>NJDC01001491.1:222610-364927 GCA_002245475.1 Calephelis virginiensis
GATGCCTGCACGGATGGACTAATTTTGCTATTTTTTATTTATATTGGTAAGTACAAAGTTCTTATAAAAAAAAACGAAAAATTGCAGGGAAAATGGGAAAAACAATGTTTTAATGGTATAAACCAAATGTTAGCAGCTGTAAAAGTCACGCGATATAAAGTTCGCCGGATCGGCAATTTTTTTATAATATGCCTATTGCCCGGGATTGGATCGGCGATAGGTTAGCATCTGTAACATTGTGGGACTTTGGTACATATCTGTTTGCTCTTCTGCCTTCCTCTTCATCGATATGGCCGTAAAGATATTTTTCAAACTGCATCGAGATAGTAACTGCGGAATCGGCGATGCGAAGTCGTGATTAATAGCTAGTGGTGGTGATACTACTGTTTACAAACTAAACTTATTTTAGACGCATACTGTCTTTTTCAAATAAAACAAAAAAAAAAGAGATGGAATATCTTAGAGACATCAGATTAGTTCGGACTTATCAAAAATTTGTAAATTTTAATCAACGTTTTACAAGTGATAGATTAAACCTCTGTAGAAATGTCGTGTATGGACAAATCTAACAGCGCTAAAAGTGTTTTGTCTTTTTCTGTTACTTAAAAGAAGATAGCGATAAATTAAAATTAGTTTGTGAGTACGCAACAAAATAATCACCAGTAGCGCAGCTTAATTGTTAATTTATTAACTGTTGCTTGTCCTCGTCTTATAGCCATGAGAAAATGTTTTTCCATTACCTGCTGGCATAGTTAAAAAAAGTGACAATTACTGACAAAAATCCACCCAGTCGCATTGTAGTTGTATGTTAATCGATTTGTAATTATTTTTGTACTAATTGTAAAAATCTGTTTCAATGCATACTTTTGAGGAGTGATCAGCGTGCCACTACGTCTATGACGTAAACACGGGGAGATCGAGGAAAATACTTAATTCTTGTATACATTGATGACTAATTAAAAAAAAACGCCGTGGTGTGTTGTACGTAGCGTGTACTACCATCAGCGCTCGTATATCCTTAAATAGGTTTCAGCTAAAGACCTATACACAAGAAATAATATGTATAGAAAGTCATTGGTTTCAGCATAAAGAATGTGGGTTTAATACTCAAAGAAAAAATGTCAAAATTTATAAAACTTTAAATTTTATTTGGTGTCGAATTACCTTACTCAATAAATAATAAATTAACTTAATCTATGTCTTCAAAATAGTAGGATTTATTTTGTACATTTTATCACGCGTAATACTTCGATCTTCGTCGTCGTAACCAGAATTCTTTGATCATATCACTCCCCTTTTCCCCAATCATAATGATAGGAGCGTTTGTGTTTCCACTTACTAAATTTGGCATAATACTACCATCTATAACCCTCAGGCCTTTCACACCATACACTTTCAACTCATGGTCTACTACTGCTTCTGGATCCCAATACGGTCCCATTTTTACAGTCCCTACTGGATGATAAATAGTACTTGTATATTGTCTTATCATACACTCCCAATATTCATCTGTATATTTCTGCATATTTCTACATGCAGGAAAAACATGTTGATTTAAAAATGAACCATGCCTTCGAAAAGCTTTGGTCTTTGATACCGAGACTGCAACTTTAACTCCTTCTATTAGAGTTTTTACATCTCTTTCGTCTGTTAAGTAGTTTGGATAAATATAAGGATAATCATATGGATTAGCACTTCTCAATTGAATATAACCTTTGCTCTTAGGCCTCAGTAGAACCGGTATAATACTCCAAACATCCATATTATCTATGGGTCGAAAAACGGCGTTGTAAAATTTTTGTGTCAGTCCATGAGCTTGACGTAATTGTTCACCCCCGTCTGAATTCGTTGATCCAGATATAAAATGAAATTCTATGTCGGGAAAGTCTTCTGATGCATTCGCGTATTTGGTATTTATAAACGCCAATCCTTCTACTCCACCCATGATAGTTAAAGGACCTTCACCAAAAACAGCATATTGCATTAAGGTGCCTACTGTATACAATCGTTGTTCAACGATCGATATAGGTTTATTCACCATAAACGTCAAGCCACCTAATCCAATGTGGTCTTGAAGATTTTTACCAACTTGAAGATTTTGAATATGTGGTATGCGATGCTTTGACAGTTCTTCCGCTGGGCCTATGCCGGATAATAAAAGAAGTTGAGCCGAATTTATAGTTCCGGCTGACAATATCACTTCTTTGCGGGTTCGTATACGATAAACCATTTTCTTCCTCACAAACTCCACACCAAAAGCTATCTTTGTTCTGGGATCTATCATAACTTTTGTAACAAAAGAATGCATAGCGATATGCAAATTGCTTCTGTCTTTTGCTGGCCTTAAGAATGCCTTGGCAGTTGAACAGCGACTTCCTTTTCGTACTGTTCCTTGTGCGACCATGAATCCGCTCTGATTTCCACCATTTATGTCTCTGTTAACATATCCCAATTCCGATCCAGCGTTTATAAAACTTTCTAATAGAGGCGTGCTGTAAGGTGCTTCTGCAACAGTCAGGTAACCTCCAGACATGTGATAGGGTGTCTGAACCAAGTAAGGATTTTGATTGTCTTCAGATTTCTTAAAGTAATACAATACGTCGTCGTATCCCCATCCTTTGTTTCCTAAAGATTCCCAAAGATCGTAGTCTTTTCTGTTTCCTCGCAAATATAGCATATAGTTTAGAACTGAGCTACCACCAAGTGCTTTTCCTCGCGGCCAGTTACACCTGCCACCTTCCATTGCTGCAAACAATATAATATATTTGTAATAGATATTTCATTTACTTTATATGTGAACAATGTGAAAATTAAACTAATGTAACGCAGTAACAATACACTGTAAAACACTCGAAGAACAGTTAAGAAAATGGCGATCGAGCTCGACACTTTTATTGATGTGGTACATACTATGAAAACAAGTGTACTGACAATAAAATAATATTTAAATAAATTTCGCTTTTCGTGTGGTCATCGCATCACGACTGAACGGATGGACCAATTTTCCTAATTCTTTTTTTGTGTTTATTATTGTCAGAAGGATTTCTTATAAAAAGACAAACATGCAATAACAAACAACAGCACAGAAAATGAAAAAACAATGCTTTCATCTGTACAAACTGTTAGTAGTGTTAATGTCAAGCGATACGAAGTTCGCCGAATCAACCAGCTTATTACAAAATATGTTTCATTATAATATTATCGATTCGGATCTACGACGGACGTCTACGCTAACCCCTCAACCAATAAGGTTAATTTTTTTAAAACAGTATAACGTTTTTATCTGCAAATACACAGGGCGTTGCTATTCCACACCTTCTTTATTCAAGCCAGTTCAAAAACTTAGCAAAATTAGGAAGCAAGTGAGTTATTGTTGAGTGGGATGAAAGTAAAGTATATTGAGGCACATATACCCGAAGAGGTGGGCAGAGGTACAACCAGGGCACCCACGACTAGCCAAAGACACAAAGTCCCAAAATGTGATAGATGGCAAAATTATCGCAAAGCGGGCACATATCTAATCCCGGGCGACGTTATTTTTATTAGAAAATTAAAAACTTTATTTTATTTTTATTCTTTACTTCAGGATGAAAGTAGTCTGCGACTAGGATGTTGATGATAAGATGATCTTCCTATTTGCTACTAAGGGAATCAATTTTTTTGCTTAACAATATGGTTTTCACAAAATTAGCCTTTGTTGTTTCAAATGGAATTCTTACCTAAGCAACTAGTGCTTTGCGGTTCTGTTTTATATTGCCAATCCAATTTGCTGAGTTGTAGATATCCAGCCATAAGAGGGACATCAGATATTTCTGTTTCGTCACCTCCAGCTTCTATTAATAAAACCTTCCAGTGATTCACTTCGGAAAGACGATTGGCGACGACAGCTCCTGTAAATGTTTTTTTTTTCATTATCATCTCAAGTAAATTATTTGCCCATAATACTATTTATAGTCTCATTACGAGATATAGGTCTAGTATTTTCTATTGTTAACTCTTATGTAAGGTTTTTATCTATGTTATAAAATCATATGAGAGTGCGTAAGCGATATTTCAAAAAAATAATTAGGATGCGCTCCTGTAATTAAGCTCAACAACATATTTTTTTCAATAAGTGAAGGATCTTAGAAAGTTTTTTTTATGTGACAGGTCAATGAATGAGCACACTGGTTTCCTAATGGTAAAAGGAACCGTTGAATTTACGCCGTAGGTGTTATAGGTGTTTCGTTGTATTGTGGCCGGGATGTTAGACCTTTTGTGCAAGTCTGCTAGCTACCCCACTGTTTGGACTAGAACAGGACAGTGATTATGTCAGCTGGAATAATTAATTCGGTGGATCCCTACCTACCCGAGCAAGATGCTGCACAGCAAATACCGCAAGATCTTGTTGTTAATAACTTAAATAACTTGTGTTTGCGTTGTTTGGCAGAGAGCCAGGTGGTCCATTTTGCTCAACGAATCTGGACCAACTCGAAAGAAAAAAATTAAAAAGTCTGATCAATTTATTATGATAGATAAAATTAGGAGCATAGATCTGAAATTGAATTTAAACTGCAGGAGCATAAAAAATATAATTTGTACTTTGATATTTACGTACGTATGAACTCGTAGGTATGAATTCGATGTGCTCGCCAATAAAGTTTGCCCATCGTTGATTTTTGTTAGCCATATTATAATAATGTGCGTTACGACTTTTTTATAGATTTTTTTACGTGAATTATCTGACGGTAAGCAGTAACCAGACCTCAAGGATCTTGCCAAATAAGTTACGCCTGTGATTAACAAAATAAAAAAAAAGTATTCAGCGCCTGTAATTTAACCTATTGTTTGTTTGTAACGAAATGCTGCAGCTGTACACTAATCACAGAATAATAGGCGCCTTTAAAGTCTAGTGGCCAAATGTTAGCATTGACTACATGAGGTACATTGAAGCACGGGTTTTGGATCAAGCGACTCAAAGTGTGTGTTTTTTTTTCATTTATTTAATAAAGACAAAGTTATTCAGGATCGAATAAGTGCTGGGTTGGCGATAAGTCTGACAACTATCACATTATGGGACTATGTACCTTCGGCTGATTATGGGTGCTCTGGTAGCTTCTCCACCTAGCTCTTCGGGAATATGGATGTGCAGTTACTTCAGAAATGTTATGCTAACCTGCAGACCCTGCACCCACGATGATGAAGTCATATTCGGCCAGCAGTTGCGAGTCATCCACATCTGCGGGCCTGCCTTCTGGGTCAGTCTGGTCGAACTGGTAGTATGCTATGGCCGCTACAAGCATCGGGATGAACCATGATACCTGGAAACTCATATAGAATACCACAATAAGATGTAATGTTCTTTGAAAAAGAAAGAAAATCTCAAAATTTACATTAAAATCGTTCTAAAAATAATATTAAAAGTGCATTTAAACTGCAATTGCATAATTCTAAATTAACGGCCCCACTCAGAGATTTCAATTATCTTTTAATCAGTCATGTAGATTTTTGTAGATAATTTACTTATTAAAATCAAAGCCGGTTTTTGCAGTTTTTCTGGGCTTAGATTAGGTATTGTACTTAAAATCTAAGCTGACAAAAGCTAATCTAATGAAAAATGTAACGGGTTAGTTTTAAAACTGTAATTATTGGGTAGTTTGCAGAATAGACCATCTGCCTTCCTGCCAGGCAGGTCGTAAAAGGCGAGCATAGGCTTGCTGTCACTAACATCGTGACATCTGATTAGGTGGTAGAGTTCGCAGCGACTCACCCGGATTAGTACCATCGCCTTACCTATTTTTGCCGCCCTAACGTCATGACGTGTTCCGGTTCGGAGGGTAAGGTAGCCGGTAAACTTACGTTTGCTCGAGGCCTAACATCCCGGCCTCAGGTTGGCAGCGCACCATTACCAACTTTGGTGTCTCTAGGCGGCGTGAATTTCTTACCATCAGGAAATCTGCCTGCTTGTTTGCCTTCCAATATCATAAAAAAAAAACTTTTTAACCGACTTTGAAAAGACGAGGAGATACTATGTTTGTACTTTTAAATTAAGGCTAAGAGATTAGTTACCTGAGAACCAGCAGCAGCGATGGCCGTACCCGAGATCACATCGGCAGCCACATTCACTATTGAGCTCATTTTGTCTGAAAAAGCAAAAAAATATAATTTAAATATAAGATTAAAATTTTGACATTTTTTACTTGAAAATAAGCTTGGATTCCGAAGAATTCATAAAAATACTATTAAATGCGTAATGATTTTGATTCAACTGCCCAATTTTGATACATATTGGACAACATGTTACATGTTAGGGGCGAGCCTAAATACGAGTATGATATGTGTCATTAAGGTCATAATTGTTATTAGTTTGTAAAGGTTATAGATAATTCCTTAGAGCTGGTACCACGCTTACCTATATCTAGAAGTTAAAGGTAGGATAGCCGGTTGATATTATTTACTCCAGTGTACATTGTGTGTGTCCAATTATCAGTTTGGCATATCGTCAACAGCCAGGCGAGTCCTCAACCTATTCATTGCAACCACCTATTGCTTCGGAATGGAGATTATAACAACCACATCAGACTGACTGTGCGGAATAATAAGGCTTGATCTACACGTATCACAACAATTTTGGGCGCAATTTTGTATCGGAAAAAATCTGTAAAGTTTGCACGGGTTATATTTTGCCATTGTTATCAACCAAAACGCAACCACGTCGCCACCATGTAACCACAACACGATGCCAGCGACACAACAACATTTTCTCTTTAAATTTCCATAAATTTGTTCAGTCAAAAACAAACAAGAGTTACAATAAATCACGTCCATATTTTGCTGGTACACAACGCAGTTTTATAAAACTGCAGCGACTTTGTTTAAACGTATTCAATGCTTCAACACGTTTTTTAAGTGCAATGTGGTGGGGTTGTGGTACGTGTAAAACAACTTAATTAAATTCCAATAATGGGCTATGGAATTGTTTAAGGGGTATGGAAAGGTTAAAATTGTCTGGTGTAAAGTTCGCCATTTTATCAAAGACTAGCTAACCCGATAGACGAAGCCCTACCTTAACGAACTAACAGTTGTGTAAAATTTATATAAAGAAATTAATATCTCTGGATAATATCTGGGATCTGAAGAACACAAGTCCGAGGCCGCGCCGCTAGACGCTAGACACAGAGGTATACATATGTATAAAAGATAGATGTAAAAATATATTGTTAAACAAATACAATCTATTCAAATCTTATTTGAAAATATTGTATTTGTTTGCTAATGCCCGTGTTTTCGCCCTCTTTTCAAATAAGATTTGAAAAGAGGGCGAAATCACTGGCATTAGCTAGTCTTTTCTTGAAAGTGGGTCATATGTAAAAGCATTGGTGAAGTGATTACCCCTAAGTAATACAAGGAATACTAATTGTTTCAATCAGCATTTTGTTATATAATAATTCACTAGGTCGCAATTAATATAACTATCGGGTGTCAGGAAGCAACCTACTAAAGTTCGTTATAAGGACGCCATATTGATAGCTAATTAAAGAACATCATCATCTATCATTGAATTCTGATTTTTATTGTGCTATTTGAACTTTGATTGCTATATGAATTTTACATTAGAGCCCTTACCATGTGTTTACAGCTTCTCAAGTTTACTATACTCGTTACCGTCTCTGTAAATTATTTTTATGAAAACAGCGCCTTCGTTGGTAATTAAGAGAAACACATTTGTAGACCAAAAGTGCCATAGATTTCGAAACGTAATTTACCAAACGTAATCTAAAAAAAAGGCGCAGTGGCTTTGATCTGTGCATAATTCTGTGCTTATCCCAACGTTATTGTATGGAAGCGAGAGTTGGATATGGTATGTAAATGCGGTCGAAATGAGAGTGAGAAAATCTGTAGTGCAACGCTCGCTGACCGCAATCGTAACAGTGAGATCCGAGAAAGAGTGGGATTGAAAGAAAATGTTGGTGTTAAAATGCGAAAGGGTATGCTCCGCTGGTTCGGTCATGTCGAAAGAAGGACAGATGAAAGATTGACAAAGCAGATATACAAGGCGAATGTGGATGGATGTCGGTACCCGGGGAGACCAAAGTTGACATTCCACGATCATATCACTCTTATATTATCCGAGGGTGGTGTCAAGGGTCTCCGGAACCAACGTGTTTGTATGAAAAGGGTGATGAATGTAAAGGAAACCAGACAGGTTTGTCAGGATCGTGAGGTCTGGCATGCAATACTCTCTGCCTACCCCGTAAAAGACTTGGCGTGAAGATAGGTATGTATGTAATTCACAGAGATGGTAGCGAGTTTAGTAAAGTAGGCAAGCTGTAAACTCATGGTAAGGGCTCAGTCGCGGGTTTTTATGTGAAAACATAAATGAAAAAGCACAAAGTTCTTCAGATAGTAAAAGAACACCTTGGTCTAACACATATACTGCAGATGTGTTGGAAAAACTGTGAGGAAACTAGAAAAAACATTATTTTTTCTCAAACAAGCGGAACAGGTGGAACGAAGTTTGCCGTTCAGCTTGATATTATAAATCTCTATTTCACTCGTGCTGGTCCGAATCCGCTTCGTACAATCGACGATCAGCCTTACTGCCAGGCAGCTCGTAAGAGGCGATCACAGTTTAAAATATAGGTCATTACCAACAAGAAAGAGTGTTTTGCAGCAACTTGCCCGTGTAGGATTCCACCGCCTTACCTATTCCTGACGCCATAATGGCACTGCCATGTTCCGGTCCGGAGGATGGCACAATAGACCTTTGATCCCGGCTTCAGGACAGCGACGCACCTGTAACATCTATGGTGTGTATAGGCCACGGTTGTCTTTTACCATCAGGAGAGTCATGTGCTTGTTCGCTGACCTCTCACATAAAAAACCCTCGGCCATCGCATCAAACCTGAAGACACTAGGTGGTAATTTCGCATCGACTTACGGAGGGTAAGGTAACCGGTAAACTTACTTTTGCTCGAGACCTAACATCCCGCCCTCAGGTTGGCAACGCACCATTGCCACTGAATTTCTTACACTCAGGAAATACGTCTGCTTGTTTGCCTTCCAATATCATAAAAATAAACAATTTCACTATAACTTATTTTCATGTGTTATTACTGTCCCCCGTGTTGATCCGGGCTCCTTTGTAGAATAGACCATCTGCCTTCCTGTGCCAGGCAGCTCGTAACAGGCGAGCATAGGCTTGCTGTCACTAACATCGTGCCATCTGATTAGGTGGTAGAGTTCGCAGCAACTCACCCGGATTGGTACCATCGCCTTACCTATTCCTGCCGCCATAACGTCATGACGTGTTCCGGTTCGGAGGGTAAGGTAGCCGGTAAACTTATGTTTGCTCGAGGCCTAACATCCCGGCCTCTGGTTGGCAACGCACCATTACCACCTTTGGTGTCTCTAGGCGGCGTGAATTTCTTAACATCAGGAAATCCGTCAGCTTCTTTGCCTTCCAATGTCACAAAAAAAAATGTACTTCTGGAAGAAAAAATACAACTTCAGCAGAACATTAGCGATTTTGAATTTTTTATTCTAGTCGAAGATCCGAAGTTAGATCGACCCACACCAAGCTGATAATACTTAGGATGAAACCGGTTTTATAGCAAATTTAGTGTATCAGAAAATATAATATTAAAAATGGATTGCCTGAAAAATCCTGCACATTTTTTTCAAATAATTTTTATTCATTAATTGGTGCAATATTAAGATTTTAGCCCGACTTAGACGAAGTTGCAGAAGTTGGGTTGCCTGTTGTTTACCTGGATTGCCAGGTATAAACAGAAAATTGTCGATGCTAGTTACTTTCACGGGATCGGATAATAGGAAAAATATATATCAACATATGTGTAGTTTAATTACAATTTTTTTAATTTTTATAACAATTTAAGTTGATATATAGGGTTGCCTGAAAAAAAATTGGAAATGTTAAAAAAGTTCTTTAATAATTAAAAATATTCCAGAATTTTTTTAGGCAACCCATTTTTAATATAGTTTCTGATATACTAAATTTGCTATAAAACCGGTTTCAACCTATTATCAGCTCGGTGTAGGTCGACCTAACTTCGAATCTTAGACCATTCGTATTTAAGACGTTGTCATTGTCGGGTAAGCTTGTTATTGATACAAATTATCAAATTATCAAAGATAATTAATTATCTTTCATAATTCTAACATCTTAACTCCAGGATTCTATTTTAAATTCTGCCATAATAATTTTTTTGTCCGTTGTGTAATCTTCCATATACGAGTACGTTCATAATTCAATAAAGATGAATTAGTATATGGTAGTTAAGTTAAATAATGAAATGCATTATTAATTCTCGTCTCGTAGGTATACCAACCAAGCCACAAAAAGTTCATTCTCCGTGCTGGGCCCTGAGTAACTTTCCAGTAGAAACTTACTAAAACCGGCCCTGAGTAGTCTCGCGGAAATAGGCCAGTCAACACAGAGTTTTTTATCCTTTTCTCAATCAATATTAATGTTACTTTTTAATTCAAAAACCAACAGATTCGGTTTTCAAAGCATTTCGTGAGATATTTACAAAGCGTCCTACCCTTATACTACATGCACCTCAATATTCGCGTAATTCGGATATCCTACTAATGTTAAGTTTGTATGTTTGTTTGTTTGCTTTTTACTCCTTCACCCAAAAACTGCTGAACCGATTTCCATGAAATTTGGCACACACATAGACGGTAACTTGGATTAACACATAGGATAGTTGTTATCTTAAAAAAATATCCTGTGGGAATTTATTAAAATTACCACGCGGGCAACAACTAGTAGATACTTCATAATTTTGCCAAGCATTACAAATTTTCATTAAAATTTGGATTTAGGTTCTACCAAAGCTGTTACAAAGATGGTCCTATGACGTTGATTGCTTTAAATTAAGGGGTTGATGTTACTTCTTTTTTGGGAGTGGATTTTTTGTTGCGGCAAAGCCCGTTAATGGATAGCCCCGACTAATTTGAAAAAAAAAATTTTTTTGCCTTTCGACTTATCCGCCAGTGAAAGTTTCTAATTTTAAGCAATAAAACATTTTAAACAATAAAACATATTTTTTTGTTTACCAGAATAAAAGTTTCTTAATTTTTTTTCTATTCTCTACTGAAAGTTTTTCTCTAATCAAGTTATTCTCGTGATAATGAAAAAATGACCATCCCGAGAAGAGGTGACTAGCGAATGGGAAAAATAGTTGACTTAGTAAATACTTCATTTTCTTTAACTATGCAATGAATGTGTCTCCGTAATTTATTTTAATGAAACAATCCGTCCGGTAAAGAGATGATATCTATTCCTCTTAACGAAAATCAAACATCACCACAGGGTCAACTTTGAAGTCGAGGGTCTGCAGTGCCTAAATCCATTATTTTTATGAAAACTCGTGCTGCTTGGTATCATTAAATGAAAAATGGTCATTTACTCCACTAATAGGTATGTTTCACTGGATGAACCGACTGCGAAACGTATCTTTTTTGTTTGAAGGCTAACGTGATCGAGATGGATTTAAGCATGTAGGTTTTGTCGGAGGCAATTTGAATATTAGTGGTACTAAATAATAATACGAGCAGACTCAAAATGAGGTCCCAACTTAATTTACCTGTGTTCATTGAAAAGACTGAAATGTTCTCTCGCCTCTGTGGTCTAGCGGTCCAGACCTTACACTTGACTTCTTGAGGTCCGTGGTTCGAATCTCGAGTCGGACAACAAAAATGAAAATGTGATTTTTCCAATTTTCTAATATAAGTTTTGAGATTGGACAAGTGCCCGGTTTGTAGGACTCTTAGTGTCTTCGACTAGTCGTGGAAACCCTGGTTGTGCATCTGTCTATCTCTTCGGGGATATGGGCGTGAAGATACTCTGAAATATTCTGGCTGAATCACTTATACATAAAGCGCACCAAGAAAACTTTTACCTTTTTTTCTTAGTAAAAACATTTTAAATACCACTGCAATATTTTTAACTCATCGCCTGATTTAACCGCGAATCGAGCCCGCTCATTATGAAACACCGGAAATATAAATATATCAATTAAAATGCTTAACCACAATTAACAAAAAAAAGTATCTTCACGCCCACATCCCCGAAGTGGCAGGCAGAGGTACAACCAAGGCACCCACGACTAGCCGAAGACACTAAGTCCCACAATGTGATAGGTGGCAAGCCTATCGCCAACCGGGCACATTTCCAATCCCGACCAACATTTTTTTTAATTAGAAAATTGGAAAAATCCAATTTTCTTTTTTTAAAGAAAATTGGATTTTTCCAATTTTCTTTATGTTGGCCGACCCGGGATTCGAACCCAGGACCTCATGCAGTCAAGTCTAACACCCTGACCGCTAGACCACAGAGTTATCTATTAATTTCGTGATTACGATAATAACGAAAGTAAAATAACGATTCGAATAATCGGATTTAATAAAAGAGCGGATGATTTAAATAAACGGATACTAAAAAAGTAAACATGTACTTAAAACTTTTACTAAAATGCAGTCTGCAATTTCGGGATTATGCAATGTAATGATGAAAAGGAATTGGTATGTTCAGAAATGAAAATGATTTATTTGCTGAATTTGTATACCTACTAGAAGTTATTTGACATAAATATTTAATACACCAATATATTTTAACAAATTTTGATGCGCTAATATTTTTAATTTTAAATTTATCTATTATTTATACTTATTATACCTACATATTTCAAAATTTAAAGAAATTCAGATTTTTAATCAATACAACATTCATAGTGTATTAAATTCCAATTTAAAATGTGATTAGGTGTAGCATGGGCTTGAACCCTATCAACCGCAAACGACCTACTAAACACTGACTGTTGAACTTATAATTAACTAGTTGTTGCCCGCGAAGTTGTCCGCGTGATCCCACAGGAACATTATTTCGGGATAAAAACTATCCTATGTGTTATGTGTGTACCAAATTTCGTGAAAATCGCTTCAGCTGTTTTTGTGTGCAGGAGTAATAAACAAACAAACTTTCGCATTTGTAATATTAATAGGATATGATTACGTTTACAAACGTAAATAAACAAATTATTGTAATAAATTCAACAAGATATTTAAAAATAATTTTTGTATGTATTTGTAAGAATTAGGCACAATTTGAGATTTTGTCACTTTGTGCATTAGTCCAAGGAAATGTATAATTTCTTGGTATTCCGTTTATTTAAGATACAATGTTATTATGAAACACAATTCAAAAATATTAAGAAACACAATTACAATACAATGTAATTCAATTTTTCGATTTCCAGTATTGTTTCATGACTACATAGTATAAAACAAAGTCGCTCCCCTATGTCCCTATGTCCCTTTGTATGCTTAATTTTTTAAATCTACGCAACTGATTTTGATGCGGTTTTTTCAATAGATAAAATGGTTGAAGAGGATTTTTTATATGTATATTTCATAACCGTGCTAAGCCCGGGCGGGCCGCTAGTTATTTTAAATTTGACGAATAGAGTCACATTCATTCAAAGATTTAAAAATCTTTCTGATGTTAAATACATTTATATCAAAAGATGTAAACGAAGAATCTTTGCAATGAAATTTTCTTATAGTCAGCTTCATTGCTGTGTGTTTGAATTACAAAGAAGACTTATAAGGATACAATTTCTTAACATACATGATTTGTCCAAATATCTAACTACTAAACCGTTGCGTGGTTCAAAAATAGCGGAAAACAGTTGAAAGATGTGGATAATAACTTCCTATTATGTGTATAACAAATATTCGTACCTTAGACTTCACGGACAACACAGAAACATTGCACGATACTTTGAAATACACATTTGTTTGTATTCGTAAGATGATTCAGTTGGCTTCACCATTGGGTATTGCAATAAGTTCTGAAGACTTGGCGTTTACTGTCACAGAAATTCCTATCGCGTGTTAGTTATTGGGTTGTGCCAGCCACTTTCTTCGAGGCGCAGATCACTACTCGCACGTACCTCGCTACCGCGCACAATAGTAGGGACTTTCACTTAAGCGGTGGATCCTTTTTACGTGAATAATAAACACTTTTCATGTTGTTAGTTCTAGTGAGTCATAATATGAATCATCAAAATTATAAAACTAAAAAACTAATCAAATATGAAACCGGTAAATGAGTCTGCATCTGCGCATGAGCACGCGGTTTGAATTTCGAACTGGGGAATTTATGACCGACAGCCAATCAGACTAGCTTATTTAGCATGGAGGTCTAACCACATTTTCAATTTATTTAAAAACAATTTTCGTAGGACTAGTTAATTTTTCCACTTATTATGTTTGATAAATTGCTTTGGAATAGTTATATTAGTTTACTTATTTCTACATTTGAGTATCTTGATGTCAATGATATTTTCAATAACATTATTGATCCAAAATATACGCGTTAGTGTCTTTGTTTCTTACTTCTTAACACTGGCACACTTAGACTTCTTAATCTGGCACACTTAGTCACATATAGGCTAAGGTAATCTCTAGAGGAGTCCGAAAAGAAACAATCTTTTTTTCGAACGCCTCCATAGAGTGCCTCGGAAAAGCGAAAGAATAAATTACTTTAGTTTTAATACTCAAATTTAAAAAAAAGCAGCGGTGGCTCTTTTTAAACAGACACTTAACTTGTTCACAGGAGGATGTTTCGGCTCTATGCAGAAAAGAACCATCGTTGGTGGTTGGGCGTGGGCCTGGTGGCTCGTCACTGATGTGCAGCGTATCTCCCTTGAGGTAAGTGTCCATGGCAAACATGATCAAGAAAAAAGGAAGCGCGCAGATGCATGTCCTGATGTGTATATGATATTTGATTCAAAAGATGCTGATGACTGTCGAAGATGGAATGCATTACATCCTAAAGGAATACATGTGTGTTCACACCCATATCCCCGAAGAGGTAGGTAGAAGTACTAACAGGGCACCCTTAATACCCACAGTATAATGGGTGGCAAGCCTATCGCCGACCGGGCACATACCGGGCAATGATATTTTCATTGTTTTAGAAAATCGGAAATATGCAGTTTCTAATTTTTGTTGTTGCCTCACCGGTAGCTCGAACCCGGGACCTCAAGAAGTCAAGTCCGACTCCCGACTGCTAAACCACAGAGGCGATAAGGATTAGCTAGAGTACTACATATGTATTTTAGCATAATGAATCAAAATAAAGTTCTTGTAAAAAACCACGCCATACAGTACGTAATATAATGCGGCTAAACAGGAAAGGCAGTTCACAGCGAATGGATTGGACGTACTAGAAATCGACAGCTCCAAATATTTCGTCCGAGTCCAATGTTGTGTGATATGTATCCTAGCTGGATTGAGGCGCTCGACTTTTGTTAAATTTAACCAATTTACTACGCAACGTCTTTCCTGTCACTAGTCGCGCTATAATACGTAGGTATACACTTTTTTCATAAGTTACAAAGCTTATAATTTTAGTTTGATTTAAGTATGGATTTCCGCATAGTAACTTCTTTTGTTAATTCTCTTAACATGATAATATAATATTTACGAGGTAAATAACTAAACTGCTCGTTATGTGTGTGACTCATCTCAGAATTCTCCCAATTTGAGAAGTCAGTGTGTTTATAATATAAGAAATATTACTTTCACTTGCATAAAAAAATTAGTTTTTAAATTAAAAAAAAAATAGAAAAAGACACTTTAGACAGGATTTAAACCTGAAGCATTTTGTCCTTCGCTGACAAACATTCCAACTATTTCAGCTACCGAGAACTCAAATCCTGTGGTGACATTTCAAATACTTTTTTAACGATTACTTCCTATCTAAACTTAAAGCGACTTTCTTTTGTTCCTCGATGCGACATGTGTTTCTTATTGCTTATTTACGTACGAATACGTTTGTTACCAGGTTATGACATTAAACCCCATGTGCGAGTACGTTGAGACTGCACAAGGTGTACCCCTGACGGTGACGGGTGTGGCGCAGTGCAAGATCATGAACGAGGATGAGCTGCTAACCACCGCCTGCGAGCAGTTCCTCGGCAAGACGGTCAAGGAGATCAAGATGACCGTCCTACAAACTCTCGAAGGCCACTTGCGTGCTATATTGGGTAAGTTGTTACAGATATTATGGTAGGTGGTAGAGTTTCCCAGCGACTCGCCCATATTAGTACCACCCCGTTACCTACTTGCCATAACGTCAGTGCTTGCCGTTGACGTGTTTCGGTTCCGCGGATAAGGTAGGTGGCCGGTGAAATTACTTTTGCTCGAGGCCTAACATCCCGGCCTCAGGTTGGAAACGCACCATTATCACCTTTGGTGTCTCTAAACGGCATATTTTTTTTTACCATCAGCAAATGTCATAAAAAACTTCATTCGATCACAGTGTTGTTACGAATGAACCTATGCGTTCGTTTTTACCAAGCATCCAATCAGGTTAAGAAGCTATGGCTTTACTGGTACATCATAGTATATTAGATAATTAACGAAAATCCACCAAACATATAAGATGCTTAACCTAATTATCCTAAATTGGCATGATTAAAAATTAAATTAAAAATAAATATCTCGCTAACCTAAATATAATTTCTTGTTGACCAAATTCTATAAAACCATCAGGCTGCCCTATAAATAAGTCGATGATCCCAAAATCACTGCCATAGTATGTTTTAAAGTTATGGTACTGACGTTGTTTTTTTTTGAATGACTTAATTGTTGCTAATCTCGCGATTTTGTGCAACTTCACCGAGCTTTGTGGGCCGAGCAGAATGCTCAGCCCAAGACATCATTATTTAAATACATTAGACTGTTACCTACAACGCCAGCATCAAGGGCTGTCTCCCGGGAGACCGTACCTCGGCTTGGTGCTGTGTTCTGGTTACTGGGTGGACTTGATGGAGGAATATTGGCGGCTCGTCGCTCGGCGTTTGGCGCCGGGCGCAAGAGAGGTCTTCGTCGCCGAGACTGGCGGCGACGGTGATACTGACGTATAGTAGTGATGGGTTGAGAGTTTAATTAATAACCAGCTGTTGCCCACGGTGTTGCCCGCGTGGTTAGTGGTCCCACAGGAAAAATTTTGCGGGATATAAACTATCTCATATGTTAATACATGTTACCTACCCTCTATATGTGTGCCAAATATCATGAAAATCTGTTCAGCAGTCTTGTGTGAAAGAGTAACAAACAATCAAATAATCAAAAATAAAATTTTTGCATTTTAAATAAGTATTATTAGGATTATACCTATTAAATGTGTTTAATAATTTAATTTGTGTAGACTAAAGAAATTATATTTTATAATAGCTCCATCTAGTTAACTTTCTTGAAATACTGGATATGTAGCAATGTTGTCACTTATTTATCTCACTCACGCATAGATGTCGCTTAATGAGTGATAATAAGTAGACAACCTTTCAATTATTAAATTATTCAAATATGCATTTGAATTTAAAATGAAAGCAATTTGAATGAATGGCAACTACCAAGAAATGATAAATTAAGAGAAGTACGGTCACAGTGTTATTGTCTCGCTTAGCAGCTCGTAAGAGGCGAGCAAAGGCTAAATGAATAATTACCAAGAAGACCACTGGAGGTCGAATACCGTGCAGCAACTTGCCCTGGTAGAAATCCATCACCTTATTTATTTCTGCCATCGTAATAACAGTGTCATGTTTCGGTCCGGAGGTACGTAGCAGGTAGACTTGCAAATTACTCCTTACACTCCAGCTACAGGATAGCGACGCACGTACCTATAACATATAAAAAAGTATCTTCACGCCCGTATCCCGAAGCGCTAGGCAAAGGCACAACCAAGGCACTCACGACGTACCATTATTATTTTTATGTTTACTAGCTGTTACCCGCGTGTTTAATGGTCCCACATGAACATTTTTTCGGGATAAAAACTATCCTATGTGTTAATCCAAGTTACCGTCTATGTGTATGCCAAATATCATGAAAATCGGCACATCAGTTTTTGCGTGAAGGAGTAAGAAAAACATACACACTTTCGCTTTTACAATGTTAACATGATATTAATTTGGTACAGTAACTTTAATAAAAAAAAATATGAATAAAATACATATTAGATGACACAAAACGAAACTAACGCCAACGTTAAAATCGTTAGTCTATTTTATACATAAAACTATCACAACAAAATACAATATCGAATCAATTTATTAAATATATTAATTATTATTAAAACAAATTTCAACTTTTACATTTAAAATGTCACGTATTCATAACGTGAACGCAATCAAATATTAATAAAATATCAGCGACATACCACTAAATGTCAATTATTAAATATTCAATAACAATTATTCATAAGAAAAGTATCTTCACGACCTTAACCCGGAAATAGTAAGCGGAGGTTCAATCAGGGCACCCACGACTAGCCGAAAACAGTAATGGTCGCAAAGACGTCAACTAGCATTAATTAATCTATCTTTAAGTCATGATTTTGTATTGAATATGTTGACTTAAATAATTATTTAAAGATAATTGACGTCTCTGTGTGGAACCGGGTGTCCCACAATGTAACAGGTGGCAAGCTGTTCGCCAACCGGGCACATGTTCAATCCCGGGCAACGTTATTTAGACTTGGACTTTGGGATTTATTTAAGGGGTACTCGTGGGACATGGAAAAAAGACAAAATGAAAACTATTTTGTTGCAGACTCATACTCAACTCATGAAAAATTTAAAAGAAATGTATTTATTTGCGGACTATGTGTGTTAAGAGTTGTTACAAAGATATTTAAGGACACCGACATATTCTACCACATGGTGGTGTGTAAATATTTATAGAAATTTAGTATTTGTTTACATACATTTTAATATTTAATTCTCATCACCCATTTATGTTTCTAACAAATATTTTATTTATATGTTTAATAAAAACTTTACAATTCATTAAACTAAAATAAATTTCATTATTTTCGAATCATGTGTTGTCGTGGTCAAAGGTGAAGCTATACTAAGCCCGAGAAGGTGACTATTCACTCTTGCTTTGTAAACGCCCAAATTGTATTTTTCCGGAAGTACTTTTTAAGGATTTTTTCTTTCTTTAGAACTCGACTATTATTCATAAAGACTTCGATAATATTCATAAATCCAATGTGATTTATATTTTTGTTTGATTTAGGCACACTGTACATATTGTTCCGTAAATGTCTTCGGTTCGTTAGCTTTGCAGTTTACAAATAACAGACATAAAACTCTCAGCATAAATGGTAAAGTTTTTTTGAAAACCAGAATTTTCTTTTTATGTAGCAAGACAGCGAAATAGCGAACTTTTTTTATGGTAAAAGACAATCGTGGTGTACAGACACTATATATGTTATAGGTGCGTTACTGTTCTATGGCCAGGATGATAGGTCTATTGTGTAAGTTACCGGGTACACTACCCTACAGAGCTTCCTTTCTCTTCCTCGGGAAAGGTTATATTCTCCTTTTACAAGCAACACATTCAGATTCAGAATAGGTACTTTACTCACCATACAAGCGATACTTGTGCGCATCGGCATTATTATAAAATTACTACCGAATCGCAATCGCCGACTAAGGCCTGCCACATACATATATTATTATTAGGCATTTTGTTACGGAATTCTGTTTAAAAAAATTTCGATCGCAACAATTTCAAACAAATCAATGTACCTACAACACACGTCAGGATTTTTTTCCTTACGGAATTTGGGTGGATTTATATGGACCGCCATTTTGTTCTTGAATTTCAAAACGGGATTCGGTAATAGGATTCTAAAAGTATGTGACGGGACTAACACTAAGAAGATCCTGCAAAAAAACTCAACGGACTCATCTTTTTAGGTTATAAACCGAACGGTAAAAACGGAACCCATTTAGATTCAACATGTCTGTCTGTTTGTCAGTATGTCACATCCATTTTTTTTAAAGCTGTAAGAGCTGTGCTGTTGAAACTTGGTAAGTAGATGTATTCTATAAACCGCATTGATTTTCACGCAAAAGTAAAATAATTACCTACAGTAATATTTTGGGGTTCCTCATAATATATAATACAAAAATTAATTGCTAAATGTGTTGGTAAGCGCATAGCTTCCGTACGACTGAACCGATTTGGCTATTTCTTTTTTGTTATGTTAGTTATTGTCAGAAGATTCTCATGAAGAGAAAAACCCGGAAAATTGCAAGGAAAATCAATACTTCATTTTTTTACTATACAAACAGAACGGGTGGAACGAAGTTCGCCAGGACAGCTATTTGGAACTAAAACTCAAAAAAATTTTTCATCTCTTCCATAAGCCAGGGATATGTATGGATAGGTCTTTAATAATGATATTGAGGTTTCCAATATCATTTTTATTATTAAAGTGAATAGCTTGAAACAAAGTGGTAAAATGTGTGCATGTAACTTTTGAAATAAGAGAACGATGAAACTAAAATATTTATTGATCTACATTACCGTGTAAACTTCCATCGAAAATTGGTTTCAACGAGACTTAGTAAATTTTTTTTTTAATAGGTACTGTAAGTTAAGCACTTAAAATAGATATTCGTGCATATTGCAGAAGATAAAAGATGTAAACCCCAACCACCACAAAGCATATAATATGATTACTGCTGCAGAAGCCTTCGCGGACGAGTCCCACTCGCACTAAGTAGCTTTTTTTTAAATTGATCTTAGTTAATATTATAGGACATAGTCTTCCGTCATATCATACAATAACACAATTAATTACAATTTCAAAGGTAGGCGGTAATTTTCTAACGTGCTCGTTCTCTGGCTTATGCTATAAAAACCACTTACTACATACTAACGCCTGTAACTTCATGAATCTGACTACCGACAACATTCAAAGTGTAAAGTTGTAATGCACTGCGGTGCCACACTGTCAGCTGTTTCCCAATAAACAAAATTTCTTGCCCCGGTAAAAGCACCGTTAACTTTGCGTACGTGATCCCTTTCACGTTTATACCATTTATCATCACTAAACTGGACAACTTCATTAAACTATTCGAAAATCGTTGAATCTACATAGATACATTTATTTTCGCCAAGTCTCTTGTCGCCTCTGTGGTCTTATAATAAATTGTAATATTAAATATTTCTGGACAAGTCACAAAAATTGAGTCTCACCCGAAGTAAGCAAATTATATGCTTATGTTATGGGTGTTAGTCAACGATTCTAAAACATAGAAATACTTAAATAGATACCAGAATACATTTAATAAACACCCAGACCCGGAAATGCAGACATCCATATGTTCATCACACAAATGCCTGCTCCCGTCGGGAATCGAACCCGAGCCTCGCGGTTGGTCGGTGTAATCAGGCGTATACGCTAGCCACTTGACCAACGAGGCGGTCAATGGCTCGGTGGTGGTCATGACTTCATGAGGTCACGGGTTCAATCCCCGGGTCGGTCAACAGAAATGGGTTTTTTCAATTTTCTAGTTAAAATTACGTTGCCTGGGATTGGACATGTGTCTGATTGGCAGATAGCTTGCCACTTATCGCATTATGGGCCTTAGTGTCTTTGGCTAGTCGTGGGTGCCCTTGTTACACCTCTACCCATTTTCGAGAATACGGGCTTGAAGACACACCTGCGAGATAGGTAGAGAATACCGAGTGCCAAGTGTAACGATCCTTGCAGACCTGCCTTGCTTCTTCCACATTCATTACTATTTTCAAGCAGATACTCAAATTCCTTGAAACTAGGTACATAACTGGTTAGCGATTGGCGTGTCACCTATCATATTGTAGCGCTAAGTACCTTCGGCTAATCGTGGATGCTCTGGTTGTACCTCTGCCTACGTCTTAAGAGACACGGTTGCGAGGTAGGAAGAGAATGTCGAGTGCCAAGTGTCGCTATTCTTGCACATCAACCTGTCTCCACATTCATTACTCTTTTCATACACCCTTATTAGATCTTACACCCTTATTAAATCGCGGGAGATTAGCTAGATTGGTGATAGGTTTGCTACCTATCCCGTTGTGTTACTCAGCAACTTCGTCTAGTAACTAGTTAATGTCCTGGTTGTGGGTACATCTGCATGCCTCTTTCTGAATAGGGCGTGAAGATACGTATATTGACCCAAGACCAATAAGACCAGAAATCGCGGTCACAGCTCACACCGAAAAATGTCACAGTGTACGTTGTCAGTTGCGACACCGTATTGTTTGATTTAGGTCAAGTGTTGGCTCAACGTTTTTTAAACCGCGTTAGTACTTCAGAGTTTCTGATTGCAAAATGTACACTTGTGAGTCTATCGTGGAAAAAGATGTGTTTATATCGGGAATTATTATCTACATTACTAGCTGTCCCGGCGAACTTCGTTCCACCCGTTTAGGTCGTATGGGGAAAAATAAAGTATTGATTTTCGCATTTTCCCTACAATTTTACCGGTTTTTCTGTTCAGAAGAACTTTCTGACATTTGTTTTCATTTTCAGATATATAAGAATGGACATAAGTACCTGGCTAATCAAAATTACTTACATTACATTTACATAAATACATAAACCGATGCCATTAAATTACTACCTACCTACTTATTATTTGTAAACAACCTGGTTATTGAACAATAAATAATAATAAGAACAATAAATGCTAAAATAAAAAATGGCATGACACCCTTATCGATTCACTTGAATGTAAGTAAATATTTTCGCCTATGTGGTCTAGCGGTTCAGGTGTTGGACTTAGCTGCATGCGGTCCCGGGTTTAAATTGGCCGGGTTTGGCTTGGTTTTACAAATTTTGTAATAAAAAAAATATTGCTCGGGATTGGATATGTGCCCGGTTGGTGGCAGGCTTGCCACCTATCACATTGTGGGACTTAGTGTCTTCGGCTAGTTGTGGGTGCATTAGTTGTGCCTCTGCCTACCCCTTCCTGGATATGGGCGTGAAGATACTTTAAGTATATTATCAACTAGGCTAACTTTCCATACTGTCCTATATTTTTACTATGACTGAGTGCTCCAGAAACATAACTGCTAAGTGTAAATATTTAAACGTTGTTATAAATATTATGCAATACTATTAGCACTGCCCTTCACGCTACCTACATTATCGCAACTAGCTACGCTTTTATCAGTAACTAAACAAGTCTTATCACTATCAGTGATTGACGCAAATTATATTTATATTTTAACCAGCAACATTATCCTCGAACATGTTTAACCCATGCTTACACATTTTTTGCAATGTAATTGTTTTATTTTATCTAGAGATTCCACAATTTATTTTGTTACAATTTCATCTTGCATGTATCTATATTATTACAATAATTACAACGTTGATCGTCATTTTTTCCTTAATGCATAAATTGTAAAAGATATAATGAAATCAACTTTTTTCATTACCCTGCCACTCGTTCCGAGGCACAGTAATATAATATATTACTGTGTTGAAGGTAACTGCAAAATGGTATTTCGCGCCGACGGAGGAGCTTCGCATCGTAAAGCGAAACCAGGCGTTCTATCCATGCATTGTTGCATTGATGCGTGAGTAGCGCAACTACTGCACCATATTGCAAAAATTCGCTTCCGCACGCGGACGCAGCATTAAATCTATGATTTTTTGGAATAAACTGTTATATACGTAAGTTTATCTATAGTATTTTTTTTATGATATTGGAAGAAATTCACGCCGCCTAGAAACACCAAAGGCGGTATTGGTGCGCTGTCAACTCAAAGCCGGGATGTTAGGCCTCGAGCAAAAGTAAGTTTACCGGCTACCTTATCCTCCAAACTGGAACACGTCAACGGCAAGCACTGACGATATGGTGGCAGGAATAGGTAAGACGGTGGTACCAATCCAGGCGAGTTGCTGCGAAACTCTACCACCTAGTAGGATGGCACGATGGTAGTTGCAGTAAGCCTATGCTCGCCTTTTACGAGCTGCCTAACAGGAGAGCAGAGGGTCTATTCTACAAAGGAGCCCGGACCAACACGGGGAGTATGTGTTAAGTCTAGATATAGTCTGAAAGTTTACTCAATTTTAAATAAGGTCATATGACGTTGCGTTAAAAACGCCAGATGGCGTTGCGTTGAAAAATTTTGGGAATAAAATTATTGCAAAATTTCTTTTTTATCGCCTTGGTGGTCTAGCGGTTCAGTGTTGGAGTTTATGTGATTCTGAGTTCGAACCGGTCGGGGGGAGCAAAGAAAAACGTTTTGTTTCAATTTTCTAATAAAACTAACGTTGCTCAGGCTTCTATATGTGACTTGATTGTGCCTCTGCCTACGTCTTCGGGGATGTAGGCGTGGATATACATAATTTATTATTGTGAATATAACCTTTACACGTATGTATACAATATTTTTTTATCTTATGCAAAGCAAGATATAAAAATTCTCAAATAATAAAAATAGCGGTACCAGTCGTAATATGTCTGCGTAAAACCATTTTTATTCCAATCTCAAAGAAAATTGATGTCTTTGTAGCTTAAACTCTGTAAGAATATAATATTTACACCACACAAATGGGCGAAGACAGTTTTACTGCTACATAAACTATGAATAATTTAATTATTTCATAACAGAGGGAAAACATGTTTTTATTAAAAACTGTTTCTTTTTATTTTCTTTTTTTTCCTTTGCTAAGAATTCAATTTGTTTTGAAGAAATCTTAACATCTAATATATAAAATTCTCGTACCACGGTGTGATTGAACTCCTCCGAAACGGCTCGTCCGATTCTCATGAAATTTTGAGAGCATATTGAGTAGGTCTTAAAATCGGTCAACACCTATTTTTCATTCCCCTAAGTGATGAGGGTGACTCTCCCCATTTTTTTACCAAAATCACATTAAAAAATAGTAGAACAATGTCTGGCGGGTCAGCTAGTCTTTCAATATTATTCAACGGTGTTAGACTGATGTGCAGCAACTTACCCGGGGAGGAAACCACCGCCTTATATATATATATATATATACCCGGTCTGGAGGGTAGGGTTGCCGCATGCACAATAGGCCTTCCATCCCGGCCTCAGAACTGCGACGAACAACTGCCTGTAACATCTCTACTGTCTATTGGCCACCGTGTTCTCTTACCATCAGGAGATCTCTCTGCTTGTTCGCTGTTCTCTAACATAAAAAATACGCCGTAGTCTATTTTCCCACAAAATTTAGGGTTTTAGAAAATCCATGACTCAGATGGTCAGACAATAAAGAAAATTTTTTCCATACTTTTTTCTGTTACTGTCACTTGACACGGAGTTCGCCAGGTCGACTAGTTGACAGTAAAATTGACGTCCTGTTTTAAGCCGGAAATGAAATAGATCGCCTCTGTGGTCTAGCGCTCTGGTGTTGGACTGACCTCATGAGGTTTCGGATTCCATCCCTTGGTCGGGAAACAAAGAGGAAATGTTTTTTTTAAATTTTTAATATAAGCAATTTGCCCCGGAATTGGTTATGAGCTCGGTTGGCGATAGGCTTGCCACTTATCACATTCAGTGTCTTGGGCTAATGGTGGGTGCCTCGGTTTTACCTTTGCCTACCTCTTCAAGGATACAGGCGCGAAGATATTTTTAACGATCATGTTATCCATGGCCCTTGTATTTAAAGTGTTCAATTTTGTTTTTCGTTAAATATTATGTAACGTCATGATATAGGTAGTAGGTACCAATTAGGTACCTAATTATTGCGTTTAACATGTTAATGTTAAATTAGACAAACAAGCAGAAGATCGTACAAACGCTACAACTCGCAATTAATAGGTGCAGTATGTAGGTGTTACGACAAAGTAATAACTATGAGTATGCTAAAATGTAGCTGCATTGTACCTTCTTCTCTGGTTCTCTAGTTTATACCTTCTTCTCTACGCTTTTTCTATGGTAGTGCGGTAATAATGCGAAAATATTTATTTCACATATAAGAGGTTCTTGTAACGCGATTTTAATTTAAATGAAAACATCGGACCGAAACGCGCCACACAAAAAAAAAGCTAAACTAAAAGCGCCCAGCAGAATTTTCCTTTTTTGTTGTTATTATAGTTATTACGAAACAAAGCCTATGTTACTCAGGGATAATGTAGAATTCTAAGGGTGAAAGAATTTTTGAAATCGGTCCAGTAGTTTCGGGGCCTATTCATTTCAAACAAACAAAAAATTAAACATTTCCTCTTTATAATATTAATATAGATTATTTACTTAGTCTTAGATTATAGTTATTAAATATTGTATACATCCACGGACAAACGGCTTAAGATTTAGAACAAAACCAAAAACTATAAAGTGAACTGTAGAGTTACTCTTGCATCTCGATTTCATACAAATTGGAAATCGCAATTGGATATGTTATTAAAGGTACTATTGAACATGGTACTAGAGGATTATTAACATTTAGTTCCAAAAAAAATTCAATTCCCTTACGAGGTAGGCCAAACCTCACTGGCAGACCTGCCTGGCTTCCTTCGCGCCGGCTTCGGAGACTCTTGACACCACCTACGGATAACACCCGACCGATTTGATCGAGGAATGTTAACCTAGGTCTCCCCGGGTACCTACATCCATCCACATTCGAATTGTATATCTGATTTGTCAATCTTAATCAAACACTCTTTCAATCCCTCTCTTTCTCGGATCTCACTGTTACGAATGCGGTCGGCGAGCGTAACACCACAGTTTTACTCTAGCGATCTCATTTCGACCACATTGTTCCTTTTTCTGACATATTCAACTTTCACTTCCATACAACAACGTTGGAATAAGCACAAAATTATGTTAAGCGAGTCTAGCACTTGGACTCAAAAGCTCGCCTTGAGATAGCTTACCCAGCGCTCCAGTTACACTATTCCCTGCTCGCACTCATACCGTCTTATTAATAAACACGGACTAGTGTAAGAGTAAAGTTACGTTGATATTGTATTGATATTGTATCACATTGTAATAAAAACTTAAAGACTTTAATACCAGGTTGAATCTAGGCGTATTTTACTCCGTGTTTATTAATAAGACTGTTAATGTATTGTTTATTATGTAGTAAATGTAAATTGATTGGCTGTGTTCAGGAGTACCTAAAATTACATATCCGATTCGAATTACCAATTCGATTGAAATCGAGATTCAAGAGTAACGCTACTGATCTTGAATTACTACAAGGTCAGATTGCTCAATACTTTTTGCTCAAATCTGGTGAATTTATAATATACACATAAACTCGTAAGTATAAAACTAGTTTATATTGCGATTTAATGCGAAATACCGTAGCATATAATTAAGAATTGTAGTTTATATGTATATATTGTAGCTTATATGTATATATTGTAGTATGATACGATAAAAGTTTAAATATACTATTATTTATTATTAATCTTGGCTTAGATTCTAAAATGAAAATAGAATAAAATTTTATCCATGAAATATGTTATACCTGCTACGGTACTCATAAATATTGTTCAGTTTTGAAGTACTAAGTACTTCAACACTTTTGCTTTTAATTTTCTAAAACTTTATAATGAGCAGATTTATGAAATTCAGGGCATTCAATCATACTCTATACACTTTAATCAGAGTTTTATTGCTCCTGTTACGTTCAACTTTTAGCTGTTTTTCCCAGATATGTGCCAGAAAAAATCTTTGTAGTGAATTATTTATTTATAAGTATGTACATTAACTATGTATCTATGCAAAAACAAAATATCCGAAAAAAATAAGCATTCTTATTTTTAACAAAATCCTTTTAAGCTTTGTTTGTGTCCTTAAATAAAAAGATAATAATTACAATCAATAGCGCTTCCATACAATATGTTTTATCCAAAAAAATCGCGCTTTACAAAATTTTAGTTTTAAACTCTGTCTTATTGAAAAAAGAGTGAAGCTGATATCATAGTCTGAATGGATGGATGACAGTGTCAAGTAAGTCTTCTTAACACTGTCAAGCAGACTGATGACATGATATAGTCTGGATGACAGTGTTATCCTACTAATATTATAAATGCGAAAGTTTATAACAATGCATGGATGTATACGTTTTTACAATAAACTTCCCGAGCATATTAAAGACTTACCATTTAATAAATTTAAAAAATGTATTAAGATAAAGTTGTATGGTAAGGGTTATTATAAGATTTCAGAATATTTAGAAGACAGAAATGCTTGGGATTAATTGCTCCTCATGCCAATCTCTGCAAATTATTTGTGAATGTAATAAACTTTTGTAAATTAGATTTATAAGAAAAAAGACAAGCCCGCTGAGTTTCTTTCGCCGGATCTTCTCAGTGAGTGGCCGCGTTCCGATCCGGTGGTAGTTTTTAGAATTATATAGACGCGTTACAAGAATCTGTATATGGATCTACGTAATAAAAGCTATTTTGAATTTGAATTTGAATTTGTTAATTACTCTTTCACCCACTGAACTGATGAAAATTTACAGGAATATAGTTTATACGTCAGAATAACATGTAGGCTACAATTTAAAAAAAAAGTATGAATTGGTACGCTGGAAAAGCCGCGTGTGAAAGCTATTCATTACTGTAATATTTTAGGTGGAACCTCGGAGTATTTTATTCTATGCTCATTAATGAGACGGACGTGGTTTGGATTGTGTTTTTGTCAACACTTTTTTTAATCGATTAATGGAATTCATTTCTTTTTGTTTTGCCTAAAACACTAAGACTTTGAACGCTATTACAGATTTAAACGGCAAATCTAGTTATATTCTAAAGGACCTTGACAGTGTGCCATTCGGTGCCGACCATTTGTACGCTGCTGTAATCAATCTGGTAGACGGAAAACTTATTACGATCTTTGCAGCTCCGATCCGAACGTTTACATAATTAAAAAAAATATCGCGAACGACGTGAATTTTGAAATAATATTTTAAAAATAGAACTGACGAAAGTTTCGAATTTCAATTTTTTTTAAGAATTTCAATTTTTGGTCAAAAATTTAGAAATTAAAAAATAAGTGAAGCAAAATTTGTCAAAGATTTATGTGAAAATTTCAAATGTAAGAAGTACGATATTTATTTAAAAAAAAAAGAATATTAAACTTTAATTATTGAAAACGTGATTTTGATGTGCTATTTATTTTTTCGGACCTATTTTTTAATTTAAATGTGAGTGAGTTCAATGTTTGTTTTTAAAAAAGTGATTGATAATAATATTTACTCAGGAAGCGCAACTAGTGATGTAAATATTGGAAATATCTTATGAAGTGCATGGTTTATGAGGATTTTCTACTTCAATCATGTCTATATTACTGCTTAGTGCTTTTAATGTTGGATTAACCGTAGGCGCCACCTATATGGTTGTTAAAAAGTGAGTATACCTTTCAAATTTAACAGTATGGTATTTTAGAGTGGGTACCAAATTTTATCATTAAACGCAAAACTCAGCGATTTACCCGATTACAAGCAAATGTTATGGGTTTCGCGTTTATCTTTGAATGATTGTACATGTATGCTAGTATTTATGTATGTATTAATGCAGGATCTTTTGTTATCTTATAACAAGACTTGTTTACATGATTAAGGTTTTGTCATAAACGTTTCCACATCTCACTTATTTGTTAGATATAACATAAAATAATTGACAAAGCAGATATACAATGCGAATGTGGATGGATGTAGGTACCCGGGGAGACCAAGGCTGACATTTCACGATCAGATCAATCGGATATTATCCGAGGGTGGTGTCAAGAGTCTCCGAAACCGGCGTGTTTGTATGAAAAGGGTTATGAATGTGAATGAAGCAAGACAGGTTTGTCAGGATCGTGAGGTCTGGCACTCGATACTCTCTGCCTACCCCGTAAGGGACTTGGCGTGAAGATATGTATGTATGTATGTATGTATGTATGTAAAAATAAAGATGGCTGCTCTTAGAACCTATTTCTTATAGTTATATTTATAGTATTTTAATACTAAATCTGGATCTCAAATAACTTTTTACATTCTAATATTGTTTGTTGTGAACCTTACACCAGTGGTAGGTACTTTTTGTGCAGTATGATTTAAGTTTCTTTTAATTTACAGATTATACGCGATAATAACATTCCAATTTTAACATTAAGATTTTATTAAACTTATGCACATAGGAGATTATCTAATTTCCTGTCACGAATAAGGACAAGAAAAGGACCTTCGTAGTTTCAGCGTAGCATTTTATTATCATATCTTATTGTTGAAGCAATATCTACGCTACCCACTATTGTCATAAGACATCTATGATCGAACTATCGTACATTGCGATATCATAATTTTTACCCCATATTTTCAACTTCGCTTTTAAATTAATATTCAGGCGTAGTCACTTGATGTCTGGAACAGTGTTCGACTCTAGACGTCCTTACTACGTAAATTATTATCTAATAAAATTATTTTAATGTACTTAAAAACATTTGATACGTAAGGCCTTCCGTTCTTTAAGGTTAATGTTAATAGCAAACTCAACAACCTTGGAAAATAGCACACTGAATTAATAAGCAATTGATGTAATATATACAATACCAACAAATCTACATATTAATATAGTTTATTATTATTATATGGCAACATTTACATTAAGATTGCGATGGACATTCTGTGATATTTCAATAATTTAAACTAAGTTTTCTCCGTGCTAGTCTGGGTCGTCTGCGAAGAATAGACCATCTGCCAGGCGGGTCGTAGAAGACGAGAGTAAGTTAGAGGGCTTACCAGCGATCCGTTCTTGGAATTGACTACACTAGGTACCTAGTGTAGTTGGGCATGAAAAAATTGTTTTTTTTTATGTTTTTAATAAAATCAATGTTGTCCGGGATGGGATATGTGCCTTGTTGGCGATAGCCATGGCACATATCACATTGTGGAATTTAGTGTCTTCGACTAGTCGTGGCTGTGGCTCTGCCTCCCTCTTCCGGGATATGGGCGTGAAAATACTTATTTTATTTAAGATTTGTTTACTTCTGCGCTTTAATACTTTGCTAAGAATTATTTGATAACCTTGACCTGATGTATATTATGTGTCACTGAATCCTCCGAGGATACTTCGGATACAAGTCGGTCTGTTAGTCACGTAAAACCAACATTCATATTCAAATGAAAAACTTTTTTCTTAACCCTCGATGGCAAAAAAGAGGTGTTACAAGTTTGACATGGCTGTGTGACCGACATACCGGATTGACCGATTTTGTTACGGTTTTTTTGTTTGAAAGCTAACGTAATTTAAATGGTTCTTAGCTATAATTGATGGATCGACTTTTTTGGGATATTTTTTATTTTGTTTCTATACTTGTTACATATAGTGTGTGGTATAGTTCTATTTTTTTGTTTTTTGCTGCCCCAGAAATCATAAATTTTATCAGTGTAATAGTTACCCCTCTCCCTGCTAAACATCAATTAAGTATATTCTAGTGAAAGTTGAGTCCAAATCAATGCATCCGTTATTGAGATTAGCAAATAAACAAACAAAATTGTTTAATCTGGCATAAATGCCATATGTCTATAAGTGTTAGGGTGGACATCAGTAAAAAACAATATTTAAAGACGATTTTCCAGATTTCCGTAAAGTTTTTAGTTACAGAAAATTTCAGGTAATCGTATTTAAAGTATCTTCACGCCCATAACCCCGAAGAGATAGGCAGAGGTACAACCAAGGCACCCACGACTAGCCGAAGACAATAAGTCCCACAATGTGATAGGTGGCAAGCCTATCGCCAACCGGGCACATTTCCAATACCGACCAACATTTTTTTTTATTACAAAATTGGAAAAATCCAATTTTCTTTTTGTTGGCCGACCCGGGATTCGAACCCAGGACCTCATGCAGTCAAGTCCAACACCCGGACCGCTAGACCACAGAGGCGATATCGTATTTAAAAATAAATGAATTCATACAGAGATGTTGAAGACAATAAGATAATATATATTTATGAGCATTGATACGTTATTATCTTTTAATAATAATATTTTTTTATTATTTTTTTAATACGCTATTATCTTTTAAATGTGTGAAAATGAGTGATGCTGCTGAGGGCAGCATCACGCATTCATGTACTTTTTTTCTGAAAAAACATTTAATGGATGTAATAAAATTTAAGCGCAATAAAATTACAAAATAACGACTTCAATTTCATAAGCAAGACAACTAGATACATAAAAATATGGTATTTTTTTATTTTATATTTTAATCGCCTCTGTGGTCTAGTGGTTCAGGGGTTGGACTTGACTGCATGAGGACCCGGTTTCGAATCCCGGGTCGGGCAACAAAAAGAATATTTGGTTTTTCCAATTTTCTGATAAAAAAAAATTTGCTCGGGATTGGATATGTGCCCGATTGGCGATAGGCTTGCCACCTGTCACGTTGTGGGGGACTTAGTATCTTCGGCTAGTCGTGGGTGCCCTGGTTGTGCCTCTGCCTACCTCTTCGGGGATATGGGCGTGAAGATTTTTTTATTTTTCTACGTTTCCACTTTCCATCACATGATCTAGACTTGGTGACAATAGGACCAACTTAGAAGTATGGTGCCCTCATAAAAATAAAAAAAAAATAAAATCGGTTCAGCAATGTTCTGGGTAATTAAAGTTCTGGTTTAGCATTTCCACGTCATCAAAATAGTATTGTTTATGTGAGAAAGCAAAGAACACGCAGACGAATGTCAAAATAAAATATTTTATACAACCATTATCTTTATATGGTGCATTCGGGGTGACATTTAAAGTGTCAGTCAAATTTTGAGAAACGATTCGAAATCGATAACACTATCGATCTATGATTTGATAAATAAAAAAAAATCGATTTTGAATTTTTATCCTACGCAAAATGTAAGATGCATGGTTATAGCGTAAGCAAAGCATAAAACTGGTTCCCACCGACTGCAGTCGCATTTAGGCAGTTACGTCATTACTCGTACTAGGTACGACATAGCGTGGCAACAATCGAATCATTTTAGCGGACTGTTTTAAATTATTATAAAAGAAAATATTACAATTTGGCAATAACATTTAAAATACAATACATTTTAAGCCTTTTAAGCTTTTTAAGCCTTATATTAAAATTTGACCGGTCCTTTTAAAGTAACCCTGTATATTTATAGAGACCATAGATTCCCAACCAAAATACGACATTGTCATTATGGCAGCAGGAAGAGGTGAGGTGGATGCCTACTCGCGAAGGTTGCATAGCACTCTACTCCTAGTTGTTTTGTTGGTAATGACCCAATTAACAGAGAGGCAGATAGTCTATTCTACTCATCATCGGACCAATACATGGAATGGTGATGGAGGAGCCTAAGTAGTGATGGGTTGCACATTGTGATATTAACGTTGTATTAGTTTAAAAGTATCTTTACTCCCGTATTCCCAAAAGGGGTAGATTCGATCCGAACAGATCCGAAAGAAGAGCACCCAGAGCCGAAGATTCTTAAGTCCCACGATGCAATAGATGGCAAGCCTATCACAAACCGGTTAGTCTAAGATCCGGCATTAAAATAAATATACCCTCACGTGTCAATCAGGTAATATATCCAATCCTGAGCAACGTTGTTTTTTGTAATAGAAAATTAAAAAAAAATAGTTTTTTATTGTTCTCTCTGAGAATAGAACCCGGGACGTGACGTGACATGAAGTCTTGTCCGATACCAGACCGCTAGGTCACGGAGGTGACTTGCTGATTTGTATATTTGTTTGATTTTATTGTTGATCTGTTGAGCTTATTTAAGTAACATACAATATCACATATAATAATTAATAAATGGCCATGCATCTAAGAATCTATCATACAAGGGTCATTCAAGGCAAGTCGTTATCGTTAGATGATCGTACCCGATGAAATAATTGCTGATTTGATTATATATCTACAACCGATGTCAGTTTCCCCTCAGGCGGTGAGATATTGTTATACCACTAATAGATGTTTCAGACGGTAGTAAACACTGGTTGTAAACATTAGTTTACATTCGTCATCTGACGCGTCAGGTACGCAGATTTATTCCAAATTTAATAATAATAGGTATTTTACTCCAAGGTTACCTTTATTAGATGGCGTGTTTAGAGTGTACTATATCATAGGTTTTCGCTTGTCACCATTTAACCCTTTAGCCGTATAACGTAGATTTATGCTCGATTGAAAAACTATGTTTTGTTTTTAAGAGATTTACCAATTGTCATAACAATTTATAGCTTAGTGTGGCTTATCAATCCTATTAATATTATAAATGCGAAAGTTTGTAAGTATGGATGTATGGATGTTTGTTACTCTTTCACGCTCGAATGGCTGAACGGATTTGTCTGAAATTTGGAAGACAGATAGATTGTGACCTGGATTAACATATAGGCTATTTTTAATCCCGATCGCACACCGGGTTTCTGTGAAAACGCGGTCGAAGCCGCAGGTAGCAGCTAGTTGAAAAATAAAATAAATATTCCTGGACAAGTTACACAAATTGATTCCAACAATAAAGTAAGCAAATCATACGCTTGTGTTATGGGTGTTAGTCAACGATACTAATACATATAAATACTTAAATAGATACCAGAATAAACTTAATAAACACCCAGACACGGAAATGCAGACATCTAAATGTTCTTCACACAAATGATTGGCCCCGTCGGAAATCGAACCCGAGCCACGAAGTTGGTTGGTGGACGTAGGTGTACGCTAGCCCCTTAAGCAACGAGGAGGCTAAATTTAAATTCTGCTAATATATAAAATAAAAAATAATATAAATGCGAATGTTTGTATGTACGTATGGATGTTGGGTTTAAAATTTTGGAACACAGATAGATTGTGACCTGGATTAACATACAGGCTGCTTTTAATCTCGATCGCACAACGGGTTCCTGTAAAAACGCTGACGAAACCAGCCTATATTATATTTCTAAAAGCTTATAGGTGAAGTGTACCTTCATGGATGTATTTCTAGTATTTACAGCGCCATAGCAATAACAAACAGTATTGACGTGTTTCGTATTGAGCTCGTAAAGGCATGTTACATTGTTTGCCCAGTTACTAAGCTCACTTTGTTCCAAACTTCAATCGATATCGCTAAAAGCATTTCTGTGTGTTGTTACATTTTGAAATTTTATTTACATATACATTGTCTCAAATAGTATTTGTCTATATAAAAAAAAGGTTGTAAGCTTTGACCATTAATTACTCTATCTAAATGAAATTTTAAATCTGTTTAGTGTTTTTTTTTATCCCGAACATGCAGACAGACGCAGTTGGAGGAATTTGTTTTGTGATATGTATTTTATTAATTTCACAGTAAGCAAATAACATAAATGACCCCCTTGTTCTACGGGTGTCAGATATTTTGTTTGCTTACTGTACGAATGTGTGTTCAAAACAATAATCCTAAGGATTTTATAGAGTACCAAATAGTGAACATTCATAACTGTTGTCACTAAATATACATAGTAACGTCACATAGTATCATCTCAGCCTTAAGACGAAAAGTCGTATCGTAGAGCGATATGTAAAACACGCAATTGTTTGAAGACGACAAAGATATTTCCATCGTAAAATCTACTCAGCTTATATTCCTTTCAAGTCTGAAAACGGGGACTCTTTTCGGGGACAAATACTGCCTCTAAACTGTATCAGCTAATCTCGATGATATTAATCAGGATCCTCTAATATGTTTTTTAATCTTTAATCTATTATTTTGGCGAGTGAACCATTTCTTAAGTGTATCTACACTTCCATTCTTCTCTAAAGTTTTATACAATCATGATCTACCAGATTTAACAGATTTTGTAGTATTTTGTTCTTAAGCGTACTAGGAACATGATGTATCAGTTTTAATAAATTATACTTACTACTGCTTATTTGCCTTTATTGTCTTTCAAGTCTCTAAAAACGTTATTATCGGGCCTCTAGACCACATCTAATCAGGATGATATCAATCAAGAAATATATTTTTTAATCTTTAAACTGTTAATATGACGAGTAAACCGTTTCTTATATGTATATCAACACTTCCACTTTTCTCTAAAGTTTAGTACAAACATGGAATACCTGTTTTAACAGATGTTATAGTAATTAGTTGTTAAGTTTGCTTAGAAGATGATGTATCAGTTCTCAAACATGCGTTTAGTTGTGTTAGAGGTCACGGGTCCAAGGGGGTGTTAAATTATAAGGCACAGGGAGGAAAATTCGTTGAGTATATTAACGTAAATATTTAAAAAAAAAACGGTCTTTACTGTTCATAAACCTACGTTTATAGTCGCAAATGTACAACTGGATTTCATTAAGTGACAACGATAAAGATTAATATGCATAGTATTTATTACATTAAAATATGCTAAAGAATTTCCTAATATAAAGCGGGAGTTCGTACTGACACTTGAAAATTATTACGCAACTTAACCTTGAGTCTTTCAGGAGGCCGTGAACTTGTCAAGCTTTTGACATTCTTAGTTTTTGATGTTAGGATTCTTTCACACGAGTCTATTTAGCGATGCGGAACTACAGGCTAATCTGAAATATTTTCGGACTCAAAGTCTATTAACGAATTTAATTAATAACTTATATAACTTTTGAGTTCTGACCTTCTTAATCTTAAATGCTATTGCTATAAGGATTCTTTCACATAATCATACAAACATATCATCACATAATCATATTTAGCAAAGCTGAACTATAGGCTTATCTAGTAGGGGACGGATTTGATTGTAAACATTGGTTTGCATCCGTCTAGATCGTAAATTTAGTCCAAGTTTAACAGCATTTGGAAGACAAAATTTCCTCCAAGGTTACCTTTGTTTGATGGACGTCGTGTTTCCAACTATCTAGAACGTCTTTAAAACATTTTCAGACACTAAGCTCATTAACAAACGCGCTAAGTTGTCTGGCTTCTAACATGTTTAATCTTCAATGTTCTTGATATGCTCCTTTTCTTCCATCTAAGCCAAGCTAGCCTCGCCGCACTACTAGCTAGTCTTAGAAATGTTCAAACCCTAAGATCGTTAACAAACGTTATTTAATTAATATAGAGTTTTATTAAGGGATTGAAAAAAAAATTTAAGCGCAAACTGAATTCAAACTGACAATGCTATATAATACTAAAAAAATATGAATTAACAACTAAACGGGATATTCCATCAGTCTTGTTTGGTCCTCTCTATTAAAAGAGTGATCATTTATTATTGTCAGTGTTTTTACTGTTACAGTGTCTATATTTTTCCCTTAGATATCATTTTTTGTGAGTGGGGTGTTTTTTTTTGCAAAAATTGATTATAATACCAATTAGTCGTGAACTTGTCGAGATCGTGACATTCATTGCCAATGTCCTTACTGGTGCAGTTCTTTGACACACATCAATCCAGCGCGATTTGTGCTGAATTGTAAAAAGATGCGGATTCCGAGTAAATTACTGTGATAGCGCCTTTACTATTGAACTATTTCTATCTATTCGGTATCTTCCTGTAGATAGTGGTTTTGTAAAAGATCTTACGTTGCTATTTCTTTTTTTTTTGTAAGGTTATTCGCTCTTAAAAAATGCAAATTGAAAATACATTCTCTAAACGCATATATAACAAAACTAATTTAGTATGTTGTGTACTTTTATATTTTGACTTTTTTTCACATGTACGCTTTTTTATAAACACCAATACTTTGGCATTCGATACTCTCTAGGGACTTTGATACTCGTTCGGGACTCGATGTATGTATTTACTATACCAATATGTAGAAATTAATTGGATTCTTGTAAGGGTGACCCATCCAGTTTTGTGGTCCAGAATTGGTTTTGACTATATTTTTTTACAAAATCTTCTGAAAATTATTAAAATCAGTTTGCAACCACTCTTTTCTTCTGACGGTAAGAAGCAACCATGGCCTAGACACACCATAGATATTTTTGGTGCATCACTGTCCTTAGGGCAGGGTGTTACTCCAATGAAAATGATCACGGACTACTTTATCATTATAGCGGAAGGAGTTGTATAAGGTATTCTGCAAGTTTACGTCATTTCCATAACCCGATACTGTAGTTATGGCTGCAGACAAAGATAAGGCGGTGGATGTCATGATGATGGAAACAAAATACAAAAATGATATACCGACGAATATACTAGTCCGACTATAGGATTTCCATTTCAAACAACTTTTCAGGTTTGTATAATATTACATTACCGCTTCTTGCGAGCCTCAAAGCACCAAGAGTAGTAAAAAGACTGAGCTACTTTCGATATCGAATAGTTAAGTTAAATCGATATTCAATAAGCATAACGTCTAATGTCTTTAAACTGTTGCAGTTTCGATCTTTTGAAGTAAAATTTTATCTTATCACTTGTGTATAGTATATATTTTGACCGCCTCGTTGCTCGAGTGGCTAGCGTACACGCTTAACTACACTGACCAACCACGAGGTTCGGTTTTCATTCCCGACGGGGGCAGGCATTTGTGTCATAAACATTTAAATGACTGCATTTCCAGCTCTGGGTGTTTATTAAATTTAAATTTATTTTGCACGACTCATGGACTCGACTGCATGAGGTCCCGGGTTCGAATCCCGGGTCGGCCAACAAAAAGAAAATTGGGTTTTTCCAATTTTCTAATAAAAAAAATGTTGCTCGGGATAAGACATGTGCCCGGTTGGCGATAGGCTTGCCACTTATCACATTGTGGGACTTAGTATCTTCGGCTAGTCGTGGGTGCCCTGGTTGTGCCTCTGCCTACCTTTTCGGGGATATAGGCGTGAAGATACTTTTTTTTTAATTTGTTCTGGTATTTATTTAAGTATTTCTATGTATTAGAATCGTTGACTAATACCCATAACACAAGCATATAATTTTGCTTATTTTGGCGTTAGATTCAATTTTTATATGTTTATATTATATAGTAGTTTATAGTATATTTACATTATAATATTTATGTTATAGTATTTTTTCTTGAGTGACGTGATCGCGATGTAGGTTCACGTTTTGTACGTATCACGGGCAGCCTGTGGTTACATGAACCTGTGGTTTGGAAAGGCATGTGTTAAGGCTTCACTCGCGTAAGCTAAGATCTGCCTAACACATGTTTTGTAAAGTGTCACTTTATTACGAAGTGACCTTTTTGCTGTTTTTATTAACGAGATAGTAAAGGCGGCTAAGTACGATATTTTCTTTACTTGATAAGATGTGCAATTTGAATGACATATTATTATCGAAAGTAACTTCTAGGTATTTTGTTATTTTTTTCCCCAAGAGATTATTCTGTCAGACATCTGGTTACCGGCCTACGACTAGGTCTCGATGGTTAGTTTTAACGAGGACCTCGGTTAAAGGGCACTTCTGCCTTATGAATAGGTTTACTTTTTTACTTCTGAATTAGTGTCTAATATATAGATAGTGTCTGCCCTACGTAAAACTCCTATGTATCGCCTTTATCGGTGGGAACATACGAGTATAATGCCAGCAATACACATAAAACACCTCTGTAATTTGATATCCAGTTACCATCAATATGCGACAGTTGACCGATCTGGGGGCTGATTATGTATCTCAGTTGCCAACTCAAAATGGAAAAGTGTATATGACAGCTATTTGATGTACACATTTCCATTTTGAGTTGGCAACTGAGATACATAATCAGCACCCTGTACGCAAATAGATTGCAATTCTTTAAAAAAATACACTCACTCGCTGATTTGGTAGATGATAAGATGTCCTTAATAATATATGCAATATAATATACTAATAATAATATACTAACAAATTCATTTAAAGTAATAGAGTAGTGGCGTGACGAGAGAAGCTTTCATGATGTACACGCAATACATTAACTCGTAAAGCAGATGGAATTCCTGTTAGTAAAGAGTATATACAGATACTAAATATATTAATGGTCCACTGCCAACCCACTGAAAGGCTGTGAGGCGTATGGTTTACTTGGTTGGTTGATTTTCATCTAAAACCAGGCGATGACGTAATAACTCGATATATAAACTATGTCGATAGTTGTCCCTAGTAGGGCCTCTGAACGAGACGGTGATGGTTGAGTGAGCATAATTGATTACTTTCGATATTTCATCTTGATTGACTTACGCCTCGTAAAGGCTGACTATATTTGTGTTATGTTCGATACGGACTCTTCGTATAGTTTCATCTCATGCGTTGCCAGTGGTCTTTTAGACTTTAGCCTCATGAAGTCATGAACCAGAAGTCACAAACATACCTAATGAAATGATAAAAGAAGTGTGTCTGCTTAGATTGTTTCAGAGATTATAATTTTTATAGTCAACTAACTAACCCGGCAGACGTTGATTTGCTATATTTTTAATGGGATTTTATAAAAAAAATTGGAGTGAGTCACTGTTATAATTTAAGGGTATGAAAAATAAATGTTGGCCGATTCTCAGACTTACTTAATATGCTCACAAAATTTCATGAGAATCGGTCAAGTCGTTTCGGAGGAGTACGGTAACTAACATTGTGACACGACATTTTTTTTTTATATATATAAGATTACAATGCTTCTCAATAATTAACATTTATTATTAAAACTGGGAAGGTTTAGTATGTTAAAAAAGAACCTCTATATTTGCTGTTTAAAAATGTTTTTCATAAGACCACCGATTTTATGAAAGTTAGATAAATTTTTAAAGTTCATTCAAACATTAAATGATTAAAAACAAAAACACCGGCATATACGAATCGAAATCGATATGTTGGTCGCCATCGGTATTATCAAACATTAAATAGCTATAAGCATTATCCTATCAAAAAATCCATATCCCTGAAGATGTAGACAGAGGCACAACCAGGGCACCCACGACTAGCCAAAGACACTAAGTCCCATAATGTGATAGGTGGCAAGTCTATCGTCACCTGAGCACATATCCAATCCCGGGCACCGTTGTTTTTGTTAGAGAACTGAAAATACACATTTTTGAATATTTTTTGTTGCTCGACCCGGGGATTGAACCCCGGACCTCAAGAAGTCGAGTCTGACGCCCACCGCTAGACCACAGAGGCGATTTGTGAATACGGGCCATCTAAAACATGTTCACGAAAAATATTGCCAAGATGTTGCCACTGTCAAAAACCTACTAGATGTTGTGTAGCCAAGATTCTAACTCTACATGATCTAACGCTATAATCCCTAATCTCAAAAACTTCGTTCGTCAAAATTTGACTTGATTGTTTCTTAACAAGAACTATTTTATGATAAAGTAAATTAATAAGGAGCTAAGACATTTTTAACTTTACGTTAAAAACACTCAGGCAGAGTTACAACCAGGCTTAGCCGAATTTACTGCTTTGTGCACAATGTGGGTGGTAGAACTGTCGCCAACCGGGTACATGCCCAATTTCAAGAAACATTGTTTTTCATTAGAAAACTGAAAAATGACATATTATGTTACCTGGTCCGAGAGTCGGACCCGAGACCTTATGTAGTCAACGCCAACATCTAGACTAGTGGTACTAGACCATAGGAAATTAGGCCGACATGACGGAAGCCAAACGACCAAGACATACAATGTTTTGGCTAATGTGAAAGAGTTGCGCGTCTTTTTCATTTACTTCCTCTGGCTGGCTAGATTTAGTAATGCTGGCAGTTCAAGCTACAAGGGTTTATCCTGGATGCCGTTGAGTTTGTTTTGTCGTTTCTTCTCCTGACTAGTTTGGAAACGGTGGAATTTTATGATAGCCTATCTATAATTAAACCTAATCACATTTTTAATAAATTATGAATTTCGGAATATTTTTAATTGATAAATTTGTTTAAATATTAAACACAACGATTAAATACATACGATTCTGTTTAATGGATCGAAATAATCCGGTAATATAAATTTTTGAATAGACAATTGGCACACAACAACGTGGTGAAATCCCTACTAATATTGTAAATGGCAATTTAAGTTTGTTTGTTACACTTTCACGCACAATAACTTAACATCATGAAACTTTACACACATATTCTTGGAGATATTAAAGATAACATATGATACTTTCTTAATGTCTTAAATGCGAGCGAAGCCTCTGGTAAAAGCTTGTAATAATATCATTTGCTAACGTTGGGCCTAGTTCCATTTGTGTTATAAATGCAGGATATTAGGAAAAATGTTTTGTATAATCAGGAAGTTTTGTAACAATATCTAACAAACATTTTCAGCAAATAAATGCGATAATTTCGTTTCAGTTGTTTTGTATAAGTCCGCGCAGGTGAAGTCGTATATATTGCTAGTTGCACAATATTGGAATAAGGGGTTTACGACTTTAGACACTAAACAATGTTATCCGTTAGTTACAGAGAGCCGAGTAAACAGATTAAGTTTATTGTGTACATTCCCTCTCCACAGGTTCGCCGGGTAACTTTGACACTTCATACACATAGCGACATACACACGCTATTTCACGAGGATGTAAAGATTCTGATAAAATTTCTCTTTTTATTTTCAAAGTGTTTGTTTAGATTTTATTCGAATGATAAAGGCTTTAAGGACATATTAACTATATGTTTTAGTTTTACGAAATTAGATAGCAAATAAGCACACGGCTCTCCTGATCAAGGGCTTGCACAGAGATTTGAGATAGGGTAGGCATAGAAATTCTTGAAAAAAAGAACTTTGCCCGTTCTAAAAATTTAGTTTAGTTTTATGTCGTACCTTTGCCACGGAATATCTTTTGGTTTTGTATGCCAGCCATGAATAAGTAAGTTGATGATCAAAAGATAAGATATCAAAAAAGGACACGTGAAGTTTTACTAAGCACATTTTAACAGAACAGGAGAGGACAGTTAACTTGTATTTGTAATAGTAATTAAAGTCATTTTCATAATATTAGTACGTAAAAAAAAACCTTGGACCCCTTTTTACAGAAATTGTGCGGATGAGTATGAAATTTGGCACACTTATTGCTTATGTGTAGTATAAGTATAGAGCGCTAATATTTTTCAATAATAATGCTTAAAAAATTGAAATAAATAAATAAAACATTGCATACACTACCATACATTTGATACACATAAAAAATATTGATAACGATAAAAGATCACAGATATCGCACAAACTGTATTTAAAATATTTAGAAAGTAAATAACCAAGTAGTTGGTCTAGATAAATGAAGATGGCGTCCTTATCAAAAAGATAATTGACAATACAACCTTAATGATGGTTGAACATTATATTTTAATCATTTATATTGAATATCTTATAATTGAAATGTTATTATTTTCAAATTTCGACTACTGGATGTCCACAAAGTACTTTAATTAAAACAGTCATTGAAATTGACTTGCACTAAACAAAGTCGAAACCAATAATAATTATTTTAACTCTGAAGGCAGTAAGTATTGCCAACTCATCAAATCCCGGTAGCTGTGATTGATTCCAGCGATCGCTAAATATGACTATTTCAAAGGCGTGTCTAGGACTTAGTACTTAGATGATGCTAAGATTAGTGGTAAATTTTAAATGAAATTGTCAAGATATATAAATAAATTCTGTCGTCAAAACTTATTTTTGACTTTAATACTAACCTGCAAATCGCTAATCCCAGTAAAAATTACTAAATTTACAACGTACTACTACATTTTATCAAAGAAAGATTAGCACTGCTTATTTTCAACACAAACACCTATAGTTATTCTTTTTGTGTGAGGATACCGGCTACCCTACCCTCCAGACCGAAATATAACATTGCCATTATGGCGGCAGATATAGCTGAGGCATTGGATTCCTACTTGTATAAGACCGGCAAGTTGCAGCTGCACGTCACTCTACAATTGAATGGTCTTTTTGGCAATAACCCATCTAAACTTCGCTGCCTGACAGGAAGGGTAAATTTATGATACATAAGAGACACAGACCATCTCGGGGAAGTTTTAATAAATAATTTTAATCATACATTAAAAAAATCATAAAGTTTATAGAATATAATATTATTGCAAAAACTCTAAAGCAAAAGGTTTTAGAGATTTTTTTTTAAATTGTGGAGTGACACCTACATATAGATGAGTACCCATTTCGTGTGATCACGTATGGACGGATAAAACAATTTTGCTATTTTTTGTTGTATTGGTTATTGTCATGATAAGGATCATATGTAGGGATAAAACGAGAAAATTGCTTTGAAAGTGAGAAAAGCCACTCTTAAATTTTGTCTATACAGACTGTTAGTAGCTGTGAAGTAATACGGGGTTCGCTGGATCTTCTAGTATAATTTTAAAAAATTCAACCAAAATAAGGTAAACATTTTTATACATGTATGATTCCTTTTTGTTTTGATTACTCATATCTTGTTAAAACAAATAACAAAAATAATTTTGTTAAAATGATAAAAATGCAGTGACCGTTTGCTAGTCTGATTCGCCTATGAAGGATTCCCTAGTATCTAACATTCATAAGGTATACCAAGTTATTAAAATATCGCTATCATTTTTCATCAGCAAAAAACAGTTTGGTTTTTTTTATAGTTATAAGTAGGTACCATAGATGAAAAAAAATGTGGGTTTTGAAAATATACTATTTCAAAACACTGCTAAATGTTAAATCTAAGATTTCTTTTGATTGTTTTTAATTGATAGCTTAGATTTTTTTAAGATTTTCACTGTCTTATTTTTAAACTTAAAGCCTCCCCCAGTAACACGCACTTGACCACTTTTAAAACGATGGACTTTGGGAGGAAACCGTTTTACAAACCTCAATGACATTGAAAATTTTCATAAAAACCTATAGCATATATTTTTCTTGATTTTTAACTCTCTGAACTTAGAATATATACAAAGTTTTAATTATGTACTTAGTCCTAATAGCTATAGAATAACAGAGTAAAGTAGATGTGACATACAGACGGTCAGACAGAAATGCTGAACCTATAGGAGTACCGTTTTCTGCCATTCCACTACGAACCTTTAAAAATGTAGGTATTGCTTTTCCAGTCCAATCCTTTATTTGTTATTTCAAACACGTTTCACTGGATCAACGAAACGAAAAATCAGTGTTCACCTTCGATCCATATAAGATATATGTATGTTCCAGGGCCAAACTGAAAGTTTTTAGAACTGGCAACTTAAAAGCATTATATTAAAAAAATAAGTTGAAATTTTGAAAATAGAACTCTTTACCAATAATATTGAGTATACATTTCATTCATTTGTCATTTGTTTTACGATTTGGCGGCAAATTGAAAATTGTCTGTGCACGTCAGAATGAATTTAAGCCGAGAAAATTTTCGTGCACTGATTTTTTATGACTTTCGATGTCATATAAGTCAACAAGAAAGTTATGATAGACTTCGATTGGCTTTTCACGATGAAGCCCCATCTCGTGCCACAGTTTACAACTGGTTTAATGAATTCAAACGTGGTCGAACTAATCTCACCGATGATTTGCGTGAGGGACGGCCTTCTACAGCGACGACTGAAGACAATATCAGTGTTGTGCGGCGTATGATAGAGACTGACAAAAGAGTGACCTATCAGCAGATTCGGACAAGTCTAGGCATAGGTATGAGTCAAGTGCACAAAATCCTCCATGAACATTTAGCGGTCAGGAAGCTTTGTGCCCGCTGGATACCGCATAATTTGACCGAGGCTTAGAAACTCCGCCGTGTTGATTGGTGCCGAGAAATGACCCAAAAATTTAACGGAGGTGACTCAAATGCTGTGTTCGACATACTAACGGGTGACGAAAGCTGGATTTACTGTTATGATCCGGAAACCAAAAGACAGTCTGCTCAGTGGGTGTTTCCTTCCGAAGAGTTGCCAACTAAAGTGATGAGAGGTCGAAGTGTTGAAAAAAAGATGGTGGCCTCGTTCTTCGGAAAGACAGGTCATTACGCGACAGTTGTCTTAGAGGATCAGAAAACGGTTAATGCAGAGTGGTACACTAACAACTGTTTGCCACTTGTCTTGGAAAAAGTTCGAGAGAAACGACCTCGCAGCAGGATCCTCCTTCATCACGACAATGCCTCGTTGCACACCGCCAGGCAAACGATCGACTATTTGGCGACCTCAGACGTGGAATTACTGGGTCACCCGCCGTATAGCCCCGACCTCGCACCCTGCGATTTTTATTTATTCCCGAAAATAAAAGAAAAACTTCGAGGAAAACATTTTATGGACGCCGAAGAAGCAGTGGCTGCGTTTCAAAACGCCGTCGAAGAGTGGCAAAGTCTAAGGCCGAGTGGGCAAGGTGCTTTTCTCAATGGTTCCATCGAATGCAGCGATGTATTGATGTAAATGGATGCTATTTTGAAAAGTTATAATAAAACTAATAACTTGCTAGAATGCTTAGTTTTTGATTTTCTAAGAACTTTCAGTTTGACCCTCGTATGTGTATGGTATGTATCTCCTTACAAGCTTTTGCCTAAGTGTGTGACACACAAGTGACTTATGAAACAACCCGACAATTGTTAAAAGTTTTAGTCGTCCCAAATTTGTGCATGTACGAATAAATTTTCAGAATGTAGTAGATTTATAGAAAAAAATATTTTTTATGAACAAAAATAAATCCCCATTTCGCGTGGTCATCGCATTACGTTTGAACGGATGGACAGGTTTTACTAATTATTTTTATACTGTGCTAGTTTTTTTTTCATTTTATTTTAGTGATAGACCAGTGAACAAGTACATGCATCTACTGATGTTAAGAGGCTATTATAGGCTACAGACACCATAGATGTTACAGGTGCATCATTGTCCTGCAGCCGGGATGTTAGGTTTATAGGTCAAGTCTTCCGATTACCTTACTCTCCGGACCGGAATATGACCGATTCATTGTGGCGGTAGGAATAGGTAAGCCAGTGGTAATGCCTACCACCAGTGGTCTTGTTGGTACTGACCTATACTTTAACCAGTGCTCTGACAAGCTGCCTAACATAGAGGTGGATGGTCTATTAACATGACCAATTCATTATAACAGCAGGAAAAGGTAATGGGTGGATTCCGGGCAAGATGCTGCACAGCACTCGACTACTAATTGACTTGTTGGTACTGACCTATATTTTAACCAGTGCTCTGACAAACTGCCTGGAAAAGAGGCGGATGGTCTATTCTAATCAGCGGTAGACCAACTAACAAAGGGTGTTGTAGTAAAGGGAAGATTCATATAAATAAAAAACCTTTAAAATTTGCAGTAAAAATAAGGAAGATAATCTTTTTATTCTTTCCATATACAAATTGATAGAATGTCAAGCGATACTTGTGTACAACAAAGAAGTTAGTCTATAAAGCTTGTTGGCTAGTTGCAAAACAAAGCTTTGTGAATCTCAGCTGCGGTTCCACAATTAGTTCAGTAATTAGTAGAGTAGTAGTATTCTCTGACGCTTTTAGAATAATAAAAAGTTCAGAAAAACGACGACTTGCTTCAACTAAAGACAGTTGGGTAGCGCCCTCGTGCTCTGCTTATGCTCGTCTTGGTGAATGGTGGCGAAGGCATGGCAGATATGTTTTGAAATTTCCTCACAAGTTTGTATAGTATTTCCCTGTATTGGCCCGGGTCTCTATTGTAGAATAGACTGTTTGTATTCCTGTCAGGCGTCTCGTTAGGGGCAAGCAAAGGTTGAATGAGTTCATACCAAAAAGAGCACTGGTGGTAAAGTACCGTGCTGCAACTTATCTTGGTAGAAATCCACAACCTTGCCCACCAGGGATAGCCCTGCCCCCATAATGACAGTGCTGATTTCGGTCGGGAAGTTAGGGTAGCCGGTGGATTTGCACAATTATTGGTCTCACACCTTGACCACAAGAATTATATTAAAACTAGCTGTTGCAGCGTTACCAACGTGGTTAATGGTCCCACAGGAACATTTTTTCGGGATAATCCCATCCTATGTGCTAATCCAAGTTACCATGTGTGCCAAATTTCATGGAAATCGGTACAGCGGTTTTTGCGTGAAGAAGTAACAAACAAACATATAAGCTTTCGCATTTGTAATATTAGTAGGATGCGTTTAGTTATTAATATACTGCGGAGAAATTTTCGATTAAAATAATTGTTTACGTTGACATAAACTTTTACACATACGTGTCCAGATAGCCCTAGAAGAAGTAATCGTGAAAACAATAATAAAGTTTCAAGACAAATAAATTACGAATAATATGTTTGATGTGCACTTAACGTTCGTTCTTTAAACAATGATAAATTATGAATGCACTCTGAATATTGCGAACGGCCACTGAATATTAACCATACTAGTGTTATAAATGCGAAAGTTTATTTGTTTGTCTCATTTTCACGTTGCAATATGTTATGACCGCGTTATTAGTTCAGTGGTTAGTGTACACTGCTAAATCCAACGTCCACCTGTAAGTCTCGGGTTCGATTTCTAATGGGCCAGACATTTGTGTGATGCACATAGATATTTGCATTTCCGGGTCTGCGTATTTATTTCATTTATTCTGATATCTATTTACATAAAAGTATTTTCACGCCCATATCCCTGTAGAGTTAGCCAGACGCACAACTCACGACTAGCCGAAGACACTAAGTCACATAAAGTGATAGATGGGTAGCCTATCGCCAACCAGGCACAAATTCAATCCCGAGCAACGTTATCCGTATTAGAAAATTGAAAAGACACAATTTTATTATTTTTTGTTACCCGACCCGTTAATTGAATCCGGGACCTCAAGAAGTCAAATTCGACGCCCATGCCGGACCGCTAGACCACAAAGGCGATTATATTTAAGTATTTCTATGTTGGTACCTTTTGCATAATATAACTTGTCCAAGGATATTATTTTTTATCTTTGGTGTATTGTTATGAGGCTGTAAAAGGGTGATATATGTTACTTTTATGCCGATATCTAAACGGATTCCCGAAGGAAAGCTAAATAACTACGCAGACGTAGCCGCGGGCAACATCTAGTTTTTTTTTAAAATAGGCAGTTATTATGGAATGCGTTTTTAATTATTTATACGGGATACTCGCGATCTCTTTTTTTTATTTGTTTTTATTTTATATCCCGTATAAATAGTTAAAAATGTTATTAATACGCGACGATTTAAGTTTAAAATCCTATATTATGGAATGCGGTTTAACGAAACGTTGCTAGGAGTCTTGAAAATTACTATGGGCACTTTGCAGTCTTGAATTTTCTTTAACAGATATTTTCGCTCCCACTTGGCCGATGTAAAAGACTTTCTAGGCGGTTGTAAGCACGCCTTCCAATAAAAGTAACCTTAGAGGAAACTTTGTTTTTATCTTCCGATTATTTTTAAATTTGGATTAAAGCTACGGTCCCTATTAACAGGTTACCTATTCCAGCCACCACAATGTTAATCACTCTGTCGTGTTCTGCTCCAAAGGATAGGGTAACCGGTATAAAAAAAAATAAGTTTGCTATGTTTTTTATTCGCCCAAATCATATGACACTAGTTGCCTTATATCTGGAATGCCTTTAGACTTACTTTCAAATTATACGGGTTATACTTTTTCAAGAAAACTTTATACAAAATCGGATTTGCTATGTACCTATGGAAGTCCTGCCTCTTATTACGTAGTATTTATATACTCTTTGGGCCATGCTTGTCTATTTGTCATCATCAGGAGAGTCGTGTACTTGTACACTGACCTATTGCATAAAAAATAGAAGTTCTAGATGCTGGTTGTAAACATTGGTCTGCCTCCGTCTGGACCGTAGATTTAATCCAAATTTACTAATAGGGATTCTAGGCGGATGTAAACACGGGTTGTAAACAAACATTAGGTTGTGTCCATCTGAACCGTAGATTTAATTCAAATTGAGTCGTAACAAATTTAGAAGTAATCGGAATATTTCAGTCAGTAAATACCCAATTAAAATTTGTTGACAGCTGTAGTTCAAAAGAAATGTTGGCCTTAAAAGCATCCTTATAACCAGTTATAATATTTTTAATAGCGCTAATATACTCGTACATACATATCTTACGATTATATATTATTTAGAGAAGTCCAAAAATTTTATAAAAGAGTATTCATATTAAGTTATAACATATATCGCCTCTGTGGTCTCACGGTTCGGCGTTGAATTTGACTTTTTAAGGTCCCGGGTTCGATTCCGGGTCGGGAAACAAAAAGAAAATGTTGTTTATCCAATTTTCTAATGAAAAAAAATGTTACTTAGGTTTTGATGTGCCCGTTTGGCTTATCATCTATCACATTGTGGGAGTTAGCGTCTTCGGCTAGTCGTGGGTTCCCTGGTTGTGTCTCTGCCTAAATATTCGGGGATATGGTCGTGAAGATACTTTTTTTTACTCATCTTGGAGAACTATAAATATTTGAAACAGGAATATATCATAGTCTCAATCCCTTTTCTTAATTACGCTTAGGTATATAAGAAAATAAGTTTATATATTATAATATGACTATTAGAACGTATTACAATACATTTATAAAAAAAATGTTTGACGGTTTTAAATATATTAGATATTTTTAATTGACATATTTATCTTGCACAACTATAAACTTTGAAAGCAGGAACATCTTACAGTCGCCATCTTTAAATATATTTTTTTCTCGAACTCGTGCTTTTAGAACGTATATCTGTATCTAACAACTTGCTTGTGAGTTAATTTGTCGAGCAATTTCTAAAATATAAGGTAAAAAGCATACATAAAATTAGACGCTAAAAACATTATTTTTTTATGATATCACAAGGCAAAAAAGCAGACGGATTTCGTGATGGTAAGAAGTTCACGCCACGCACCTTACCCTCCAAACTGGAACACGTTATTACGTTATGGCGGCAGAAATAGGTAAGGCGGTGATACCAATCCGGGCGAGTCGCTGCGAAACTCTACCACCTAGTTGGATGTAACGGTGTTAGTGACGGTAAGCCTATGCTTGCCTTTTTCTAGCTACTTGGCAGGAAGGCAGATGGTCTATTCTGCAAAGGAGCCCGGACCAACACGGGGAAGGCAAGACAAGAGCTATAGAATTATGCATCTTAATCCAATATACTTGTATTTATACTGAGCGATATATATGCGGAAATACTGCATAATTTTATCAAGATAAATATGTCGCAGTGTTATCTGTCTATCATATTTATATCAGTTGCTGAATAAATATTGATAAGCTCCTTGTATGTTGATCAATGATCGCCCTTAGTGCTGTGTGATAGAAGTCATTGCGATTTCGGATTTTTATTTGAGTATCGCGGATTCTAGACTCGGGAATAAATGCCCTTAGTATCGTACTACATGCGAACGGTGCTGGTTCCCTGCAAGTGGTTTCGGGATAAATGCATCCGTTTGACGAGAAAAACAAAAAAGTTTTATTAGGAAACTATTATGAAAATTAAATAGAAGCTAATTACAGTGGAAATAAAACATGAATGAAAATTGTTATTAAAATGTAAACGCTGATATTGTTGCTTAGATACAGGATGATTTTTTTTTTTGAATTGCGGGCTTACTTTTAGAAAACTGTCTTCATAAAAAAAAATCTTTAAAAAAATGACAAATGTCTTTCAAATATTTACATACGAAATTTTAATGTCAAAACTAAAAGTTTCATGAAGTTATAGTTATGTTTCAACCTAAAGTTAAGTGTAGAAGGATTTAAACAGCTGTTTTAGACAATAGTGTTGAGTAAATCAAAAGTATATTTGTTCCTAACAGGAGACGTAATTATGGATTTTGTAAAGATCGCTTGTATACCGCTGGTGCTCACCATCTCCCTCACATATCTAAATGTTAAAAAGTAAGTATCCACCTTTCAAATTACTTAATGTTACTTGAGTTTCAAAGAGTTAGCGTGTAACGCAGCCGAGCAACGGAACGCCTCAAGTTCGATTTCCGACGAAATCAAACATTTCTGTTGAATATTTCGATGGCTTAAATAATGTGTCTGTCTGTGTTTAGAGATTTCTCAGTGTCGCTGACAGAAGTCCATTACTTTGCTTTCTTTTAACTAGATCAATTTTTGTAACTAGTAAAAGAATATTTATTTATTTACAACTAGCAACCCTGGACAAATGTCTATGTATTGCTTCTATCTATTATACATGTCGGAGCGAAAACACATCCTATCTACTGGCCGATACATGAGCCGCCGGGCGGCCGGTGGGTAGCCCGGGAGCGTACAACTTGTAGTCGTTTGGCTTCTAAAGAACTTAGAAATATCAGAACAAAGCCTTAACACGTGATCCACTCGATCCTGCTGTCCACACGCTATCGTTCAGTACTCTCGCACTAACAAGTAGCGTATGCCTTTCCGTTGCCAAACAAACTATCGTGAACATTGGAATAAGCATTCCACTATGACACCAAAAGTAAACCCCTGAAGGGGAAGGAGAGCTCCACCCCGCTCTTCCCTTGTGAGTGCCAACCAAATAATGCACCCCCGAATGACCCACAACCCGGGCCCTAGATCATAATTGAATTAACAATTACGATCTAGAATTATCTCTTTGCCATCCTGTGACAGGGAGAGACCTATTACCAGTGGCGACCTCCGTCCTAGACAGCGGTCCGAATACTGCAAGGCGTTCACAAAGAATGCCTCACGAAGCATGTTCGCTTTGACTTATATAGCCGTAGCAGCCGATAAACAAGCTGATAAGACAACACCTGCATGCGCACCTGCTACTGCACGTGATGTTTACTTGAAGCCTTTGAATGCCAATCTTTATTGCGCTAGTTGCTACGTCAACTATACTAATAACCACAGTATCTAAGCCACGCATACGACCTTGCGACATACATATAAATCTGACTCTTGGATCACTCTATCTATTAAAAACATCATCAAAATTGTTCCGCAGTTATAAATATATACGACATATATGGACTGACAGCAGAAAGCGACTTTGTATTATAATATGTAGTGATTTCCAAATTATCACAAGCACATTTTTTGTTTATTGCTATGAAATGTAATCACACAATCTAATTTTTTAGTACGAAGAAATTGCTTACTGATATCAAAGAAGTGCGTAAGTAAGGTTATCTTTCAAATTTGAACAATTGGCTACAGGAAAAGCTTAGACGGTAGTTTTTATCGAACAATTACTGACCCACACAGTAAACTAATTAAATTATTTACTTGGACTCTAGTAATAAAGACGTAAGCATTGAAATTCATTTAATTAAAATCTATACTCAAAAATATAGTATATAGATTCTGACACAATTTCCTGGATTTATTACGAGTCGAATCAAAGCCTAGACTTATAGCATTGTAAGATGAATGCACTAACTACTCGACTAACGAGACGATCAATCTCAGGTTGTCATAACTGAAAAGCTTACGTTCAAAAGTGGACACAAGACGGAAGTGATGTTCATAAAATTAAAATAACAACGGTAATTAAAACCGACTTCAAAACTAAAAAGTAAAAAATAATAAATATTTAATATTAATTATACCTATAACCTATAAATTAATTTAATATTTATATTTGCCATTTACCATTAGGTTTGAAGTCAGCGCCAAGCCTTAAACTAATAATTATATTATAAGTAAATGTTAAATTGGATTGGCACCTACTTCAAAACTATTAGTAAATAGCACATATAAGTAATAGGTAGGTAGGTAAACAAAAAAAGAATTACGTAAATCAGTTCAGAAACAACGGACAAATCGGTGTACATACATAAAAAAAATATACCAGCCGAATTGAGAACCTCCTCGTTTTTTTGAACTTGGATAAGTTCTTAACCACCAAAGTCAAAGCTCATTAATAATGTTGTGGGCTTACTATTTGATCATCTGAATGGTCCACTGTTATTGTCTACTAACCATATTTGAACAATATCATCGTTAAAATCGGTTGCTGTGTGAATCATGATAGGCTTATTTTCTAGTCGATATTGAACCTTATTACGCTGGTACAGAAGTCATTCGTTTTATTAGTTTTAATTTCATTGCCAGTGTCGCAGATTCTTGAGCCCTTGACCTATAGTGTTCCACTGGCTTAGTGCGACGTTAGTTGTTTCGGATAAAAATCGTATTTTGCGCTGTTTTGTACAACGTTTATAATTAATATCACCTGTAATTCATACAGATTTTTAAATATTGTTACTTTTTAAAGTTAGTTATTTACGTGACTAGATTTATCGTAGTATAGTATTCTTAAATAAATGCATAAGACTTATGCAAAAATCAGTTGTTGTGTAAATAAAAAAATAAGTGTTAAAATAAAAAATAGAAGCTACCGTTACCGCTACCTTTTAATGTTTAATTTAATATTTCGTTTATAAAAAAAAATAAGGCTGTAAAATAAGTAGTTCATATAGTCACATTTTTATTTAAAAAAATAATAATAATTTGAGGAATAGAGTACTTAAACGTATTCTTACGTCATATGAAAAAATAGACCCGCCTGTACATATTTGGCTTCCTCAACATAAGTAAGCAAAGAAACAACTTGTATACCTACATTGCTTTAATCATATCACTGTGCTTTAGTACAGGAAGGTGTTTGAGTGATTCTGAACTAAATTCTCGAGTAAATCGGTGATTTAGAAAACTTACTCATAAATCTTAAACTCGGTCATCGACCTTTCCGCAACTCTGAAACTTGAAATTCTATTCAGCAGCCAAAATTCATTGTACTGAATTTGAAACTGTAAAACGATCGTCTCCCTGGTGTATATTTAAGGACCTACTGCAAGTTTTTTTTTTACTATTTACTAGTGCAGTGATAAAATTAAATAGAGGATATAATGGATATAGTTAGGTTTACTTTGGTGCCGCTGATGCTGACCATCACTATCACATGTTTTAATGTTAAAAAGTAAGTTATTTATTTTATATTATTACTTAAAAAAAAGTATCTTCACGCCCATATCCCCGAAGAGGTAGGCAGAGGCACAACCAGGGCAACCATGACTAGCTGAAGATACTAAGTCCCACAATGTGATAGGTGGCAAGCCTATCGCCAACCGGGCACATATCCTATCCCGAGCAACATTTTTTTTTATAAGAAAATTGGAAAAATCCAATTTTCTTTTTGTTGCCCGACCCGGGATTCGAACCCGGGACCTCATGTAGTCAAGTCCAACAACTGAACCGCTAGACCACAGAGGCGATATTATTACTTTTATGGATAAATGTGTCATATTGTTTTTCGATATTTGAGTGTTATATTTTTAAATAAAGAATCAGTATACGTCCATAGATCGTTAAAGAAACCCTATTAAATTTTATATAAGTTGAAACATATTCTATAATGTCACTATAATTATACTATATCAAACCTAAATGTAGAATCAGTGTAAAGTTACTACAAGAAACCATAGTAATGGTTACATGAGTTGAACACATATAATATCACTATATGAGAGCTCTAGGAATTTCGACACGATGTTCAAGCAACCGAAAATTCATTTTAATTGGTTAAATAATAGTACTATTTTGTTGTCATAAAGTTATGAACGTATTACTTACTTTTTCGTAAGTTTTAATTATTATTTAGTTGTATCGTTTTATAAACTTTAAGCAAGCTTATATTTAATTTAAATTTAAATAAAATATAAATATCCCTGAAAAACTTAAACAAATTAATCAAACCCCTTAGTAAGCATATTATATGCTTGTGTTATGAGTGTTACTCAACGATTCTAAAATATAGACATACTTAAATAGATGCCCGAATAAATGTAACTAGTGGTCGCCCATTGGTCGAAATTCGACCATAATACATTTTAATATCTTGTTGATAAGAACGCCATCTTCATTTCTCAAGACCAACTACTTTGTTTCCAAACTTTTTAGTACGCCATCTGTGATCTTTTATCGTTATCATCAATATATTTGTTTGTGTGTGTCAAATGCATGGTAGTGTGGGTAATATTTTATTTATTGATTTAATGTACTTTATAAGCATTATTATTGAAAAATAATAGCGTTCAGTACTTCTCCTACACATAAACTAAAAGTGTGCCAAATTTTAAGTTCCTGCGTCCGCGCAATTTTCGTAAAACGGGGTCCAAAGTTTTGGCATCACGTTTTGATATATAGATAAACACAAAGACCCGGAAATGCAGACACGTAAATGTTCTTCACTCAAATGTCTGCCAACATCGAGGTACGCTAGTTCTAGAGGGACTAGGACTATTCCCACGGTCTTACAGTAATCGTTAATTCAGTTTCAAAAATTTAATCAGTATTTTGAATAGTTCCTCTGTTTTGGTCACGATTTTGGGTCACGTATGATTAAGATCATTTTCTGAAACCACATGGAGTAGTTGTGAATATAGCCTTAAATACTTAGGTCAGTCTTTTGGATAGTTTCAGGCCAGTTGTGATTTTGTTTGTTTTTCCAAAACAGACACATACATTCCATTATTCCGTTAAAAGTACTGTAGCAAATAATTCATTCACAACAGAGTAAATACTTTCGTCCACCGCCAAATCTTTTCAGCTGGTCATTCAATAATCTAGGTAGATTTGCATTCGTGTGATAAAACCCTAACCCTCCAACCCAAAAACAGATAAGTTTAGTAAAGCCGCTTATTATGCGGGAGGTGGAACGGAGGCGATTTTCGGGATTACCACAAACTGGACAAAGTTTTCTATCGCAATAAATCTGCATTTGGGAACTCCTAAAACAAAACACCTGAAGATTGTTCACCGTTTGATGATCTATAGTATAAAATTAATCGCTAAATGTGTTGGTAAGCGCATAAATTACGAACGACTGGACCGATTTGGCTGATTCTTTTTGAATTGTGTTAGTTGTTGCCAATAAAAAGTGAAGAAAAAAACCGGGAAAATTATAAGGAAAATGGGAAGAATAATACTAAATTTTTTCCCATACAAACTGAGAACGGGTGGAACAAAGTTCACCAGGACAGCTAGTTTAATTCTAAAAGTTATTTAAGATTACGAATTTCATTTGCCTTATTTATTAGCATCTGTTTTGTCCTACTCTTATAAATTGAATAACGTCAACGGAAATGACGTTAATGCTCGAATCTGTCTCATTCGGGTTTGAAGAGGAGAGTAGTCAGTAAACTTACTCACAGAAAAGGTAACACCCTGCGAATAGTTAGCAACGTGCTATTACTTTTGAGGTACATAAGTGACTTTTTTAACCCCAGGCGCAAAAAGAGGGATGCTGTGAGTTTGATGTGTTTGTTTCTGTGTGAGTGTCTGTCTGTGGTATCATAGCTTCTATAGAAATGGACCGATTTTGATGCAGTGTTTTTAATTGAAAGCTAACATGATTGAGATGGTTCCTAGCTATCCTTGCTGCCATAATGGCCTTGTCATGTGCCGTTCCAGAGTTTTATGTTGCCACTAGCTGGCACCTATAACATCTGTGGTGTGCTGTAGATTCTAATTAGAATCAGGTGTGTCGTGTGCATGTTTGCTGCCATACAACAAAAAAAAACAGATGGTTTTTATCAAACCCGTAGATAGGAAAAAATCAAGCATTTGTCTCTTTTATTAAACTCCAACCGAAAATAAGGGGTGTTATAAGTTTGAAGTCTCCGCAGATGGACCGGTATTCAATTCAGATTTTAATGTTTTTAAACTGGAAAATGTTGAAAGCGATTTCATTAAATAGGGGGACTATTTAATGAAATCGCTTTCAACATTTTCCAGTGAAATAATTTTCTCGGGGGAAATGAAGGAAAATGGTAATTTTAGTGTTATTCATCTAATAATTATTAGACATTAACAAATGAGTAGGTATACCGCAACTGGCTTCAGTTTCATAATCTCGCTATGGACACAATAATCGCTTTGATGTCACGTTATTATTACATTAATAAGGTAATTACTATTCTTGTGCAGAGCAGCAGATTATTGGATTTACGATATTGACCAACATATTCCTGTGGATTCGCTCTCTGGGCATAAAGCCGTTGTACTGTTCCTTCAACCGGGAATATCTCCTTCTGGATATATTTTCTTCTGCTTTAAAAAATATGAAAATGGAGCATAGTTTAGACCCTAGTATACAAAAGTATCTTTTAGCCCATATCCCCGTAGAGGTAGGCAAAGGCACAACCAGGCCACCCACGAATAGCCGAAGACAATAAGTCCCATATGATGGTGGCTATACCCTAGTATCATGAAGTAAAAATCCTTTCTAAATTTATGGGTTTCTCGTGTCGCGAAAACAATGAAAGAAGCACTCTGGAATTGAAAATAAAATTCTACAGTTTTTGAAAGAGTGGTGGTTATTTTTATAAAAATATTTATAATGTAGCGGCTCTTTTAAATTTTGTTTTTAACCCCCGATAGAAGAAATGGTGTAATAATTTTGATTTTGATGTCTGTGTGACTATCTGTTATGTGACTCTTGCACGGATCGACCAATTTGTATGCGGATTTTTTTGTGTGAAAGATGTTGTGATGTGATCAAGATGGTTTTTAGCTACAGTGCGATATATGTTTTGTCGGTATCTTAGCTCAGTTTTAACACATTATTAAATTTAACAGGTACGTGCAAACGGCCTTAACACAAAAAAATAAGGGGTTCAAACAAAACCACATCAACTTTAATATTATTATTTTTAGTTTCAGCATATTACAACAAACACACATAGTAGAATTATTAAGACAATTGAATACAACTACACATATACTATTTAAATTATGCGCCTCGGTATGTTTCGTGTTTACGAATTAAACCGACCAAAAAACCAATGTGTGATCGTCGTTTTATCGTCTATCGTTTATCGTCGAGCCGCCAAAACTCGTCAGTACTGGTCAGTACCACGACTGTGATGGAAGTGACAGCACGCAATATTTCAGTGTTAAGAATTGTATAGAGCTGTAATACGCCAAATTACCTTATTTGAATATCTACATAATTTTCAAGGTGTTTTGGACCAACACCAATTTGAAAAAAAAGGAAAACCTGTAAGTGGTCAGTCGCTGTGAAATAATATACGGCGTGTACCTGTACTTTTTAACACAAGCTAATGTTTTTAAAAAAGTCTGAAAATGGATATTTTAATAAAGTTTAAGACCGCGTGGTCAGAGCCACTGGCATATCCAGACAATTTCTGAAAAATTTAATAAGGCACAAAGAAAATAATGGTAGGTCTGCATTCAATACACCTAAGAAAAGAAGGCCAAAGAAGCATTTCAGGTTAAAACTGGACAGTTTTGATTACAGTGTGATTAGAAACATGGTATACGACTTTCATTTAAGATTTAAGGAAGTTCCTATAGTAAAGTCTTTAAAAAATAAACTAATGGACGCTATTGGTTTCCAATGATATGCAGATACATTAAAAAAATCTTAAAGATATGAGGTTTAGATTTATGAAGAAAGAAAATAACAGAAGCCTTCTTGCAGAAAAATCTGTTGTACGCCTAAAAATAATTGTATATATTAAGAAAGTACAGGTTTTAAGAGCTGCCAGAAAAATATTGTATACATGGATGAATCATCTGTTCATACTTGTCACACATAAAGCAAGTCTTGGCTTGATAAAAATAAAAAAGGGGTTAAACAACCGATTTCCAAAGGTGAACGCACTATTATCATGCATGCAGGTAATGAGAAAGGTTTTGTACCTGGTGCATTACTACTAGGTAAATGTTTGGATTCTGATGGAGATTATCATCAAGCAATAAACGCAGACACATATCAAACTTGGTCCCACAATCAGCTGATTTCCAATTTACTTCCAAACAGTGTGCTGATAATCGACAATGCACCATACCATAACCAGTTATTGCTTAAGTCGCTTAATTCTAATACACGGCGACCTGATATGATAATGATAGCTTGGTTGGAGCGGAACCATATGCCTTTTGACCCTACATTAACAAAGCCTGAGTAATATAAAATATATTGACTCATAAAGAAAGTTTGGCTGTATTTACCATTAACAAAATTTTACAAGAGCATGGAAATTCAGTTTTACGATTACCTCCATATCATTCTGATTTTAATCCCATCGAGAATATTTGGTCCCAATTAAAGGAGCACCTAGCAAAAAAAATGTTGCCATAAATGTGACCTTAGCAAAAGAACTTATATAATAAAAAGTTAACATGATAGGATCCGACGAAAGGAAGAAAGTATGTGATCATGCTATCAAGTGTGAGGATGAGTACCGGAAATTTGGGCCTGTGTTTGATAACCATTCGGATAGATTCATTTTAAACATTGGTTCCAGCAGCGACAGTAATGTTTCTGAGTCTGAAATGTCGGGTATAGAAGTCATGTCAAATTCCGATTAATTGATAAATTTATTTTAATCAATGAATTTTGTTTTATTAAAAAAAACTGTTCTACTTACTGGTGTCAGAAACTTAGTACAACCGATTTTTCTTAATTCGATTTTCTTTAATCTTGGGTTTTCATTTTGGTATCAGCTGATGGTAAGAAACACAGCATACTTTTCTTTTTAAATTGGCTGATCTAATCTAAAATGATAAAATTATGTTATAACAATTCTATATAGATGTCTTTAAAATACATTCGGACTTCCGAGGCTTGACGAATATAGCCGAAGCGCATAATTTAAATCCTATTAATATTATAAATGCGAAAGTTTGTAAGTATGGATGTATGGATGTTTGTTACTCTTTCACGCTCGAATGGCTGAACGGATTTGTCTGAAATTTGGAAGACAGATAGATTGTGACCTGGATTAACATATAGGCTATTTTTAATCCCGATCGCACACCGGGTTTCTGTGAAAACGCGGGCGAAGCCGCAGGTAGCAGCTAGTAGTATATATGTACGTATGTTGTTGTTTAGTCTCGTTGCCGTCAAATGAATTATAAGTGGGGTTTAGCATTTTGCACTCCTAATACCTCGACTTAGCGTAATATTGACTAATCTAAACCAGTGTTTCCTAAACGTTGTTCTGTATAGGCCGGGTAATTTTCACACTGCACCTATGTGACCGACTTAGTACTTTTAAACATAAACTGGATCTACTACGTAAAATAATAAACATTTACGAGTATTAAAAGTAAAAAGGTTTTAATAATACTACATACTCTGTCAACTGTTATTATAATTTAGTCACGAATACTAAATTCTAGTGCGAACTATAAAACTGCTGGTTATTTCTTACTAAAGAAAGGAAAAATGGAAAAATTTCAATGCCATTTGTTATATCCTTTTCAAACCCGAATCTTTTAGCATTATTGAATAACAGGGTAGTTATTCAATAATGCTAAAAGATTCGGGTTTTCTGTTTTTTTTTGTGAAAACTTCTTTGGCGGCGTTGCGCACTTTTTTTTGGAATGGGTAAAAACTTCTAAACTTGCATCAGGACACGTGACCTGATCGAAAATTCGTATTACGGCGCAGGACGCTTGCGCGTTTATGGCGGTGCAGAGCGCTTGCGCGAATGTTCGTGTTGTCATGTTTGTGTACGATAGCACTATAAATGAATATTGTATTCTACCAAATAAATGATAGCACTTTCATAGTGATAATTAAAGCAATTCGTGCAAAATTATTCACTAACCATTCCAAAACATCAAAATTGCACAACGTTAATATTAAAGTTTTCACTTCTGCCGGCACTTCCGGAGTGCAACCCGTTGTTTTTTTAATTTGATTGAATCAGACGTTACTTTGCAGAAATATGTATATTGTGACAGATGAAGAATAAGCCTTTATTTTGCTAATTCCGCGTAATTGTCTTTCAAATGACACAGAATGTGACAAGCCTACTTAACGTTCCCACCGCCCACTACTGTGACCAGTCCACGAATAAAATAAGAGCTCGGGAAACAATTTAAATTGTCACACACACATGTGACAAACCTACCTAAAGTTTCCACCAAACACCACCGCGACCAGATCACAATAGAGTCCGAACCCGGGAAATAAAAAACTTGTCACGTCCTTCACCAACCATGAACCACGTTCAGTGTCATTTGGACGACTTTTTGCCACAATAGTTACACTGCTTAGGAATTAGCAAAATAAGACTTATTTTACATTTGTCTACCTAAGCTTTCCATCAGACAGGTTTGAGTTATTCATATTAAAAATTAAAAAAAAGTACGGTCAAACGCATTGCACATAATATATACATTCGTGGAACTACAACTTATTATGAAATTGATTTATATATGAAATAATATATAAAACATCTTTTTCAATGGCTGCTAGGATAGATCACTGGTACCAAGTACTAAGCAATTACAAAAAGAATTTTTGGATAAATCTTTTTGATTTTTCTTTATAGAAATTTAGAGTTTTTAAATTGTTTTCCATAAATTTCCAATAAATCAGTTGGAACATGTAAAGTAAAAGATATCAAATGTAATATTTTTATGTTTCGTCATTTTTTATCAAAAAAGAAAACAACATAAAAACAATAGTTTACTATTAGTGAAAATCCTCCGCTCAAAACACTACGCATTCGCATTTTTAACCGACTTTATAAATGGAGAAGGTCATATGTTCCACTCCTATATTTTTTTATGTAAGTTCCCTATAACTCCCACATTTCAGAACAGATGTCAAATATTCTTTTTTTTTCATTTAAAAGAACATCCTTTCAAGGTAGCTTTATTGCCACTAACTCTGGATCTCATAAAGTGATCCCAGAGAAATTAAATAAATAGGAAGAAGATATTTTTTGTATGCTTAAGACGACATAATATTAAATTCGGATCGGTTGGATTTTTGCAGTTTTGCGCTCAAATATTTTTTTATTAAATTTACACTATTAAACTAACTAATTAGTTATTTTTAAAAACTTTTGGTAGCTCGTCTGTATCTTCTTATGTTAATGTATTCGAATATTATCATTTCATTCATAATTGGCCACGGTTAAATGTTAAATTATAGTTAACTAGCGACCCGTCTCAGCTTTACACGGATATAAAATATAGCTGATATGAACGTCTTCAATCACTTTATCTATTTAAAAAACCGCATCAAAATCCGTTGCGTAGTTTCAAAGATTTAGGCACACAAAGGGGCATAGGAACAGAGGAAGCGACTTTGTTTTATGCTATAGTGATTTAAAAGCTGTCCTATTTTTATGAACGTCGTATATACAACATTAAATTTCTGATATTGCATATAACTTTAAATATTAATAAATATCCTTTATTATCATCGATGCAATGGCAATAAAAAAGTTATAGTTCATTCGAACGGTCGATACAGCCATAAAGAGGGTATGAAATATAAAAGAGGCTGTACGCCTTCGGTCATGTTCACTGTTCGAATCAATCACAACCTAGCGATCAAATTTCAAACGAAATACGACCAACGATCCATTTCGGAAATAATGTTCCACCCTAATGTTATCCTTAATGCGTAAATTTAGTAGTAATTTGGAATTGGTTCTTTCTATCGATAGCATTTCGTTAAACTACGATGTATACAATAATGTATTATGTTTTATTACACTTGTATTTTCATTGATAGAAGAAAGTGTGCGGAAGTCTTTACTCAAGTTAAAGTTACATGATTATTTTCAACTAACCGCTTAAAATGTACTCGTATTGTAGTGCGACTTTACAGGAAAGACGGTGCGTAGTAAATGGATTGGACTTACCAGAAATTGAAAAACCTAAATGTTATCCAGCTTCACACAAAACAAATCACACTCCCGCTATATTGTTTCAGTAACACCAAATTTAGGTACACACGACCTACAAGTACGTTTCGTTTCGTAAGTTATTCGCCGAATTCGACTGCACTTCACAATTTGACACTTGAATTTTTTCATAGTTTACTTTATTAAACTTGTTTTTTTTTCATGATAATGGCAGGCAAACAAGCAAACGGATTTCCAGATGGTAAGAAATTTACGCCGCCTAGAGAAACCAAAGGTGGTGATGGTGCGTTGCCAACATGAGGCCGGGATGTTAGGCCTCGAGCAAAAGTAAGTTTACCGGCTACCTTGCCCTCCGAACCGGGACACGTCGACGGTAAGCGTTGAACGTTATGGCGGCAGGAATAGGTAAGGCGGTGGTACCAATCCGGGCGAGTCGCTACAAAACTCTACCACCTAGTGTTTCGGTGTTTGGATGTATGTTTGTTTAAATAAATATGTATGCCGTGACCCGTGGTAAGCACAGCTTCTATAACTGGAGCAAATACTTTTTTTGTAATGGATGGCTTGATGTTAAAAAGTAATTCTTGCCTAATGGAAAGCCTAGAAAGAGCTTCATTCACGCTCCGCTCCATTTCCAAATCTATTCTACTCAGCGAACTCGGGCCAACACGGAGTACAAAATAATTGTATGATAACTTTTAGCAGCGCTTCTACTGGTATTACAACAAAAGTAAAAGAACAGCTTCTAAAGTTGAATTCGAGTCGAAACTTTTAAATTCAATTCAAATATCGAATTCCGCTTTGGAATGAGATGTATACAAACACGAAAGCTCTCTAACTGCAGCGGCAATCGTTTACTCCATTTATTTCTCTAGTGGTTTGAACTGCGGCATATTGGTGATATTTTCGTTACTAGCGCGTATATCAAATCTGAGATATGTATGTAACATTCAAGCAATATTTAATGCTTTAGGATAAAGACACATAGATGATAGAAACGGTACACCAGCTTGAATCAATCCTACATCACGATATTATAGTTTCGTAGACCTCATGTTATTAATCGCCTTTGTGGTCTGGTGGTCCAAGTGTTGCACTTGATTTTATGAGGTCCCTGGTTCGAATCCCGGGTCAGGCAACAAAAAGGAAATGTGGTATTTCCAATATTCTAATTAAAAAAAATTTGTTCAGGATTGGATATGTGTCGGTTGGCGATAGGTTTGCCACCTATCACATTGTAGGACTTAGTGTCTTCGGCTAGCCGTGGGTGCCCTGGTTGTGCCTCTGCCTACCTCTCCAGATACTCTACTTACTTATTCAGATCAGACCGCCTCGATGGTCGAGTGGTTAGCGTACACGCCTAACTACACCGACCAACCGCGAGGCTCGGGTTCGATTCCTAACGGGGGCAGGCATTTGTGTGAAGAACATTTAGATGTCTGCATTTCCGAGTCTTGGTGTTTATTGAATTAATCTGGTATCTATTTAAGTATTTCTATGTATTAGAATCGTTGACTAACACCCATAACACAAACATGTAATTTACTTTGGGGTTAGATTCAATTTGTGTAACTTGTCCAGGGATATTTATTATTATTATTTATTAATAATAAGGCTAACTGTCATAATATATATTTATATATAAAAATAAATACCTTATTCCCTTGGTCATCACATGACGCATGAACGGAGGGACCAATTCTGATGATTCGTTTTTATTTTATTATTTATTACCATATTTTATTATATAAAAAAACAAACAATGTTCATAGTAGAACCTTTTTCATGCCCATATCCCCGAAGTCTGAGGCACAACCAGGGCACCCACGACTAGCCGAAGGCACTAACTCCCACATTGTGATTGGTGGTAAGCCTATTGCCAATCAGGCACATACCCAATTCCGGGCAACGTTAGTTTTATTAGAAATTTGACAATATTCAAATCTACATTCTATTTTTTTCGTTTAATGTTAATAGTAAGGACAGAATAACGTCTGTTGGCTCGGCTAGTATTAGTATTTTAGCTAGTATTAGTATTTTCGGATGCTTCTCAGTTTAATCTCGGTCGGAATAGGATTCTTTACTGTTTTGCAGAGAGGAAAATTAAGTTTTATAATGCAAAAAAAAAATAGGTAAAGTCTGTGGACGGACGATACCTTCTTTTTGCCCATATCGTGTTCAAATTTGGACGTAGGTTGAGACTAGAAGCAATTAGACTCAGGTTGACATTTGACATTGGCATTTCCATATATTTTTTTGTAGAAATAGAAACATATTTTAATAATAATTGAAATGGCTACTTCCTTAAATTTCGTTTATTAATTTAGGCGTATTTGGTATATATACTTTTGAATTACAATTTTTATTTTCAATTATTTATGTAAGCTAATCTTTGCGAAGCAAGCTTTAAATGTTAGCATCAAGATCTTTGTACGACTCTGTCACACAAAGTATACCAACCGAAAAAATGTTTGCAGAAAGATGAGTTGCAAAATTAGCCTTTTATGCAAACATTTTCAATGCTTTTAGTTTTCTTCGTAAAGGCTTAAGAAAATGGGTCAGAGCTCCGGAAAATAATAGCAGGCCTATTTACAACTGAATCGTACCTACTTTAGAGATGATGGATACTGAACATTTAAGCGGTGTATTCCGTAATGAAAGATTTAAAATAGAAAGATGAATTTATTTCAAGTTGAAGAAAAATAAATAAGATTTCTCGTAATAGAATTTTTTATTCTATTTTCACATTTATTTGACATGCAGTTCCTAGAATAAATCTTAAATGCTGTTTTCGAATGGTGTCACAAGGGGTTTTTTAACATATTTTCGTCTACAAAGTCAATCACTATCGCACTTGTGTTATGTAACTTACGGATAAGGGTACGGATTTCTTTTAGTAACGAATACATACTGCTTGATACCAGAGATGGTACGCCAAACTGAGGCTAAGATGATAAGCCCTTCCGTATGCAAGTTTACTGCCTAGGTTCCTCTCTAAATTTAAAGAATGACAAACACTGCTCATACGAAAAAGGATAGCTTAAAGGCGAAGATACTAATCGTGAGCATTCATCATACGAATCAGAATCAGAATCAGAAAAATCTTTATTCACTTGAACCATACAAGTGGTATTTGTGCGCGTCGACATTTTTTTAAAAACTACCACCGGATCGAAATCGCGGTCACACACTGAGAAGATCCGGCGAAAGAAACTCAGCGGGCTTGTCTTTTTTCAATAATAATAATTACAATACTCGTATAAACTAGATTAAAAATATAAATTACAATCTTACTTTAACTTAAATAAAAGGTACAACAAATCACATCACAAATTTTAGTGGGAGATTGAAAACTCTATCCCCAAGCATGTTCATCTTCCAAATACTCTGAGACCTTTTTAACATAGTTTTGCTTTTATACATTTTTTAAACTTATTTAAAGGTAGATCTCTAATACCAATGGGCAACTTATTGTAGAAACATACACATTGACCCAAAAAGGATTTACTAATTTTATGGAGACGAGCTTTGTATACGGCTAGATTATTTTTATTCCTCGTATTAATGTCGTGAACATCACATTTTTTTGTAAACATACATAGATTTTTTTTAACATACATTAAATTCTCATAAATGTATTGAGAACTACATACATACATTACATAGAACTCTACTACCTTGTCTAGGTCACGGTTTTAGTTAGTAGTATATATAGCCACAAAGGTATACTTTTGTGGCTTAGTAATCAAATGTTGGCGTTGGAATCCCAAATATGAAAATTCCCAGTAAATGTGTTTCCTTTTTTAATTCAGTATAACGGATGAAAGATTTATTTATTATACAGATTATTAATTAATAAATTTATTTTACAGGAACGCTTACAGTAGAAGAAGTGTACAAAGACAGAGACCAATTCGCGGGTTTGGTGCGCGAGGTGGCGGCACCCGACGTCGGGCGGATGGGGATCGAGATCCTGTCGTTCACGATCAAGGACGTCTACGATGACGTCCAGTACCTGGCCAGCTTGGGGAAGGCGCAGACGGCGGTTGTGAAACGCGACGCTGATATCGGCGTCGCGCAAGCCAATAGAGACGCTGGGATACGGGTAGGTTCTTTTAACGCTAATTTTTGTGATGATCACTGTTATTTCTACGAGTCTAAAGCAATGACTCTGTAGCGGCTAGAGTGGTAAGGCGGTGACAAAAATCAGTCAAGTAGGAACGAATTGGTGAAAATGTTATGCATTAAGAACATGCAAGCGAAGCTGCCGGCGTAAACTTGTATATTATATATACTACTAGCTGTCTGTTCCGGTTTCGCTCGGATGGTAATCGGTCTCGGATCAAACTGCACACGGTGTGCAAATTTGATTCATATCGGTTAAGTAGTGTAGGAGTCCATCGCGGTAAAATAACCGCTAAATATACATACATGATGTAAGATCTTTTGTCGGTCCGTATTTCCCTTCAGAAGTATCGCACTCTGGAAAGAGCTGGAACGTCGTGGGTTGTATTAAATTAACTCCATTATCGTCATGATGATACCAGAAGTAGGGTCATTGTCGAATGAATTGATTGATTGATTGATTTATGGTCTTAAATGTTATCATACATCACAGTCTAAGTAGCTTGTAATTTTTAAAAAGCAAAAAAGAGTCTTACCCTTGCCTTTCTTCTGTTGCCAATTAGAGATTAAGATGCTTGCCAGTTAAAACCTTTAAATCGGAACACGAAAATTAAGGATCAATGCAATCGAGATTAAGCGGCAGGATTATAATATGAGGTATTAGAACCAATCTAAACAAGCAATAACCATTGAGACCGACTGACTGACTGGCTGCACCATTGCAATGTTAATAAAATAAAAAAACGATAGACTTTCGTATTTATAATATTGAGTATAGATTATGTAGGAAGGCTACAGCAAAAGCTGAAATTACGATGACAAATCGACGCCAAGACAAAAAAGTGTTAATAAATATTATATTACAGGAAGCAGAGTGCGAGAAAAGTTCTATGGATGTGAAATACTCCATGGATACGAGGATCGAAGACAACGCGCGGCTGTACAAATTGCAAAAGGCACAGTTCGACCAAGAAATCAATACTGCTGTAAGTATACATTTTATAAGTCATCAGACAGTGAAAGGTACACAGCTTCCCAAACGGTGAGAGATATCTTGAGCTAGAGATACCATACAGATGTTAAGGGGCTCCATACATGGCTGTTTAATTTAATATTTTATTTGCGTATTTGCTGTATTCGACAAACTACTTCAATGTGTAGATAGTCTATTTGCCATATTTACTGTCCTATATGGCAAATACTCAGCTGTTAAATGACCGAATATACGGTTTTCGTCGTTGTAGTTCAGCCAGTGATCTTTTAGTTTACTTGAAACAAAGATGGGCCCAAGCACATGAAGGCAAGGGAGAAGCAATTGGCTGTTAGTTTGGACATAGCATATGCCTTTGATCGGGTGTGGCACAGGAACGAAATGCGACTGGGTCACTAGTTATTAGACAGATTGTAGCATTAAGGTCATCGTCGACGGTACTTGTACGCAGTTTTGTTTCCTTGATCGCGCTAATCAAAGGAACTCCTTGTGCGATTGCAGTGCGATGCGAAAAATTATTTCAGTGTTAGATAGACCATTTATCGAGGAAGGCTGAAGGTTATATACCATCACGCTTTGACCAATAGTAGCGGAGTAACAATAAAGAATGTTTCAAAATCGGAGGATTTTTCCAATCGAGAGCTTAACGGTTAAAAAAGATTAAAGTACTCAATGCTTATTCACCTATATAAACGTAGTCTTGAATAAAAGTTTCCACGCGGACGCAGTGGCGGGAAGGTCGCGATTGCGAGAAGACGAAACGAGAAAATGTAGTTAGGAAGCGTGTAGCGCTTCATTTTGTTTGTCTTGGTGGGCACTCTCTTGCCCTCAGCTACGGAATTCATGTTTTTCTGAGTATAATAATGCTACAAAATGTCAGATTCTGAGGTTTAAGTAATTTAAAACGGATTTCATCCCGACAGTTTCCACCGACGCTCTAGGTCGTAAAAATGCCATAAACTACTATCCTATTTTGTTATCTTTTAACTGCTGTTGCCTGCAACTTCGTCCGTGTGTCAACGTTTTTGTAGCTGAAATTTGAAATGTCTGGGTAATTAAGGGCAGTAAAACTGTAAAAACTCTTTTATTAGATACCACGTCGCCATTATTTTTTCGAAAGATAACTTATGATTCCGAGATGGTGTACATAAATTCTATCAACGTCCCACCAGTAGTTTTGAGTTATACTTACCTGTTAAATTTCGCCTATGTTGACGATATCACCGATGATGAGGTCGTTAACATATTGGTAGAAAAATTTATGCATTGCCCATTTTTCAATGTGTGCACGAAATTTCATGAAAATTGGTTCCACAATTTTTGCCTGAAGGAGTAACAAACAAACAAACAGACAAACTTTCTCATTTATAATATTAATAGGATTAAATATTACTCAAAAACCAATAGTCAGATAAATTTAATATGAGACCAACTCGGAAGTATGATGTATCTTTTAAAAAAAAACAATAAATATTGGTTTGTTATTGGACGGTAATCACGTAACAAATATAGAAAAAAGCTACAATAAAATTTAGAACCTTTTTTCATGTTCTGTAGAATGTAAAAAAAGAAAGTATCTTCACGTCCATGTCCCCGAAGAGCTTGGCAGAGGCACCAGGGCACCCACGACTAGCCGAAGATACACAATGTGATAGGTGGCAAGCCTATCGCCAACCGGGCACATACACTATCCCGAGCAACATTTTTTTTATTAGAAAATTGGAAAAACCCAATTTTTTTTGTTGCCCGACCCGGGATTCGAACCCGGGACCTCATGCAGTCAAGTCCAACAACTGAACCGCTAGACCACAGGGGCGATGTAGAATGTAGATTTATATATATACCTAAAACGTAAGAGCACATTTCACGAAGCGTTTACACCCGCAGTGCCCGCGGTTGTTAACGGTTCCCGCGGCACCGGTCGCCCGCCGCCGGTAGAATTGTACAAGTTTGCGGGCAAAGATTTCACCCTCGACGACTATGTGACCGCACAAATTACCGGTCTCGTGAGTTTTGAAATAAAACCGCCGATCCGCGACCGCCGCGGGCACGGGTAAAAACCGCCCTGTATGTTTTTAGTCTTACACGGCTTAACGCTTTCGTACTGCAATCACAATAGTGGCAAACACTAATGTTCATGCTGGAAAACCATGGGTTTGTTAGCATTATATTATGTACTAGCGGCCCGCCCCGGCTTGACATGGTTATGAAATATACATATAAACTTTCCTCGTCAATCACTTTATCTTTTAAAAAAACCGCATCAAAATCGGTTGCGTAGTTTTAAGGATTGAAGCATACAAAGGGGCAGAGGAAGCGACTTTGTTTTATACTGTTTTGTGAAGAACAAACATTGATATAAGTAGCCACGAAGGCGTCTTTCATACTTCATTATTTATTTTTCAGAAAGCCGAAGCTACTTTAGCGTATGAGCTTCAAGCAGCGAAGATAAAACAGAAGATACGAAACGAAGAAATACAAATAGAAGTCGTGGAACGTCGAAAGCAAATCGAGGTACTTATTCTAATATATCTTGCTGGATATAGATTTTAGTGGATATATCAGTCCTGTGCAGAATTTGACTCCATGCGATTCCGGGGTCGATCCCCGGGTCAGGCAACAAAAAGAATTAGTGTTTTTCTCAGTTTCCTAATAAAAATAACGTTGCCCGGTATCGAATATGTGCTCGGTTGGTTTGCCACTTCTGCCTAACTCTTCAAGGATGTGATACAATATTTGCATAAGTAGGTACCTAATTTTTAATTAAAATTTTTATCAGTTATGTGTGGTAAGTTTTAGTCTGTTAATAAATGTTTTCTTTTTTCTTAACTAGTAGAATATGTTAGCGTCATTGTATCCTTCGTAAAATTGTAACAACTTTGTATTACTAATTTGTATTTCTAATGCAATTTAATTTTAATTGATAATACGTTGATATAGAGTGACCGCCTCTTTGGCCGAGTGGCCAACGAGGGGTACGCTAGAACACGCCTAAGTACGTAGACCAACCGCGAAGCTCGTGTTCGATTCTCGACGGGGGCAGGCATTTGTGTGATGAACATTTAAATGTCTGCATTTCCGGGTCTGGGTGTTTATTAAATTTATTCTTGTATCTATTTAAATATTTCTATGTATTAGTATCGTTGACTAACACCCATAACACAAGCATATAATTTGCTTACTTTGGGGTTAGATTCAATTTGTGTGACTTGTCCAGAGATATTTATTTATTTATTTATAGAGTGAGTGGACCTGCGGATGAAGATTAGTTTTTTTTTTATAATAATAGAAAAGATACTAAAAAATAATAGAATTTCTTGATATTAAAAAAGTTAATTTATTTACCGACTTGTTTGATAATCTACACAAACAAATAAATAAAATTAGAAAATCTCTTTGTCGTATTGAAATAAGTGCTTTTTACTAGTCATACGAACGTCTTTACCTAAATAATAAAAAAATAAAGTTTTGTCCGCCTGTCCTCTCGTTTTAAAATTATTGTTACTATAATTAACTTTTTCATTAAAATTGATATAAAAATCCACCTTTTTTGCTAATCACAATATGATACAAACTTCCAGGTGGAGCAACAAGAGATCATGCGTCGTGAGGAAGAGCTGACGGCTACAATTCGACTCCCAGCAGAAGCAGAAGCTTATCGTCTTCAAACCATTGCTGAGGGGCTGCGGTATGTCAACTTTTGTCTTTCTATATGTTAATCCGAAATTATGTCAGCAGACAAAAAATATAAGAAAAGTTTTTTTTTACCTGAGAATGCAGCGAACAAGCACACAGCCTTCCAAATGTTTTTTTTTATTTTTTTTTTTATACTGGAAGGCAAACTAGCAGATGAATTTCCTGATGATAAGAAATTCACGCTGCCTAGAGACACCAAAAGTGGTAATGGTGCTATGCCAAACTGATGCTTGGATTCTCGAGCAAAAGTAAGTTTACCAGCTACCTAAGCCTCGCAACCGGAACACGTCAATAGCAAGCACTGGCAATATGCTGGCAAGAATAAATAAGGTGGTGGTACTAATTCAGAGGAGTCACTGCGAAACTATAACACCTAGTCCGATGTGACGGTGTTAGTGACTGTAACTCCATGCTCGCCTTTTACGAGCTGCCTGGCAGAAAGGTAGATGGTCTATTCTGCAAAGGAGCCCGGACCAACACGGGGAAAGTAAGATATAACCGTGGCTTATAGACGCCATAGATGTTCCAAGTGCGTCGCAGTTCTGTAACCTGGATGCAAGTCCAAGTTTACTGACTACTCTACCCTCCGCACCTGAACATCATAGTGTCATTACTGTGGCCAAAGAGTATATAAATACTACGTAATAAGAGGCGGGACTTCCATAGATACATAGCAAACACGAATTTTGTATGCAGTTTACTTATATTGACATATGACACTTGACATAACATGGTGAATAGGTGTGACCCACCTGTTCACCATGTGTGTGTATCACAGACGTGTATAACAAAGATATAAATATTCCTGTTTTCACATTTTCACAGAACCCAGAAAGTAGAAGCCGCTAAGGCAGATGCGGAGCGCATCAAAGTGCTGGGAACAGCCGAGGCGACGGACATCGGCGACGTCGGCAAGGCGGACGCCGAAAGAATGCTCGCCAAGGCCAAGGTCTACAAGCAGTACGGAGACGCTGCTGTTATGGCTCTTGTTCTTGAGGCTCTACCAAGGGTAAGTTTATTACTTATTTTGGAATGATTATTGCAAATCTGACTTTCAACATTCAGCGAATCAGCATGTACACTTTAAAAATGGAATGCAAGGCATTGCAACTACGGACTATTTACGGACAATATGCTTTCATTAAAGAAAGTCAAATAAAAACATTAAATTTTTGTTCATGTTTTGAAAAATGGTTACATAGGTATATACATAATGTTAAAGTTATTAACTACTTAATATCCAAACATCTTAATATAAATAACTCCTCTGTACGCGTGTTTGTCATACTCACCTAAATCACTAAAATTTGGTTGCTGTGTGTATATTTCTTTGAATTTCCAGATGGTTTGAAAATTAAAAAGTACGAAATTCGCTATACCGGGTAGTTTTTATTGTACACAAAATAATTTGAGAGAAAATATCGAGTGCAACTACTTCATTGGGTATTTTAACACGTCGCGATTTGACAATCCTTTTTTCGAAAGATACTTTTTATCAACATCGTACTTACTCGTAGTTTTTATCTTTGATAATGTCGTCAAATGTGACATAGACTTATGCATTATATATTATACCCCCTTAATCGTTATATTAAAATTCGAGCGGTCCTTTCGAAGTCACCCTGTATAACTGTGTAAGCATGTGTGTTTATTGGTCCAGATTGCCGCGGAGGTGTCCGCGCCGCTGGCCAAGACGGACGAGATCGTGCTGGTGGGGGACAGCGGCGCCACCGGCGAGCTGGCGCGGCTGGCGGGCGGGCTGCCCCCCGCGCTGCGCTCGCTCACCGGACTCGACCTCACGCAGGTCGTGAAGCGTCTGCACCCCAACGGTGAGAGAGAGAGTGAACACTGACACTATACGTATTTGATATGATAAGTACACAAACACAATAAAACGTTTCGCTAAAACCTTCTGATTCTTAGATTACTGCGCTTCCTTTGAACTCTAAAAATAAAAATTGCCAATATATCCTATAAAAATCGACAGCTAATAGCACAGGAATGTAGCTAAGAACAATCTCGATCACGTAAATTTGCACACACAACGGGGTGTATGTGTACACACACACACCCACACATACAAATACACAAACACACGCACACACACACGCACGTGTGCGCATCCCTTCGGGAGTTAAAATTAGCATCCTTTTTTCAATCTCTATATCTCTTTATTATTTATTATATCTCTTTTTTCAATGTTTAATTTACAAATAATTGACCTTTATAAATATCTAGCGGAACTAAAATAGTAGCGCTGTGATGCAGTTTGCCCTGATTGGGAATACCGATTTAAGTATTCCTGTTACTAATGTAACAATGTATGTAATGTAATGTAATATAATGTTCCGTTGTAAAAGGTAGGATAGTTGATAAAGTTGCAAACGTTGTCCAAGGTACCAACTACAAGTCGACACACTGGTGATATAGCTACAGGCGTACACAGTAAAAATGTTTACTTATTCATTATCTTTTGGTATAAAAACATTATTATTAAACCTTTATTATAAAAAACTTAACATTTCATAAAAGCACAAGGAGCTAACACAGCTAACATCTTCATGCCAAGTCCCATACGGAGTAGGCAGAAAGTATCGAGTATTTGGCACTCGATACTTACCTCATAAATAAATATATGTATAATAATATATATATGTTTGTATCTTCACGCCCATATCCCCGAAGAGGTAGGCAGAGGTACAACCAAGGCACCCACGACTAGCCGAAGGCACTAAGTCCCGCAATGTAATAGGTGGCAAGCCTATCGCCAACCGGGCACATTTCCAATCCTGACCAACATTTTTTATTAGAAAATTCAAACCCGGGACCTCATGCAGTCAAGTCCAACACCCAAGTAGACCTAGGGTATATGTAACACAATGTTACTGATTAACTTAATAATTGTCCTTTGTAGATATACATAAAACAATACGTGATAGGGTTCCACACAGATTAATACAAATGTCCGGTGAAGTTTTAAAACCGCGAGGTTAGCAACGTGGCTTATACGTTAAAAAAAGGATTAAAACATTGATTGTAAACATTGGTTTGCATCTGTGTAGATTTAATACAAATTTTGATATGTTTCAAAGTTTCACCAAGGTTACCTTGTAGAAGGCGTAATTGGGGCATGATTACAACCGTCTGCATTACGCTTAACACATAACAAATCATTATATTCAACTAGATGTTATCTACAAATTTTAAAGAAAGAATTTCGCCAAGATAGAATTCTTTCTTTCTTTAAAATTTGTAGAAATTTAACCCAAGGACAAGCCAAGTGCTAAAAAAAATACTTTGCAGCTTTATCTATTTTTTCTAAATAAAAACTTCCCTTATAGTTTAGGTTATACATTTTTAGTATAGATTATAAATAACGGATTTTTTCTAGAAGAAACCCACACTGGTGCAGCAGCTAAGAAGAAGGAGGTGGCAGCGTGCTAAAGAAGCACATAAAGCTACGCACTACCGAAATAAGTGCCATTGACACCATAATAACCGACAGTACAAAATCACCTATTTTTGTATTACTTTATAGTTATTCCCTATATTTTGTACTTTTGTATGGCATATTCTTAACAGTTTGATGTCCCTTTAAAAAAAATACCCCACGTTCATATTTTGCTCGAACTAAAGTTTTTTGTTCATCGTTTTTTATATAAGTAATGAAAACTCTTTACGTGATGTACTCTTGTTTCTCTCTTACGAGGTGTATGAGAGGTTACAAGATCTAGCTTCTTGGGTTACAACTATAACTTTGCTACCATAGATAAAAATAAGACTTCATTTTTTACACCAGATTCTCGCTAAGCTTGATGTAAATTTGGTTATTTTAATTGTTTACCTCATAAATAAAATAAAAAGGACCAAATTAAAACTAAAAGATTTGTTGCCTTAGTGTTAGTTTTAAAAATATGTACACATGGGCCTTAATAAATGAGTAAATACTTAACAACCTAAAAAACTAATTAAAAATAGTTTGTTATGAAGTTTGAATAAAGCTTCAATCGAAATTGCGTGCTATCCGTAACACGTCCCAAGTTTTCATAGAGCCACCAACTTATCTGATCAGTTGTCAGAATCGGAACTTAAAACGTCATTCCGCTGTCAGTTTCTGAAGTTTGAGCACCGAAAATAAAATGAGTTTTAGCGCCATCGTGAAAGATGGCCGTATTTTATTCGTAATTAATGAACTCCGTGATAATTATCAGTTACATTGGTTAATTTAAGTGGTAGTTAGTTCAATTTTGTTCAGTTAAAGTGCACAGGTGAAATAATTATGAAGAAATTAGTGTGTTTCCTCGCTGCCGCGAAATCTTACAAAATGAGCTAGAGTAACGAGGCCACCGCTTTACTCTAGACACTGACATGACTGTACATAATGACTTATGACTGTTAAAAAAGAATTTATTTAAACCGAAGACGTGGCAGCATGGCCCAAAGGTCTTAGCCGGCCCCAGAAAGTGGCAATTTAACTTACGAAAATAAAATTCCAGATAAATAAGATGTGGTTGCAGTATAATTGTTACAATTGACAAAGTAGCACTAATATCTATATGAGTTTTGGCGCCATCGTGAATGAAGATGGTCGTAATTTTTTTACAATTATTGAATTTAGTGTAAAATATGAGTAAAATTGGTTAATTTAGGTGGGAATTAGTTTGAATTTTTTCAGTGAAAGTGCACTAATGAAATAATCATGAAGAAATTAGTGTATCGTGAATTTCCTCGCTGCCGCCAAATCTCATAAACGAGCTTGTGTAACGAAACCACCGCTTTACTCAAGACCCAGACAAGACTGTGTAAATAGTGACTAATGACTGAAATAAGGAATTAATATGGAAGACATAAATTGAAAATATATACCAAGAAAAATATTTATAATACGGAAGACGTGGCTGTATGGACACAGATCCTTTGCCTTTCCCCGACTGGGATAAAATTAAAAAACAACAACAATAATATCTATATTCGGTAACATGTGATACAGATTATAATGAGAAACATAATTTACCAAAATGAGAAATGGTGGTCTCCTAAGTCTCTAGCTAAAATTGAGTTGCAAAAAAGAATAATTCAATGATCTGATTTCCTACAAATATTAGAAAGTGGTATTTTCATTATAATAGATTGGTTGTGATTCTTCTTACAGCATCGTGTTGAACTGTAAGAATATGCTATATGAATTATAATAATTTGTAAAGTACCACTTATTTTCAAACATAGGTACAGTCGCCGAAGAATATGTCTGCTATTTTTTGAATATATTTATTATGTAAAGTACGTTTTAAGTTGACTTTAAGACGTTCGTTTTTATATTATGTAACTAAAAATGCATATATACTAAGTAGGTACTAAGAATAATACTACATTGAATATTTTGTTCTTAAAAAATCATGTTGCAGTGTGCTAGAATGTCACACGGATTACATTAACATTTTTATGTTATTATGTATTATATTTTCATATTTAGATAAAGATATGAATTGTATCCATAAATTTGGGCTTTTCCCCCGTCCTGACATTCTAACTCGAAAGGTTACAAAAAAGTCTTTAAAATAGTCCTAAATAATGGATTACGTATTGTTACGAGCTATGGGTAATAAAATGCCGTTTGTAACGTAGAAGACGTTTATTGAAAGCTTCCACAAAAATCCTCTTAACAGAATCCGAATCGCTAAGTAAAATCACTGGTCCAATGTCCTCGCTGTATTCGCCGAAATAATTCTTCCTTGTCGCTTAGTAGAGATCGCTTCGATTTCGCTTCCGAAATTGAACTGGCGGGTCGCGGCTCGATGCCTCCTTATATACTGCTATGCCCATGGTTCGAGAAACTTCTCATACAATCTAACACAATAGACGCTTCCCGAATCTTCGGGTGATTACGTCAAGGACATGATTTATTACCTGCGGCGCTATACGTAAACAATGCGCGCTGTGTATAGGTACTACTCGCCGCGGACCGCGAATGTTCCAGAAAACGTTGTTCTCTTATCAACGACTTTTCGAGAACTTTCTTCACTGTTCGATAGTAGACCTAATACCTACTTATGCGTTTTTGGGGTTTTGCTGTACGACGCTTCGTTTTCGAGATATAGGTACTCAAAGTCGTAACAGTATCTATAATTTGTTAATCTATATTTATAAAAGAATTTCTTACTAATCACACTATGAATAACTCAAGAACGGTTTACCCGATTTGGCTGAAAATTGATGGGAAGGTGGCTTAGAACCAGGAGAAGTACACACTTCTTATCCCGTTCGACTGAGAGGGAAGTAGGAAAAACAACATTTTAATTTTTCCCATACAAGCTGAATGGGTGGAAAGAACTTTAAATGAAGTAAATAAATGAAGTAGCAGACATACATACCGCGACTGTACAAACAGACCATAGGTCTTAGAGGTAGTATATCTAAAATCTCTATAGATATTCTGTAGAGAAGTAAGATTTTGTACTATTAGATGAAAAACAAAGTGTTCTCTAAAGACACTGCCTTCTTGTGTAGAAAACTTTTGATAACTTTCATTTATACCTGTATCTTATTATTGACATTTCAATGAGGAATTACTCTGTAATTAATGCGGGGTATTTCAAACGTATAAATCGATTTTCATGCAATTGTATTTAGTATTGTATGAAGCTGCATGAAATGGTTTTCGAAGGTAAAAATATACTGGAATATGTTGGACAAAATATTAAGTAGCTTAACTTGAAGTGGTGATATTTCGTTATGGGATAACGTTTATTGACACTTTCATGGGTTAAATTTTTGACTCTGAGTTAAGTTCTAACTAGGTAGGTTCAAAACACTTTATATGTGACAGTTTAACACATTGTTATATTTAACCGAGGAACGTGCAACCGGCCCTTAATAATGCACTAAACATATAACCAATTCCTCATTGAGAGGTCTCAAACGAACAAAACATACCCCATTCTTTTGAACGGGTTAATACGTACAATTTTTTGTGTGATTTTGTGTGTTATTGGTGTGATTTGTGTAGAAATATAGTGATTTTTTTCAATAAAAATCTGATTTTATTTCTTAGTGTAATGTGTGTATTATTTTTCGACGTTAATTATGGCACAAAATATAATCTTCAGTACCTAATAATCAAATGTATAATTTAAAGTGTTTATTATTGTTTTGAATATTCAAATAAAGGTGTGTTTATTGGAATATGTTTTATCATTTCTCCTACTTACATAAAGTAGTAACATACTGGTATGGTTGGTATGTTACTAAAGTATTTAAAAATGTCAAAACATTCTTTTTTTTCAGTATTTAAAAGATATAAGATCAAGAAAACTATTGGCCAGTTTTCTTTTTTTAAGTGATAAGACAGCGAAGAAGCACACGGCTTTCCTGATGGTAAGAGATAACTGTAACGTATACACACCATATATGTTGTAGGTGCGTCGCTACCCGGTTGTAGCAGTGGTAGGCTAGTTGTGAAAGTTGACCGCCCGGACTGGTCATTTACAGTCTCATTATGGTGATAAGAATAGGTAAGAGGGTAGAACCCTACCCGGGACAAATTGCTAAACAGCATTTTACCTCCAGTGGTCATGTTAGTGATGGCACGCTTAACAAAACATCATGGGGAAAACTCCTACCTATTCTTCCCCGTAACAGTCGATAAAAAAATAGTACATAAATACATTTTTTCTCACAATTATAACCAATGATATTTTAAATTTTTAATGAGCCAGTTTTGCAACAATTATTCGATTTTTTTCCTGATAATATATCAAAGTGCAATGTTTGTCATTACAATTGGGAAAAACTTATGGAAAAAAACGAAAGCTTTCAATTCTCATGAAAAAAGACCTTGTACCTACATACCCACCAAAACAGCCAATGTAACATAACGATAAATCGAATATTAATGAATTTTTTGAGAAACAAGAGTTATTTTACAGTTTTTGAATTTATTTAAACAAATACAACACCGTCGTTTGTTTCACCATCGGCACTTGATGGAAAGCTATTGTGTTCATTATTTCTAAATAAAACTTGTACTTTTCGACAATATACTATATTTCACAAGTAGATAAGTTAGCTTCAGTGTAATAACCGTAGCGTGGAACAATTATTTAATGAATTTTACACTCTACAAAAGTAAAAAGCGCTGTATATACTGATATTTTGTGTAATATACTGACAGTTGATTATGAACATGAAACTATATAGCTATTGGAGGTTACTTTCTTATCAAAGACTTGGGGCCCTACCATGTACGCTTAGATCAGTATTATTTCCATGTTGGTAAATGTCCATATAAAAAAGTAACTTTATGACATACGTCATAATCCATATATTTCTAACTCACTGATTTTGTTAATTGACATCAGAAAACTCAGAAAGAGAGGATATTTTATTAGAGTGAGTTAGCAATCAGAAATCGTCTTTGTTAGAATTGAAACCTCCAGTAAGTAGTAATATAGCTTTGTTGCATTTCGTTGCAGTTGCATTTTTGAAACTTGCCTTTAATGTGCACCTTCCATATTACAAGCAAGTTTAATTATCTAACTACTAACTTATTCATTTTGCTCTAACTTCGAGTATAGGAAAAGAATTTGGGCAAAAAATAAAATTGTAAAACATTTTAAGATTTATGTTTATACGTACATAAATACATATTGTGTTACAAAATATCTACAGATTATATTTATTAAATAATTACAAATCTATGTTACAAATTAATGTTCACCAAATTAGTCTAATTTTCAGATCATTTTTGATTCGGATTATTGAGTTCTCCACGAATGTTCGTTTTCATTAGCTGAAAATGAAAGTTTAAAATATTAGATAAGTATGTTCCATTGTTACCTACACATATAATAAAACTGTAGAATAGTGAACTCTGTACATTCAGACAGTATTATGTAAAAATTGAACAGTAGAACAAATTTTTAGCATTTGTAGAATTTTTGTCTGTCGGAATTTTTACCTACTTTACATTACGAGGAAAGTCTAACGCGTTCCAGTTTTTATCCCGCTTATCAGAGAAGGTAAAGCTTGTAAAAGTTGCGTTAAGGAGGAGGTAAAAGTCGAAATAAAAATTGGACTGTAATTAACTAAAGCGTATTCCGATTAAATTTGTTCTTTTCCTCGATTAAATTTACTATTTTTAATTTCACCGGATCAGCTAGTGATTTTTTTTTTTGAAATGACTACTGTTGTGTACGTCTATAGTCTTTAACAACGTCACCGGGCTAGTGGGCGAGCAGAGTGCTAAGCCAGAGATTGAATTTTGGGTGGGGCCTGGGACCCCCCTCCCTAAGGGTGTCTCCTGTGAGACCGTACCTCGGCTTAGGGTGGGATCTTGGTACGTTTCGGAAAAGGATATCGTGGCTGTGTTCAACAACAAGGGTCGTCAAGAGTTTGTATGTGTGTGTGTACTGTTGCATGAGGCGTTTGCCTCGGTGATGGGGTCATCGGGGTCTAGTCAGTCAGAGCGAGCCTGATACATAAAACTTACTTTTACACTATTCTTTATTGTTAATAGCCTACCGGTTTCGATGTTATAAAAACACAATTTTAGGATTACACTTTAAAATTAACTAGTATCATTGTTACTTTCATTATTACATTACAAAACAAATTTTAAGTACCTACCCATTATTTTTTATAAAAACAAATTTCCTTCATAATTAGGAAAATGTCCAATTTAGTAGAAACAAAGTAAGGCAATATCTCCAAAAAATAACCCCAAAGAATTTATCCTCTGTGTTATAATATGTAGATAGGTATGTGTCTTATAAGTTATGTTTTTAAATTTTATAGCGGAGTGTTTTAATTGACGGAAGCAGTACGCTATAAGTAACAATTTTACTTTGCTTTATTGTTACGTACATTAGAAAATTTAAAATCAACATTTTTTTTATGTTATAGGAAGGCAAACAAGCAGACGGATTTCCTGATGGTAAGAAATTAACGCCGCCTAGAGACACCAAAGATGGTAATGGTGCGTTGCCAACCTGAGGTCAGTATGTTAGGCCTTGAGCAAAACAGAGTTTACCGGCTACCTTACCCTCCGAACCGGAACACGTCATGACGTTATGGCGGCAGGAATAGGTAAGGCGGTGGTACCAATCCGAGCGAGTCGCTGCGAAACTCTACCACCTAATCAGATGTCACGGTGTTAGTGATGAAAAGCCTATGCTCGCCTTTTACGAGCTGCCTGGCAAGAAAGGCAGATGGTCTATTCTGCAAAGGTGTCCGAGCCAACACGGGGAAAAAATTATTTTATGTTGGCAAAAATAATAATAATATCGTTGATTAAGTATAGGTACATGATTCAAAATGTTGTTAAGTTATATAAAATATAAATTACAATTGATTAAAAGAAAGTAACTTGCATATTGAGATTTAAGATATCACAGTATTTTGAAAAAAAAATAGCTCATTCGGAAATTAAATGGGTTCAATGTTTTAACTAAATTCTTTTGAGTGTTTTAGCACACTATTTAATTATCTATTTCAGTAATAATACTTACTTCAACCTTCTCGGCGTAACTAAGCTCCGTTTTTGTCAGAACATAGGAAAGTTTGGAGAGTGTAGCCTCTTGGGTCATGTCAAACGCCGGTACCACACCACATTCGACTAACAACTGGAAACAGAAAACAGTATACAGTGTTACCGCAAACATAATCCGGATAGTGATTCCACCTGCACCTTTCCTAAGAAAATCGAAACTAACGGTTTGGTATGCTACTTGGTACTTTCCCCTCTGCACGAAGTTAGAGATATTTGCTTCGTCTTCCTTCATTCGAACGTCATTCTAAGGACTGGAACATTGCCATGGGAAATATTTCCTAATAAATATAATTTTAGTGTCTTCTAGAAAAGACTGAATAGGCACTTGCTAGCTTAGAACACTTGATATAAGTGTACTAAACTAGAAAGTGCCTTCCTTGCCTTTTTTACTTTCCTTCAGGTGGGCTGAGGTTATTGTAGTGTAAAATTAGTAACAATCCCAAGAGCGTAAATTTGTATAATAGGATACCAAATAGGCTTACAAAAAACGTTTCTATTAAAGGTAAGTGCTTCTGTTAACAAATTTAGTTCCAAACAGATTCTTGGTAACATATTTTAATCTTTTATAAATATGGAAAATAAAGGAATGGCTAAGGTTGGCACCACAACTGACTAGTACAAGAACTAATGAATGAGACTTTTCTTTTGTAAATTAAGTACATACTTCTTAGAATACTAGCTGTGGTTCATAATTGGACGTAGTAAAGCAGAAAGGACCCAACCCACATGAACACCAAAATTGAGTGAAAATACTAAAGAGGTCGTAAAGCTCTTTCTTTCTTTCTTTAAGTTTTGGCCTTCACGTTAGTATTTAGCCATTAGTCAAGTAGAAATTTGCATCAAATTTTATATCAATTTTAATTAATTTTAATTAGTCATCAGTCGTAAGTCGTCAATAAGTCATGTCAGGCTCTTGGGTAAAGCGGTGGCCTTTTTACACAAGCTCATGTAACGAGATTTGGCGGCAACGAGAAAATATACGATACGCTAATTTCTTTATGATTATTTCATTTGTGCACTTTTACTGAACAAAATTGTACAAAATGCCACCAAAATTGACTAATTTCACTCAATATTAATACGAAATTCAATAATTATGAAAAAACTTCGACCATCTTTTCTCTCGATGGCGCCAAAACTCCTCGTAAAGCTCTTTACTTTCGTTTAGTAAAAAATTCTACAGATAAACAAAGCTATGACATTTGTATAATCAATAGATACCAACCCATATAGTATATAGCCAGTACATATTAATAGAAATGTATAAATTTCAAAGTCAGTTATCTCAAAACTAGTTAGATGTGGATTGGGTCCTTTCTGCTTAACTACATCCAATTGAAGGTATGAAATGCGGTACTCATGCGTTAGGCTTATCATCACGATCAAGTTAAGTCGGATATCACACCACAACTCACGCTAATGCAGTTTGTAGTGACACGGAGTTTACTTTTGTACTGGAAAATCTCGTTTTCTTTGCAGATATATTAAATGTTATATCCGCCAGTGTAATGTACGCCTAAGGGTCGTCTTCGTTAGATATATCTTGCTTTCACCCAGCAAACTTACCAGACCAGTTTCATAAATCGCCTTCCCGGTGACACATCCGTTGACACACTGTGTTACGTTGACCACCAACACTTCATTCTTCACCGCTCTTTCTATTTCTTTGTACACTTCTTTCCTTTTGATGGGCATATTTCCGTTGCCATACGTCTCCAAAACTACACCTGGAAGTTAAAATGATGACATTTTCTTATTTACATCTCTTTAAAACTATTCTAACTGTAACGCGCGGGTTTGTCTATTCTATCTAAGCCATAGACTTAAGTTAGGATAAAGTATACCTCGCTAAGGCACAACCAGGGTACCTACTCACGTTTAGTCAAAGGTACTTTGTCGCACGTTGCGATAGGTGGCAAACCTAACACCATCCACCCTAGTCATTGATTCCGCCTCATCTTATATATTATCTGATATGTAGAAAATCTAAAAAAAAATAGTTAGTTTTACCTTCTGATAAAAATGTATTTGCCTTTTTGGTACAAAATTTTAAAAATAAAAGAACATAATATGTTTGAGTACCTATCTGATGTAGGTGTGTTATGTGTGTCGCTTCGTAGCTTTAGTCAGCAATCTCTTTAAATAGTAAAAGAAAATAACAATACCGTCCATTCCGTCAAAAACTGCTCTGATGATCTCAGGTGTTATGGTTGGGGCTATTTTCAGAACGTACACCTTCTTGGATAGTTTGTCGTGGAGGATGCAGTCGTTGGGCACAGAGCCAGGTGGATGAATCAGCATCTTAGGGTCTATATCCAGGGTTGTTCTTGCCTCCAACAACGGCGGATAGTTGGGAGAATCAAAGGCATAGATTCTAGTATTCGATATTTTTTTAACTCTGAAAATTAACATCATAATTTCAGCGTTTTGGCGTCATCGAGAATAATGTTGCGGTCTTTTCCTGATTCTTGAATTTTTTGTAAATATTGAGTAAGGATTAACCAATTTCGGTGGCAGTTCATACAATTTTGTTCAAATAAAGTACACAAGTGAAGTATTCTTAATAAAATAGTATATTGTGTATTTCCTCGTTGCCGCCAAATGTCGCCAGGTGAGCTTGCGTAAGGAGGCCACGACCATGATATTATGTCGACTTATGACTATAACAGACGAAACTGAAGACATGCACTGAAAATGAGCAACAAGAAAAATATATATTTACATAAAAAGAAGAGGCAGTATGGCCTCAAGCCTTAGCCGGTCCCATGCAGAAACAAATTAATTTAAAAAAATAATTACGTCAATACATCTTGTTACGATACGCCAATAAAGTAAATAGTGCCTTGCTAACTTTGAGCTACGATTTTAGGCTTCTTGCGTATGCCTAACCCATAGATTTAGGATGTACTAGATAAACAAAATCAGTTAAAAAGCGAAACCAAAAAAAAATGTGCGTGAGTGTGAGTAAATTGTTTATGTATGAGTTAAAAAAAGGGTTGTTAAAAAGGTCACGTACGGTATCGATATCGATAAATTGACAAACCGTAAGTAAATTAGCATATTTTCTTTACTCTCATCTATTATGATATAAACAATATCAAAGTTTATGTTGTATGACTATTAAGACATTATATTCGTGAAATATTGGCTTTATGTATTACTGCCATAGTGCCATAGTAATCTACCATCTATTAGTATGGTAGATTTGTACGCGAAGCCTGTCTTTTAGGGTTTGTCTTTGTCGGCCGAAACAGCAATGTTATTCATTATCATGTTCCGGTTAGAGCGTAAGGTAGCCGTTAAAATGATATAAGTGGCATTATTATCCCGCCAAACAGATAGGAAAGTACAACTTTTTATATGACTTGAGACAGCAATCAAGCAAAAGACTCTCCTTGTGGTTATGGACAACCGTAGATTATTGACATTATACATCCTATAGGTGCATCGCTGTCCTGTGACTTGAATGTTCAGCGTAATGTGCAAGTCTAGCTTCCCAAGCTTTCCCACCGGAACGAATGTTTTTAAAATCATATTTCAACTATTTAGTTACTGCGAGTAATCTTCTCGTCAGCATTATGGTTTTCAAATACAAATAAATTAATAGGATCACGCAGAAAAAAGTTACGAGGTAACACACATAAAAAATACCTTCGATTTGAAATCCTCTTCTTTTTTAATTCGATTAAAAATTACCAAATGTGAGTGATCCAGGGAATAATTTATTAGACATAAATAGAATATTGTAAAATTAATAGAACTCCTTTGTAACGCACATAGTCACTGGACACAGCTCGCTAAATAAATGAAGTTACAGACGCGTCTAAAGCACTGGACGCAAGTAACGAAAACACGTTAATATACGCGTTGGTGGCAGTGAATGCGTTAATGATTAAACTTAATAATATCAAGTATTCATAAAAAGATTACGTATAAGCGCATCTCAGTCTTAAGTAGAAATGTATTTTACGAAACGCAAGTTGGTTAAACAACCAATGTTGAAATCTCTTGCTAAGGAGTGTTTATACTCTTTGGTTGACATTCATCGATATTTAGGACGTCACCGCGTTGTCAAGCCCTAGCGTAAACAAACAATTTATTATTTTACATAATATCTTTGCTTATGCCTTTTAAGGGTATAAAATACTATTATAAATAAAACAATGCAAATAAATATATTGTAAAAATCCTCTTCTGAGCAGGTTAGTAGCAAAAAAACTAACAAAACGCAGTTCTAAATATTCTTATGTCAATGTTGTATTTACCTATGAAATGTGTATTTATTAGGATTGTAACGTTTTGTAACATCACAAGCGCTTACAGAACATGACATCGTAATTGCCTTTATATTTTAGTATCTTCACGCCCATATCCCCGAAGAGGTAGGCAGAGGCACAACCAGGGCACCCACGACTAGCCGAAGATACTAAGTCCTATAATGTGATAAGTGGCAAGCCTATCGCCAACCGGGCACATATCCTATCCCGAGCAACATTTTTTTTATTAGAAAAGTGGAAAAATCCAATTTTCTTTTTGTTGCCCGACCCGGGATTCGAACCCGGGACCTCATGCAGTCAAGTCCAACAACTGAACCGCTAGACCACATTTCCATTTAAATAGTAAGATTATGAAATTAATTCACAAAATTCACAGCGACGCACTATGACAGGAATACTATGAACTCTTACTCGCGTAAATATTGGCACATAGGTACCTCACTCTCTCTCTCTCTCTCTCTCTGTTCCTCTAAGGCAATTTGTACCTGATAAGGACTTCTCTCTCCCACGCTTTGTTGATCTTGTACATTCTAAATCTATGGCCTAACCCTACTTTCCAAACCAGAACACGATAATGGTAAACATTGACGTTATGGCACAAAAACTATGACACATCTGGTTACAACAGTAATTATATCATTAATTTTAGGTCAATTTCATTAAGTAGTGCTTTTTTCAGATAGTTTTTTAATATGTTTTAGGTATAGTTATAAAGAATATAGCAACATAATTTCAACTAACCGCGTTCCTCTGAAGAGTTTACAGCCAAAGAACACCGTAACCTCTGGTATGTGAAGAGTAGCAGCTATCAAAACGGCGCATAAGAAGTTATTGGTACCATCGCTGCGTGGCTGGAATATTGGAACCTGAAACACATTTATGTAGATAAGTATTTTTTTTCTGGTGCTTTGGTTAATTTTCATGTTTTCAAGAAACGTCTGCGCTAAAGCAATCAGTAATTTTTTTTCTTTCTTAAAAAATGAGGAAATTTAATATGTGTCTTTATTGACAAGAAATTTCAATACCTGTGCTCCAGTGAGGACTACTGTCTTCCCAACAGATTCCAGCATAAAGGAGAGAGACGAGGCGCCATACGCCGTGGTGTCTGTGCCATGTAGCACTACGAAACCGTCATAGTCGTGGTAGAATTTCTGAAAATACCAATAGATTAGAAATAACATTATGCCGCTGCACTTGAGCTGGTAATAGAGGAAGCCTTATGTGTCATACTCGTAATCTGAAGTATTATGTCACTCGTGGTATTGCAAATTGTACTGCAAAGGTACAAATGATCGTTATTATACATAAAGGCTACAGGGGAAAACTATGAAGGTAAATTTTACCTTATGTAGAGAAAATTAAATTGTTAAATTCAAAGACCTGAGAATTCGGTTTACTCTAACTTTGCATTGAAAAAAAATCAATGAATGTATGTATATTTTTAGCATTACTGGAATAACAGTCAAAAATATTTGCACTTAAATCCATTTAAAAAATATAAATGTCAATAAAAGTGACGGATGTCAGTGAATTTTACGAGGTTTTTTCGTTATTCAATTAAAAATATTTATTATCTCTTACATCCACACAGCTTAGGGGTTAATCTGTGCACATAGCTCACTGTACAGAACAATATTACTTACTCACATAGCACAGAGCACAACTCGATCTAAGTTCATGTGTCGTGGCAGGTAAGTAACTTCTTATTTACTTTGCCCCTACGCACTTTATATGTACGATTAGAGAGTTTGACCCCTCCCCTTCGATATAAACCTACTTCCTACTAATCCGAAAGTTTGTATATTTGTTTGTTACTCCTTCACACAAAAACTGCTTACATGAAATTTGGCACACATATAGGGCAACTTGGATTAACACATACGATAGTTTTTATTCCGAAAAAATATTCCTGTGGGAACATTAACCACGCTAGCAACAGCTATCTAATAATGGCCCCTTAAGCTATACCTTATAAATATTGATAGTAAGTATCTCTAACTAGTTTGTGATAAAAATTACCTTTATATCTCTCGCCTGCCTCACCCAGTCATCGATGGTGAAATCTGAAGAATCCTTTAACTCGTCGTATTCGTATATTTTGTATATAACTTTTATATCTGTGTCTTTTCCATCTGAAATGATTTAGACATGACATTATTTTATACTGCATCCCAAAGAGTAAAGTAACTGTACATAAAAGAATCCGTACTTAGAATAGTCTTGCAAAATTGATGCAACCCTAAATTATCTTGTCTTGGTCTTGGTCTTGGGATTGTATTTACTTAAAAAATATGAAACCTGTTATGATACCTACAAGTATACACATAAAAGGTAACAAATCAATTTATACCTCATTCATAAAAATAAGTTTAATAGTTTAGACTTTAGACGATACGATGCATCATGCAAAATATGTAAATATCTACAATCAGGACCGGATTTTTGGCCCAAATTTTATTCCAAGTAAAATGTTTTTTTTTCAACATAATTGTCTATTGATACCCAACAAAAATACTATCATGTTTGTACAAAGTAATGTTGATGAAAAAGTGAAAAAAATGAAGAGAAAAGGAAAAGATGTTTACTAGTATTTGCTACACGGAATTCGGAAGGTTTTTTACGAAGTCTAGGCCCCAGGGCTTTCCTCGGTTGCCCTCTCCCAAATCCGATTCTGAATACAATCATACATTGACTGCTTCTTTTTCTTTTGATTTTTTTCGTAATCAGGTAAAAATACATTAAGTTCGCCTTTATTAAATAAATAAATTGAGGGCTCTCCCTTTTCAAGTAGCTGGAGAATGTGTTACCTACCTGGAATCACAAGGTAATCCTTAAGATCCGTTCCGCTAAAGTGGTTATTCCAATACTCCAAGTCGTGAAGCTGAGGCAGTTTTCTTATAATTCTGTGTTCTAAATTTTTCTGGGGCACCAATACTGCAAATATTTTCTTGCTTATATTTTTTTATCAGACTTCCATTTCAAAATTTATAGTGTAAAAAATTCTCAGAAAGAAAAACATCATTTAAAAGAAGAATAATGTATGATTTCTATTACAACATGAACATTAAACAATGACGTCATCAAAATCAATTCATGTTAATTAGCTAAGTCTTGCATAACATGAAAAACACACAGGAATCTCCCATTTTTATTGCAGTTAGTTAAAAATACAATGATAACACATCATAATATGCTTCATTTAATAAATAATCGTAAAATACGATAAAAAGCAGAAAATGACAGATTGTTCTGCCATTGATAAGAACTTAACGGTGTCTTTAGATAATAATTACTTACTTAGTATCTAAATAGTAAAAATATATTATTTCTTTTGGTTTTTATTATATACTTAAGCCAAGTCCCCCACGGGGTAGGCAGAGAGTATCGAGAACCAAATATCACAATCCTTGTCAGATTTAACTAAATTTCTCAACATTTATTACTCTTTTCATATAAATACGCACATTATAGAAACTCTCGATAAAACCCGATCAATTTAATCGTGATTTGTCAACCTAGGACCCCCTGGGTACCTACATCCATCCACATTCGCAATGTATGTCTGTTTCAATATTTCATCTGTTATTCTTTCCATATGACCGAACCACTGGATCATGCCTTGTCTCATTTTTACATCAACACTTTTTATTTTAATATTTTTCGGTCAGCGAGCGTTAACACCATAGATTTACCATAGCGCTTTCATTTTAATCGCATTTAGGCAATCTAATTAATTACATACTTCAAATAATTTCTGTTACACTAGCTGTTTATTGATACTGTTTTAAACAATTAAGGTTCAGTAAAACTGCGAAAAAGCAACTCCAACTTTCTTACCATAGCGCTATTTTATGATTTTTTTGGCCAATTACGATTCCGAGATGGTCTCATATAAATTTTATCAAGTTCCGTCAAGGTAGCAGGTACCTCGATTACACAAAAAGTTGTACTGTATTATATAGCTTTAAAAAAATAGTCGGATCGTGATGAAATATGTAGGGGACCATCGTGGAATAAATTATAATGGTAATTGAGCATTTTATGCTCTCCAACGAACAAATTTAGATGTTTCTTTTAGGAAGGCAGTAGAAAAGAAGGAGGATTCACCTCGGAATTTTGACCTACCTTTCCAAAAAATAACCATCAAAATCTATTCTATATTGACCGAGTAATCGCTTACCAACTAAGTATAAAAAAAACAGTTGAATTGATAACCTTCTCTTTGTTTGGAGTCAGTAAAAATACAGGCGGTTAAATTTATTCTTGTTTGTTTTGTGTGTGTGTGTGCGTCTCTCTGTTTGTGGAATCGTAGCTCTTCAGTGGACGGATGGATGTTGATGTAGTTTTTTCTCTATTTAAAAGCTAACGCGATCAAGATGGTTCGTAGCTATACTCTATGGAGATCTGTCCAGGCGTTCAAGATCATCAGCTTATTTGTAAACATTGGGATGTAAGTATGGACATGGATATTTATTTCAGTTTTGAACTTATGCGAGACCCGACAATAAAAGCACTAACGAACATTGGTACATAACCTTGGAATGCTTACTGTTAAACCAATAATTAGATCTGTTCATACTTTTTAATAACGAGTACTTGATGACAAGGATCTAATGAAAAAACTGGGAGGTGGCTGATGGATCATCGTTTATAAGTTGCGGTACCATATTTTGTAGATAATCTTTACAGTTTATCTATAAAAAGTGAGGTATTTTAAGTAAGATGTGTGTGAGTGTGTGTGTGAGTGTGTGTGTGTCTGTCTGTGGTATCGTTACTCTTAAAGGGATGAACAGTTTGTTGATGGTTCGTTGAAAATTTTTAATGTTAAGATTATTTATGCGTATAAATATAAACCTAGACTACCACGTACGATGACTTACTGACTGACTGACTCACCCCGAATTGTTCTCCCGGTTGCCGTCGTGCTAGAGTCACGGTGTTGATGTCGTCGGATAGGGGTTGGTTTCAAACCACCCAGAAAAATCCGAAACCTTGGAAATGTGGACCTGGTAAAAAGTCGGTCGACGGCCTGCCGAAACGGTGACACCTAGCGAGACCGTTTTTGCGCCATTTTTCCTCTTTTAGGTGGCGATTGCCAAAAGTTGTATGAAAAAATCCAAAATGGCGGAAACAAGATGGCCGCCATACAAAATTGATTCGCCTGTTGCGTCCGAACCGTTAGAGTTAGAAAGTTGCTTCCTTAGAAGTTATTGATTGGTTTAGTAAGGGTTCTTTGAATTTTGGAAAAAAAATCCAAAATGGCGGAAAAAAGATGGCCGCCATACAAATTTGAAAAGGCTGTAGATTTTAAACGGTTTGAGATGGAGATTTGCTGCTATAGCAAATATTGCTCTGTGTTGCCAGGGCTTTTATGATTTTTTGATTTTTTCAAGATGGCGGCCATTTTTTTTTATTTTTTAAAATTTTTGAAAGTTTCGGGTCAAGTCGCCAAACATGACTTTTAAGGGGTAATCGGGGGCGGGGATTTCGAATTTTTTATTTTTTTTCAAATCCAAGATGGCGACCGGAAGTTATAATTGAAAAACCGCCACGGCGGTCGTAGCTTTAAAATTGTTGTGCCATATAGTAGCATAAATTTTGAAAGTAAGAAATAAATTGTAAAATCTGATCCATCAGGATGTGGTAAAAAGTTAGGTTAGGTTAGACCTAAACAGACAGAAGTATCGAGAAATGAAACCTCTTCAATGTTTATTTTACTGTTATCATTCAATAAATAAATAGAAATCTTGACTATTTTTTATCTGGAAAACTCAAGCTGTCTTTTTTTTATTAATAAATACGGGCTAATGTAGGAGTAAAATTATTTTAATATCCTAGTAGGTATGTATCACATATAATACTAGTTTAAACTTTACTTCGTGTTTTATAATAACACGGTTATTGTTCCCGTGGAAGAGTTAAATATATGCTGAAGTAAATTAAAAGTGGATGGAGTAATGGGTAGCAGTTAGTGTCTGGTATTAAGTATTATTACATATTTATTTAATACATATATCTGAGATACAAAACATATGTAAAAGGTCAATTGCCATGATACACTTTTGCTAGGGAAATCCTCCTCAATTATGAATACAAGACTACGTCACTATTTGTATACTGTGTATGTAGAATATTATATTATATTTTTATTAATTATTTATTGAGTTTAGTTCGTTAAATGTTAGTCTTAATATAGGAAGTAACCGTCGTAACGATTTTCTGTTATTTTATGTGGTTAAATTTCGCAAAGTTATTTTATTTATTCTACAACATCCGGAAGAGAATATTTAAAAGAATAAATTATTCAGCATTGGTTACTTACGTCGTCAAAACGGATTTAGCATAAAATTTATAGGTATTTATTCAGGTATTAATTATACATTATCAATAATTATGTTATGTCATGATTAAAATTAGGTAAATATTGTAAATTGGAATTTAATTACATATAAATTATACACATCTATAAAACTCTAAATAAAATATTTGGAAAATAAATTTTCCCTTCTTGCTTGAAGTTTTAAAAAGTTAAAAAAAAATAATTTCTTTAACTTAAAATTTATTTTTATAATTTTCCTTATTTTCTATTTTATTTTAAGGCGTCATCATTAATTAATTGATTTAAATATATTTAAAAAAATATAGCCCAAGACAGCGAAATCTCCGAGTTTAATTGCATTTCTTCAGTTTAAAATTAAAAAACTTGAGAGTGAACAAAAATAATAATAGTCAAAAATAATATAGTACTCACCTCCTTTTTCATTTTTCAGCATCCCCAAAGTACCACCGGTGTAAATAACTAAAACTCTTTTAATTTGAACCATGTTTGTTTACAACTTCAACAATACGAAACCCTTTACTGAATGGTTATCTATAAGTAGGTTACCGCAGAGTTTCATCATTTATAACATGATAATTGTGGTGTGCAGATAAAGGCGACGTGTGCACGAGAATAAACATCTTGTCTACATTTTACGTGTTTAGAATTATCGATTCGGCATTGAAAACTAGATGTTGCACGCAGTTCGGTCAACATAATAAAGTTATCGTTTAGACTTCGGGATAGAAAGTTGCCTATGCCATATACCGATTGCGACTTTAAAGAAAAACAAACTAGTAAACATACTTTTTAATTTACATGTAAATGACTTCACGCCCCTCCACCCGTCGCCCAATGTATTGGGTGGTAAACTTGTCGCTAATCTGCAATAATCCAGCCCTGCGCAAAGTTGTATTTATTAGAACATTAAAATGTCACATTTTATTATTGTTACCCGACGCGGCAATCGAACCTGAAACCGACACAACACCGGACCACTTAACCACAGAGACAACGTACTTTAGCATTTAATATCGTATCTCCACGCTCTTATCTTTCCAGAAGAAGGCAGAGGTGCTTCTAGGACACTCACGATTAACGTAACTTTAGTCCCACAATGTGATAGCTGAGAAACCTTTCATAGTAATATAATATTACCTATTATTTTACTAGCTGTTTCGGCAAACACCCTTTCAGTTTGTATGGAAAAAAATAAAATGATGTTTTTCTTACTTTTGCCGAAGTCGTACGGGATAATAAGTAATTTGTATCCTTCTCCTGGTTCTAAGTTACCTTTTCATAAATTTTCAGCCAAATCCGTTTAGCCATTCTTGAGTTACAAATAATGTAACTAACATGACTTTCTTTTATACAGGGTGTATTTGACACCGAATCGAAAACGTCTGTGGTAGTTTATAGCCTGTTTTTTAATCTCAGAGACTGAATTGACAGATGTAAATGTCAATTTTACAAATAATGACACCTGTATTTTTTTTGTAGTGCTGTCCTATTATACCGATTTTTTTAAAAATTTAAATTAATGTCGACTTTCAAAGGATATAAAACTTACATTTCTTTGATACTTCAACCCTTAATTTATTATCCACTTTTAACTAACATCGAAAAAGATAACGTTATTTCAAAGATTTTTTAATTATTTAAGATATCGTACTTCCGAGGTGGTCCCGTTGCCACCAAGTCTAGATCTGCCGATGGAATCGAGGAAAGTACTAAATTTTTGGTTCAATTAGACGAGATTGTATTGAAATCGAAGTCGGTTTTTTGCAATTTACTATGTTGTAAATTATGTCAATGTATGTTCGTCCTTCAATCTATTGAAATGTTCAAATGTATCCATTGTGCTTGTTGTGTACAAGTTATTAATTAATTACCTTCTGATATTTTCGTGGTAAGTTTGGTTCTGTTGCATCGTTGTTTTACTGAGTATATTGCGTCATATTTTAAATAAAAAAAATTAATAGCTCTGGTAACACAAATAAAGCAAATTAAATGCTTGTATTAACGCGAGACTACTAATACACAGAAATATTGTACAGTTATAATTTGGTTAGCAACAAAATGTACACTCCCCCCCCCCTCTCCCCCTACTGACAGCTCGTAAGAGGCTAGCAAAGGCGAACCGGATCATTACCAACAATACGTGGTGGTAGGGTGCTATACAGAAACTTGCCTATTACTGTTATTACCTATTACTGTTTCAGTCCGGAGGGTAGGACTGCCAATAAACTTGCATGATTGACCTCATAGTGACGTACCTACAATATATATGTGATGTCTATACGGTTCGGTTGTCTATTATTATCAGAGGACCCTCGAAATTGTTCGCTGTCTGTTTTCCATAAAAAGTTTTTTGTTTTTAACGCAAAAAATAAGAGTTTAAAATTAAATGAATACGAAGCGTTTTGGAGAAGGGTTTTTCAAGTAATAAAAGGATTGTATAGCCCATGTGTTGAAAACCAAAGACAAAAATTGTCAACTGGGTCATAAAGCCGACGACGTTACCAATAAATTAATGTATAATTTAATATATTTATATATAAATGATTCCCTATTTCGCGTTGTCATCGCCTCACACATGAACGAATGGACCAATTCTGCCAATTTCTCTTTGTTATTGTTATTTTTATTATTTTGATATAGCGAAAATTACAGAGAAAGTGGGGAAAAGAATACTTTAATTATTTTTTCATTCATACAAACTGTTAGTAGCTGTTAATTTCAAGCGAGATGAAGTTCGCCGGGTCGGCTAGTCATAGATGCCCTTTTCTAATTAAAAATTATGAAAAAAATTATAAAGAAGTACCGAGTCATTATCGGATCAAAAAATAAAGTTACTATTTAAAAATACAAGTGCTTTTTTATAAATTTTGTTTTGTAAAAATACAAATAATGACATTTATTAATCTACGATTATGAAGCATAATAATTTTATATCCATTCATTCCAAATAAACATGTTCCGATTTTCCAGAATAACTTTTAAAAATCGGTAATACATTTTGTTAACATTTTTCTATAGTGGTACGACACTATTTATGAATTGCCAAAAACTTACAACATTGCTAATGTCAATTTAGTCTCTGAGATTAAAAAACGGGCTTTAGATACATATCAGGCTTCAAAATTCCTTTTACAGTTTTTGTCGCAATCAAGTGGTTAAATATTTAGCAGTTTATCAGCCCGCAATGTATAGCAAAGTACATGCATTAAGCCACGCGTTGCGAACTGTAATTGTGCCGACCTAATACGCTGCTTTATTACATTACTGTTTTAAGTAAAAAAATGTGTTATTGATTAGATATTAAATAAAAATCGAGTTGCGTTAGATAGGGTTAATGAAATGATAGTGAAATCATAAAAAAATACAAACATTTTTAAAAAATCATGAAATGTCTGACACCATATTCCAACTACATATTATGCATGTCTATCATGTACAGAATCCATGGCTGCATTTTTCGTTACGTTGTCATTTACATGGTGTATTATATAGACTAACCTGGACTAACCAAAAAGTGTAATAATATACCTATACAGGACAGATTAACTAACCAATAATAATTGGCTAAATTTGTGTGCAAGAGACCTGAAATGCCATATCCGATTCCAATTTCGACTTGGGATGAAATCGAGAATTAAGGGTAACCCTTTGACCATCGAACCCTGGACCTCATGTAGTTGATCGACTACTACGGAGATACCGGACCACTACACTATACAGGCGATTATACAATAGATCACATAGTAGTACGGTGAAGGGCAACTCCTAAGACATTGCGTAGGGTTGTGACAACCCTATCCCCCTTAGTGGAGTTATACAATGACTAGTGTTAGTCCGATTAGGTGGTAGAGCCAAGTATTGACTATATATGTATACTCGTACATAGCCATTTCCTATTCCTGCCCTGAAATCGGATTTAGAAACCGACATATCTGTATCTTATAGTTACATTAAATAAATATTTTTTGATTTTGACATCTTAATTTAGCTGTAACTATCAGTCACATCAAGTCACATTTAATTTCTTGTTAGCACAAAAAGTCAAACATCATTTTGGGTGCACACATGCTGGAACATATTTACTGAATGAACAATAGATTATATACTTATAACTTACTGTATTGTATTGTATTGTACTTACTGTATTGTATTGTATAATTGTATACTTATTCATTTATGCGTATCGAATTCTGATAAAACAAACAGGAAAATGGTTGACAAATATTGATTATAGTACAATGATGCTTTAGTTTGGTCTTAATCACATAAAAATATCCATATTCTTGTGGGTTTGTTTCATTAATCACATATATAAATGTCTGCTTGTATGTAGCTATTATAGCTACACCATAAGTACCTAACTATACGGGCCTAAACACATAACCGCGTTGCGGCACCTATGTTGCGGCACATTTTTATTTAATTAAAACAGAGTAATATCTTTTAATAACAAATAAGCAAAACGTTTCTCATGATGTTCCATGGCAGAGAAGCGTCTATGACGCCGCAACGCAAACCGACGATTTTAGCGGCACGGCGCCGCAACGCGGTTATGTGTTTAGGCCTTAAAAGAATACTGAATTTGTACATACATATATGTCTATATATCTTCATGCCAAGTCATTACCGGTAGGCCAGGGTAACGAGTGCCAAACATCACGGTCCTTTCAGACCTTCCTTGAGATTCATTACTCTTTTTCATAGCAAACACGCCGGTTTCGGGTATTCTTGAATTTGTGTGATATTTATTATGAGTTTTAATAAAATACTAGCCTGTCCGACGAACTTTGTCTCGCTTAACATTGACAGCAAGTGACAATTTGTGTGGTAAAAATTAAAATATTTATCTCAATTTCCCTGCAATTTTTTTCCGATTTTTCGCTTCATAAGAACCTTCTCCTGTTATTGGTTCATCGTTCAAACGTGATGCGATGACCACGCGAAATGGGGATTCATTTTTTGTATATAGTAGTACTATTTAAATTATGCGCTTCGGCTATATTCGTCAAGCTTCGGAAATCCGAATGAATTTTAAAGATAAATGTATATAGAGCTGTTATTACATAATTAATCATTTCGCTTAAATTTAGATTAGGTCAGCCAATTTAAAAATAAAAGTATAAAGTGTAAAAAGAGTAAAAAGGGTAAAGCCGAAGCGCATAATTTAAATAGTATCTAGTGCTACACATATATAGATAGATATTTGATATACCAGTAACTTTTGCCACTCTATCATAATTGATTTATTCTGTATACCTATGTGTATTGTGGGGAAAGAAATATCTAAACTTCGATTAGTTTTTCTCGAACGATAAGTTGTAGATTACATCAGGATCGCATGAAGGCTTATAAAATCAGCTGATATTTCTTCAACGAGGTTTTAGACGTCGCATTCATGTAATAAATAAAAACATTAAGTATTATAATTATACGTCACACTTTTTACTGCATCTGCAGATAATTCATCCCTACCCGGGCAAGTTGCTAAACAGTATTCTAACACCAGTGGTCTTGTTGTTAATGACCAGTTCATCCTATGCTCGTTTCCTATGAGCTGCAAGGCAGGAAGATAGTCTATTCTACAGAGGCGACTCAAACCAACTTAAAAATAATTGTTAAAGGGAAAGAACAATAAACTATCTTAATAGATTTTTCGTTGAAAAGAATTTATGGAGGAACACATTCAGTTTTGTTCCGTGTTCTGCTGAGGAAGTTCTTTACAGTTGCCTTTTAGCTTCAAGAAATTGGCAAGCTATGATAATACATAAACTCGTGGTCCGTGTGAAATATCTAACTAAAACTAGGTACTTTTCTTGCTACATTTGCTCAAAACGTCATTGGTAACGAGATTTTTTTCCTGAAACAAATTAGCTTTTATTTCAAGTTCTACTGAATATCTACTACTTTAAAGTCGACTTTTACTGTTAAAGAGGTTTCATTTCTAAAGGTATTTAATATCCGGATCCTATAACAAACGAAACGTAATCCGTAGGCTGAACCATTCAAAGTTTGCTCAAAAGTAACGAAGCGTTTTACAAGTTTTCAAACAAAATTCAGTGTTAACTGACGAAAGCGAGCAACCTTTATTAGCGATCTTACTAATCGTACAACACTACCATCCGTAATCAAAACGACTCGTTTCTTGAATATAGGAACCGGGCGTTAATGTTAGGCATTGCAGCAACTTGGTCATGGAAATCTATTGCTGATTCACGTCATAAACATATGTCGCGTCGTCAACAACCCGTTTGACGCGTAGGACCGTTTGCAAGAAGGTCACTTGATTTGTTTGTATCTTATTCTGTTCACACGTCTTTGATAACAAGTGGCAATATTGATTCCGCTAGTCAATATTCGTAAGTAAGGACTTTTTGCAAGTTCATTCTGATATTTGGAGTTGATTTAATGAATTCAATGAACCAATTTATTTTCAATGTCATTTATTCAATCTGTTCATGAACGGACAACTGGTGTCCAATTTATTTTAAATTTTGCACGGTGTGTTATTTGCCCGTAGTTTCGGTCATCTTGTTTTATGTGTGTTTTGGTATTTGAAACTTATTCCTACCATACATCCAGACAGAGTTTAACTATTATAGTTTCCAAGTGATAAAAATGTAAAAAGAAACCCTTTAGTTCTTAATTCTTATACAGTTGATATTTTTAAATTAAAGTCTATGGAATATGATAAAAATCCTCTGAACTTATTAATTTATCAATGTAAAATGAGGAAATCAAGTCATTTTGAATATCAATCATTTTTTTATTTGAATTATTCCGTAATGGTACCATTTATTTTCAAAGTTTTTAAGTTGTTCATACCTTACTACTTAATACTCACTGTATTAGTACTATTTAAAAAAATCACAACATAGAAGCGCTGTACGTCGGAGATATTCAGTTTTAAAGTTTTGATATAGTTCACTTCATTCTTTCAGGTTTTGCTTGTAATTATGTGCTGTTTTATTAATTTTCAAATGTGTGCACAAGTTAGTGAAATAAATAAAATGTGAATTAACTCTTCCAAAGTACTAGTACATGCAAACACTTACAGATTTATCTTCACGCCATATTGACACTCTGGTGTCACGATTCCTCCAGATAGTCATAAAGAATCATATTTCTAAAAAATATTTTCAATAAGTTCTAATCAGTTTAATTTAATACAGATGATTGCTTAAAAAACATTTTAAAAGTGCTCTCGCCAGGTCTTTTTTTACTAAAGAGCAACATCAAAGTGTAAGGTGCTAAAAACTTTAGTTGCCCCGAGAGCAAACCTAACAAGGAAAACGTTTTTTTATGATATTAGAAGGCATACAAGCAGACTGATTTCCTGGTGGTAAGAAATTAACGCCGCCTAGAAACCAAACTTAATATTATTAGACTTACTTAATTACCAAAGGAGACTCTACCGCCTAGTCAAATATCACGGTGTTAGTGACGGTAAGCCTATGCTCGCCTTTGACGTGCTGCCTGGCAAGGAAGGCAGATGGTCTATATTGCAAAGGAACCCGGACCGACACGGGCAAAAAATCTTGGTACATAAAAATAATACATAATAATTAAAGCTATTATAAAATTCAAAAATTCTGTTTATATAAAAGTATATTAAATTGACATTGTTTGTTTTTATTACAGTATATTATTTTACTATCACATTTTTTTCGTATCATCTTAATGATAGCGATAGAGATATCACAATTAACACAGCATTTACATAAATCATTGCAGATGAGTTTCCACCCTCAGGTGTGCTACCACCATCTCCTCCGCCAGTGGATGTGTTTCCACCATCTCCTTCAACAGCAGGTGTAGTAATTTCATTACCTGGAGTATTATCATCGAGATCAAACGGTGGTGATTCTTCCTCACCATCGGTTTCATAAAATCTTCCCCAAATTCCAAAACTGTACAAGTCTACATTTGAGTTAGTCAAACGGTATGTGTACCTAGTAACCATATTCACCATTGGTTGAACTTCGTATGTGAAAAAGTCAACGTTTAAAGGCATTAATCTAGTATCCAGGGAGACAGGGAAGTAAGCTGAATCCTTGGTAGATATGTTTTCCTCAATGACAGGCGTTGGCGCGAAACCAATGATTTCCAATTCCTCAAAGGTGGCTACTGCATTTTCAATGTACGATGGGAATCTAAAACATATATAAATATAAAAATACCAACTTCGATTACTACTCGTGTCTTCGTTGTTTTAAAGTTTTTGACTCTAAAGCTTTGAAGCCCTTTGGTAATCTGGATAAAAATTGTATAATCTTAAAAATTTATGAATGTTTAAATTTTATTAAAATCGGTTCAGTAGTTTCGTGACGTGATTTTTTTATTTATAAATAATAAAGACATGCCTACTGTACATAAAAAAATGTTATCAAATGACAATCTGAAAATGGGGTCATAAGGGCGAATAAATGTTAAATTTTGCTTATTCTTCTTTTCTTTTGACTTTCCCTTAAGTTTTTAATAAACCTATCATTCAAACTGATGAAGTCTGACATTCAGTTGTCGGAAATATGGAAAAAAGTTGTAATAATTGTATGTGTATAAAAGGCAAGGCATTACTGGGAGAACCAACACGGATGCAAGATATAACTTCTTCAGTGTGTCTTTGCGAGTTGTTTTTGCGTCATCCATTTTACATTAAAGGAATATGGCGTCCCTATTGTTTGATAATCTTATTAATAATAACTAATCGCTGTAAAAGTGCAAAAACCGACTCCAACTATTTCATTGGATATGCGATTTGATCATTGTTATTTCGTAAGAAAGCAAATGTTTACGAAATGGTCCCATATAAATCTGATAAAACTTATATGGGATCACGTCGGAATCATGACCTACATTTGTGAAAAAAACATCAAAATATGTTGGCTATTGGCCGAGTAATCGCGTAACATACAAAAAAACATTGAATTAAGAACCTTTCCCTTAATATTTTAAAATTAATCTCTATTTCCCTTGGTCATCATATCACGCGTGAATGGATGGATCAAATTTTACTAATTCTTTTTGTAGTATTAGTTGTTGCACAAGAGAAGGCTCTTTATGAAAAAAAAAAATATAGTTGGGGTAGACGTCTGTCGGGTCAGCTTGTTGGGCATAAAATTATATGATCGATATTTGAAAATGTTGGTAAACTCACCTATAAGTACAGGTGTCAATTTCATCGCCACTGCAAGCGAAGATGGTGCACACTTTATTTCCTCCAGTGGCCATACCGGTGAAGCTTCGGATACCACTAAACGCTGCCGCTCTGTATCTGTAATACTAAAATCGAATTTTAATTAAAATTCACTTAGTTTTTGTAGAATATAAGTAGGTACCCCAAATTTTAAAGAAAAATTTCACTTTGCTCCTGATTTGAACATTCACTGTTTCGTCTCAAGCCGAATACTCTAACCATTTGAACTCAACTCCTGTTATGAAAATTTTAACTTCACTTCTTGATGTCCCGGGTTCGATTCGGGCAACAAAGGAAATAGAAAATGTGTATTTTCAATTTTCTAATAAAAATAATGTTGCCTGGAATTGGATATGCGCCCGGTTGGCGATGGGCTTGCCACCTGTCACATTATGGCACTTAGTGTCTTCGGCTAATCGTGGGTGCCCTGGTTGTGCATCTGTCTACTCCTTCGGAATGGGCGTGAAGATAGTAAAGATACTTTTAAGTACTAAAATTAAAATACTTAGAGGTTAATTGACCACAGTTTTAGTGCACAAAATGATGTTATAATTTCAGTGATACTGCAAAAAGCTATTTTTATTTCAATATTAAGATAACCGAGTATTTATGTTCTATTTCCATGGATTTCATTATCAGATCCAGACGAGATAATGGGGCCACATCAGAAGTGCGCTGTTTCATATAAAAAAGATTTTTTGTAATCGGTTCAGGAATTACGGCGAAATCGAATAACATACATAAAAATAAAGGAGACGAATATATTCTCCTCGTTTTATCAAAGTCGGTTACAAAGTAAAAAGCTTTTTTTTTAATGAATACTGCCCACTTCGCGGTTTTTACGACTTCCCTGAGTTTTAAAGTGAAAAGCGTATTTTTTCTGTAAATTTAGAGTCTGTGCACATATTGTCAGTCCTCAAAGAAATTACTGAAGTGACAGTTTGTGAAATTTCGATATTATCCGAGGGTGATATCAAGAGTACGTCAAGAGTCTCCGAAACCGGCCGCGGCATGTTTGTATGAAAAGAGTAATGAATGTGGAATAGTCTGCAAGGATCGTGATTTGACACTCTCTACTTACACCGTCAGGTAATTGCCGTGAAGATATGTATGTATGTCAATATCAAGAATATTACTAACACCAAAGTTTTAATAAACTCCATTTTGAAGTGAAACTTTTTTAGAATCGTGATTTCAAAACGGGTGCAACGGAAAAACGACAGGTAAGAGACACAAATATATATTCATCTCATTCTTTTGTCGATTTACCGAAGTTTCACTTCTATCGTGTGTGAATCTCACACACACCTTTTTTTTAAAAATATCATATGATATATCTTCAATATCTTCTGTAGTTTTAGTCACGCTTCTGAAAATCGGCCAAGTTAGTGAGTCGCAGTATAAATTTACATAAGAAAGATACAATGCTTTCATACAAAGTATCGTACTAATATTATAAATGCAAAAGTTTGTGAGAATGGATGGATGTTTGTTACTTTTTCACGCACCAACTACTGTACTGATTCAAATGAAACTTTTCAGGAATATAGTCATATTTAGTATTAACATTTAGGATACAATTTATAAATAAAATATAAATTGGAAAAAAGGCAAGCAAGATAAGTCAGATAAGTACCTATATCTATATAAGTCTAGGACTCTCGGATCAAAGTTTTGTACAGTAAGTATAAAGTTCCCTAAATTGTTGTTTGAACACGAAGTAAGTGAACATTATCAGCATAAGCCTTTCCTTGAAAACCTAAAATATAACAGCAATTCTATTAAAATTTATGTTTGTGGCCAATGGGCACGGGTACTACGGTGTACCAGCGGGGCTGATTCCGTATCTTTTTATAGATGATCACTGGGTTAAATGTACTTAAAATAGCTGTCAAATGACGTGTTTTATATTTGCTATCTCCTGTGACCAACAGGAATACAACGGAGATAGCAAATACAACACATTTCATTTGACCATTTGACAGCTATTTGATGTACACCACAATGTACACTTTACCTTTTTAGTGATCATCACTAAAATGATAGTGAATAGCCCCGCTGACCTTCTCTGTGTATCGACAAACCAATTGATTGCTCATTAGAAACAAAAACATTAATATTTCAAAACTTTTATTGTAATTCATGACTTAATTATATATTCGTAATACATGTCTAGCAATAAAAATAGTATTTCACTCAAGGCTAATTTTAAGATAACTACTCGTACTTAGATAAAACGTCTAAGACTAAGAACTCACGGCGCAGTTTCTGTAGAATGTAGATTCATATGCAATTATTAAGTTCACATTTCTCGACGCGTTTTACACCCGCAGCGCCCGTGGTTGCTTGCGGTTCCCGCGGCAAAGGTCGCTCGCCCATAGAATTGTGCGGGCGGGCGGAGATCTCCCGCCGCCTCGACGGGTTGCGACTACGCGCTCTGCGATTGTTTGGCGACCATTTTGTACTATTCTGACTGCAGCCGCCGGCCACGCGATCGTTAACCGCCAAGTTTGCGGGCGTTAATTTCAACCGCGGCGATAATTTTAATAATGACTCTTAGAGACAGAACTCAAGGAGCGATTTTTGCCCGCGCCCGCGGCGGTTTCGGTTCTCCGGTTTTATTTCAAAACTCATGAGATCGGTAATTTTTGCGGTTATTCAGTAGAAATAGTATAAAATGGTCGCCCGCCAAACGACCTGTAATAAAACTGAATGACGGTCGCAATCAGAGAAGTGTCATTTAACATTTAGTATGTCATTATCGGCCACACTCAGAGACGTCCATTAACATTTATTTTTCATTAAGTAACAATTTTGTATGGAACAGATCTTAGACAGAAGCAGAAAACTTTGAAAGAGTGTCAGTTTGAGTAAAAAGAAAAGTCAAATCAACCAGCTATCGAGCTAAAAATCGGCACGTAATGGGACAGCCATGTTTATTCGCAAGTGAGAGTGATGTGCCAGTGGATACGGGTTTTACTCAGGGTAAATTATTTCTATTTTGCTATAACTTCTGTCATTACTTCAAAGTGTCTGTCTTTTAAAATCTGTAAGCATAAATTTCGCTCTTAGAAGAATCAGGTTGTGATTTATCTAATCGTTAGACGTTTTATCCGGTTATTGAAAAGTTGGCCCTAAATTAAAAGAATTTTAATTATACATGCAACAACTTACCAACATGAATAATTTGAAACACAGCTAAAAACAACTAAATGATACTCATCTTAAACTACGTACAGTCAAATGTAGATAAAACTATTTTTTTAAAACATATTTTATTGGTAAAAAAATTGACTTTCCATAAGACTTAAAAAATGCGACTTAATAAGACTAGTTCATTTAGGAGATTTTATCAACTTCAAATGTCATGCACCTAAATAATAATTTAAAAAATAATCAATTAATTGTAATGTACTTTATAACAAGAGAAAGTATTTTACAAAAAATATCACAAACTTGTAACTTCTTTCCAGAATATAAAAAAGGATTATTACGAGGAGAAAATTCGATATAATCAAATTATAGAAGTACTATTTAAATTATGCGCTTCGGCTATATTCGTCAAGCTTCGGAAATCCAAATGTATTTTAAAGATATCTATATAGAGTTGTTAATACATAATTAATCATTTCGCTTAAATTTAGATTAGGTCAGCCAATTTAGAAATAAAAGTATAAAGTGTAAAAAGAGTATAAAGTGCAAAGCCGAAGCGCATAATATAAATACTAGTACTGTACCGGAATATTCAATCTTTTTTTTAAAAAATAATTGTAAATGAGATTTTTAGGTCGTCAGTTTTTTACCATATATTATATCCTCGATCTCAAGATATTTTTTGACGTCATCAGTAGTTACTTTTTTATAAAATGGACTATCATCTCTATAATAAACTCTGCCCCAAACTGCAAAAGAAAATAAACCTGTTTGTGGAGAAGTAAGTTTGTACTCTATATTTCCTAATTTTTTGTCTGATATTAAAACATCATCATTTTGTAAGATCAAACTTTCTTTGGGTGACTCAAAATATGAAAAATTCTTTGGACTTAATGGAAATTTGTTATTCCTTAACGATTCTGGAAAATATATAATGTCATAGCACTTTAATGTCGAATTGTACGCTTTGCGATAAGTTTTCATTTTAATTTCTAGTTCCTGGAGTTCAAAATTTTCTTCAGTTTTACTAAATCTGTAAAAGAAGAAAAGTTATTAATTCATTATTTCAAAAGTTGTTGAAGCCAACAGAAAACTCCAGTCGTTATATCTCACTTAAATGTGTTCAGCGCATTTAGAAATGAATAAAATAAATGAATAAGCAACAAATAATATATAATAATAAAATAGTAATGCCCATCTTGAAAAATAGTTAAATAAATAAAATGTAAGTGTCTGTTTGTAACATTAAAATAACTGTTTTTAATGCAAGCATGGCAATGTATATACGGTAAATACACTAAAATAACATTTTTACAATTTTGTCTGTTTGTTTATTTGTTCCGGCTAATAGCTGAAACGGCTTTTGCCATGTTAACAGGTCTTTCAAATAAGCAGACATATTTGTACCGTCTAATATACTCTTATGGATGTAGCAAAAAGTGGTTATTTTAATGTTAAGTACAAATAGACACTCCAATTTTATGTACTTGTATAGATAGAAAAGATGATTTTTTTATACAAGAGGAGGCAAATGAGCAAGTGGGTCCCCTGATGGAAAGTGATCACCGCCGCCCACGGAGATACTCGTATCACAAATACGTTGCCGACTGCTTTAAGGAATGAGTACACTCTTTTCTTGAAGGTCCCTATGTCATAATCGTTTGGGAATACCGCCCTCGGTAACTGATTCCACAAAGGTGTTGTGCGAGGTAAGAAATATTTTCGGAATCGCATATATAATCGCAATCGTTTTAAAATGTATAAAGAAATATTAAGCAATATAAGTTAGGTGAATATCATTTTTTTTATTATATAAAAATAAGTTTAAATGTACGTGAATCTACAGCAGCTTTTACCTGTAGGGACAGCTTTTAATATCTTCGGTTTTGCACGCAACGAAGGAGCATCCTAACACCCCAACTTTACGACGAGCGTACGTATTGGTACCATCTTGGACAAAAGCTCGGAAATATGGAATCTGTAATTTAAGAAATATGGAAATAAATGTATGAAAATATTAAGCAATAAGCAAAGAATGTTATAATTTATGAAGCTGTATCTATTACGATGATCAATGTAGTTTTGTTAAATGGTCAAAGCACTGTTCAAATCAGCTCAAGCAAATTTAAAAATAAGTTAAAGCATAAAAAGTAAGTTAGTATCTCCACGCCCATGTCGCCAAAGAGGTAGGCAGAGATTAAACCAGGGCACCCACTACTAGCCAGACACAATGTGATAGATGGCAAGCCTATCGCCAACCAAGCACATACTCAATTCTGAGCAACATTTTTTAATTAGAAAATTGAAAAAAAACTCATTCTTTTTGTTTTCCGACCCGGGAATCGAACCCAGGACCTCAAGAAATCAAGGCTGGACCACTAGACCACAGAGGCGATAAGTTAAAACATCGCTCTTAAAATTCTAAAAGGTAGATGTTTTTTGTAGGAAAAAAAGTATTTTAATTAACCTTTACGGCTGAACCCTTTCTACCCTTAAAGCTCACAAACATCCACAAGCTGCAACATTGGTTATAAATTACGAAAAATATATCCAATTGAAGCAGTGTCAGGTGAAGTGAACTAAATGAAAGCAAATTAAAATTAAATGGTACTTTGTAAAAAACATGAATCTTCAAATCAAAATGACGGTGAAAAGAATGTTACGAAGGTGAAAATAAGAATTACGACATAGTAATAGCAATTTTGATGTAGTAACATTATTTAATGATTAACTAGTTACACGTTTAAAATAAATTGTTTTATGATATTTTAAAGTAATGTGGGTACATTGAATTTTTTATTTCTCAAAACAGAAAACGTGAAAATTTATCTAATTGCAGGCAAAATATCAAATAAAACAAATGATGAAAAGCGAATAATACAAAATGAATAAAACGAAATAATTTGTTAGTATTCTAAATGTTATTTACCTTTATGTCAAACATTTTTTTAATTATTCACATGCTTAAAATTAGTAATACGACTCGGACAGGCAATACTTGTACACAGATCACTGGGATATATAGAATTCCGCCACTTGGAAAAACACTGATCTACATCTTGAGATTACATAAATATTCTTTCCTTCTTTGTCGTTGTGACGTCATTATTAGAATATTATCGTATTACTACAAAAAATACTCGTTGAACACGCGTTTTACTAAACAGTGTCTAAAATTGTATTCTCTACTAATAACAAGTTTACACATCAACCACGTGTAGCATTTTATTGGTTGGATGTCAATTTTGGTGTGTTTAGTTAGACAAGCGTCTTAACACTCTTGGTGGACGGCTACAGGTTTTGATTGGATGTTTTATTATCAGCTAATCTGTCCGCCTTGCCATAAAAAATATAATTTAAATCGAAGATACTAATTAAATTATGCGCTTCGGCTATATTCAAGATTCGGAAATCCGAATGTATCTTAAAGATATCTATATAGAGTTGTTATTACACATAACTAATTAGTCAGCCAATTTAAAAATAAAAGTATAAAGTGTAACAAGAGTAAAAAGAGTACAGCCGAAGCGCATAACTTAAATAGTAGTACTATACACGCCTATTTAGCTAGTCACTAATTAAAATTGACAGCTAACGAACATTCTACACGAGGATGAAGGGTCTACAGGTTGAGAATCCAATTTAGTTTACTGTTACTACACTGTTTACTAAAACGCGTGTTCAACGAGCATTCAATTTTTTTGTAGTAAGACGGTGTTTATGACGCAAAATAATAACTCTTTCCAGACTCTGTACAAATATTTCGAGTTTTGGTTTTCTCGTTCTAAATTCATGCACATTCCACACTCATGCATGCGTAAACATCATTTAACAGAGAAATTACTTGTTACATTTTGGTATATAAGGCTTGATTTCACCGTTTAATTTAAACGCGATCAACGAAAAAATCCCGTTAAGGCAATTGTTTTAAGACAAAAATTTTATTGTCAAAGAAATATTGTTTATTGTAAATGTTTCATTACTAAAACATTTTACGTGGTAAATAGAAGGGGATGAGGATAATAATTTTGTTAATTTTAAGCATCTTCACTTTCATACCCCCGAAGGGGTAGGCAGAGGCACAACCAGGGCACCCACGACTAGCCGAAGACACCCGGGACCTCATGCAGTCAAGTTCAACAACTGAACCGCTAGTCCACAGAGGTAAATTTTAAAAGAGTACTTGCTTCATTTGCTTTTAAAATAGTAGCTTATGAACGGTATCACAGCCGACAATTAAACTCGCTTAAGCTGAACTTAGTCTTTAATATAGTCGGTGAAACCAGCCCTAAGTGGCACAAAACACGATGCATGAAGTTGTCATCAAGCATTCTTACCGTATCATTATTCCTTCGAACCAAGTTAACCTTGAAGTGGCAGGACACATCCTTATCCGTCAGTACAAATTCTTGGAAACCTGGTGAAAGTAGTCGGCTAACATGGGAAGGAAGAGACGGGTCGCTAATCAATCTTAGTGCATCCTGAACTGATGGGTCGTCGTAGATGGGACCAGGAACTGTTCCAGTGACCTGAAAAAACGTTTATTTAGATCTGCATAAACGCAAGAACAAAAGTGTTAGATATCCTTCGTCTGTCAAGTGCTAATAGTGAAGCTGTTTGTAGCACAAGAAAAGCAAAGAAAAGTGCTTGTTAAAAATATAAATAAATAGTATATTTTAATAGTAACTTAGAGTATCAATAGTAGAGTTGCCAACTTTTTTTATAAGAATGTTTAGATCTGATATATGTAGAAAGTAAACAGATTTTAATTTTTCATTTTTTCTACATACTTAATTCTAGTGCTTTTGATGCAACTTGTTATTTTTGAAAGCTTCTTAAGTCTCACTGCCATTATAATGTCGCTCAAAATGAAGAAAACAGGATTTTTGTAAACTTTACTTTTGTTTAGTAACAATTGAAATGTAGAGAAAAATAATAGTCGGAAGCCCTATATCTTGAGTATGAAACTTGATATTTATTTAGAATAATCTGTATACTTAATGTAATTTGTAGTTTTTTCTAGTTTATAATGTTAAAAGTAGTTTTGAGTAAAGATAAATCCGCTCAGATTTTTTCGTCGGATCTTCTATGTTTACTAATAGCTAGCCTATTCGGCCAGCCTCGTTCACTTGGCACGCCGTACTCTCTACCTACCAGTAATTTCGGCGTGAAGATTTGTATGTATATCATTTTACACTAAGGGATTATGTCTGTAATTTCTGAACTAAGTACAACACTTAAGACATTAAAAACAATTAAATCGGACTACATGTCAATGAGTATAGACTAATGTACATTTCGACTTTTACTCCTCTCATACGGGAAACCCTTTAGTGAGCGGTATAAAAAGTAGCGTTTATAACCTTTCTTTCTTTCATAAAGTACATACCTACCAAAAAAGTTTCAAAGAATGGTCATGAATAATACAGACGTACATACAGACATAGAATACAGACAGACAAACATTTTATTAACAATGCGAAAAATATGTTCTGGCTACCACTTAGGGATACAAGCGTGAAGATATTTTTAGAATACATGATTATTTTGCTTTACCGTAGTTAAGTAAAAAGAGATTAGACTTACACGTCCTGGAACTTTTGGTACTCTAGCCACAAGCAATCGCGTCGTTGGTGATCCAGGCATGATGCTCACGAGCGCTCCAGCTTTGCCGGAATATATTCCTGAACCTAAAACATGTTAAAAAAAGAACTGAGAAACTGTATTCTAAATTTTGACAAGTAAACGTTACACATAACAAAAGCAAAATAACGAGATGAACGGGCACATTCAGTACCATTTTTATGATAAAACTAGCCGACACGGCGAACTTTGTCTCGTTTCACATTTACACCTACGAAAAGTTTGCATGCATTGAAGCGTTGTGTTTTCCTTTTCCTAGCAATTTTTCGGTTTTTCTTTTTATAAAACATTTCTTTTGACAATAAATAACACAACAAAAAAAGAATTATGAATATTGGTCAAGACATAATGGATGACCACGCGAAAAGGGAATTCATTGGCAACGCACCATTACCATCTTTGATGTGTCTTGGCGGCGTGTTTTATATTTGCTATCTCCAGTGACTAACAGAAATAGCAAACACAAATGACGTCATTTGACAGCTATTTGATGTACACTTTTACACTTTGAGTTGGCCACTGAGATACATAATCAGCCCCCTGGAGGGTTTCTCTTGAATCTCGACTTCATGCGAATTGAAATTTAGTTTAGTTATTGAGAAATTGTTTTGTCGGATTCCTTGATTTTCTTTGGAACTAAATGTTAATAATCCGCTAGAACTATTCAAGAGTCGGTAACTAAAATGACATATTCGATTCCTACTGCCAATGTTCAGGAAATCGAGATTCAAGAGTAACCCTACTGATTATTCCACACTCATTACTATTTTTATACAAACTCACCGGTTTCGGAGGCTTTAAATGTCAATGTAGGGCTTCACGGGGACATCCATCCATAATCGCCTTTATATTAATATATTGCAATTGTTTAATTTACAAAAATGGGTTCCATAACCCATTTTTGTAAATTAAAGAGAAAGATTTGTAAAGTAAGACAGACAACAAGCAGATGACTCTCTTAATGGTAAAACATAATCGTGGCTTATGAATGAAAAGAAGTTATAGGTGTGTCACTGTTCTGTAGCCAGGTGCTAGATAGACCTGAGATATCACCAATCAATTACGATATAATTGGTGATAAATAATCCCTATTCACGATTATCAAAACTGTTTTGTCTGGTAATGGGCACTTTGCACTTCACACACTCAACGTGACTTTCAAAAAGTTTTTATCTGAAAAATTAAATGACAAAATCCATGTCTTTTATGAATAATTAAGCGTACAAAAACTGACTCCAACTATTTCGTTAGGAAGGTCGCGATTTGATCATTCTTTTCTTGAAAGTTAGCAAATGATTTCCAAATGGATATACATAATTTTTATCAACATCCTGCTAGTAATTGTTAAGTTTTATTTACCAACAAAAACCACAAGTCGGATCATGATAAAATTAATAGGGGAGCTATAATCACGACCTATCTTCCTAAAAAAGAACCACCAAAATCGGTAGGTTATTGGACGAGTAATCGCGTAACAAATATATTAAAAAAATTAAAAGAAAAACATTCGAGAACAATTTAATTGAGAATCACCTCTTTTTAAGCGTAGGCTAAAATATATGCATATAAAGATAAAAATTCAAAACTACCCATCCAGATAAAAAATGTTATGTCCTTGGCCTATCCGTTACAATTATAAAAAAATTGTGTCTGGATACAATTAATATCATGTTAATATATATCAACTAACCTGCACTCCCTACATTAACATTATTGGCTCCAGCTGCAAGGAAGTTCACGTTTAGAGAATATGCGTATGCTTCTTGTATCTGCACGGCTGAAAAAAAAAAAAATTACAATCTTTTTAAATCCAACAAGCCAAGACCCGGCTGAAGTACCAATTAACGAAGCAATAATTGAAATATTTTTGGAAAACAGTAAATAAAATATGCATTGCGCCTGGAGGAACATTTTAAGTCATTTGTAAAAACTATGAACAATAGTGGACCTATCAAAGAACCTTGCGGTACTCCACTAGGCATTTTAATCGATTTTGTGACATAATTATTAATGACTAGGACCAATAATTGATTTTTGTTAAAGGATGCACACTGTCGTAATAAGTTGCCTTTTTTCATTATTATAAAGCTATAAATATTATACTACGAGTATAAATATTATAATACGACTACATGTTATCCTCCCCTTAATCACAAAAAGCGATAGTAGCGCTCATCATAAAATCATAAAAGTGCTCTACACATTCCTCAAACGACTAAGCACTAAATTCATTTTCCCTGTTAATGTTAAATAGATAATGCTTACAAAACTTATCCTAATCACTATCAGATTGATAAAACATATATCTGAAAGAAAAATATGTATTTATTTGACTCAAGAGTTAATGATATTCAAACTTATCAGCTTTAAGTCATGATTCAGGATGTTTTGCAGTTTAGACTTTGCTTGTTGCTGTCCAAAGTCCGACATTAAAATATTTTTAAGAATTCATGTTATAGATTAGATCAAAGTCATGTCTCCTTCTTAATAATGCTTCTAATACTTTTGTTCTTTTAAAGTAAGAACGATTTCTATAGTTATTTCTACATGTGAATAGAGGCTTATCTAATTAATAAAAGGGACAAAACTTGGACAAACTAAAATTTATAACCATGCATTTTTATTCTAATGAGGAATTAGCTAATCAATAAAATGAATTATGAACTTCCTGCTCTCTTTTATCATTAGGTCAAAGCAAATTAAGCAAGTAATTGTTTCCGCATTATTTAACTGAATTAGTAGCATTTATGTAGATAAATTCATCATTTTTAATATCAATTGTCTTACCCGTTAGATAAGGCATTTCAGAGAACCACATGGTAGGAAATATAATATCCGTCAAGTTATGTTTATCCACCAATTGCACTGCGGGAACTTGAAACATGAGGTCGAAGCAAATGAAGTGGCCAAACGTCACCCCAAAGTCTGTCTCGAATATTCCCAAGTCTGGATCCAAGGCTGGAGTACGACTAAACTCTCCGAAGAGATTGATCTTGCGGTATCTGAAATTAAATCGATAATTCAATGGTATTTTACTACTTTCGTTTTCTTTTATTGTTATTATTAATATTTTAATCTTATAGATTCCGTATCTTTATCTCTTTACCCACTGAACCTATGTTTATACGAGTATAGTCCCTCAGACGAAACGGTTGTCTGGTAGAGATCGCTTTGTTTAGCGGTTAGTCCGCCTTTTGGGTATTAAAAACTATTACCGTATGATGTTGATAATACTTAATTGTATTTACTTTGTTGTAAGTTTGATTGTGCATAATAAAGAGTTTATTCATTCATTCATTATTTTATACGTGAATCTCTTATTACCTCCTTATGGTAAAAGGGTGTTATAAGTTTTAAGTGTCTGTGTGTTATCAAAAATCTTTAGGTATATATTAATACTAAAACTAAGTGATACTAAAACTTTGGACCCCGTTTTACGAAAATTGCGCGGATGGAGGAGCATAAAATTTGGCACACTTATAGTTTATGTGTAGAAGAAGTGCAAAACGTTAACATTTTTCAATAATAATGCTTATAAAGTATATTAAATCAATAAATAAAACATTACCCACACAACCATGCATTTGACACAAACGAATATATCGATGATAACGATAAAATATCACAGGTGGCGCACTAAAAAGTTTGGAAACAAAGTAGTTGGTCTTGAGAAATGAAAATGGCGTTCTTAGCAACAAGATATTAAGATGTATTATGGTCGAATTTCGACCAACGGGCGACCACTAGTAAACATAAATTCATAACATATACTTAGATCAATTTCGATACGGATTTTTTTGTTTGAAAGCTGACGTGATCGTTTGAGGTTTTGTTGGGGGTTGCAGAATTTCTAATTTCAATGTTATTTTGACTAACTATGCTTAGTTATGATTATTTGGATTATAAAAGACAAATAGACCTGATAGAAAGAAGTACGAGACACCTGTAGACATTAAAGGTGGTAGTGGCAAGTTGCCAGCTTGAGGCTGGAAACGAAACGAAAATTTAAATTTTTTGAGAATCCTACCCGGAAATCGACAATTAATTAAAAAAATAAGGCGCTGTCACGTATCCCCACGAATTCTGTTCAAAATTTTAAAAAACGTAAAACGAAAGATAGACGGATATACGGACAGAGATAACGCTGTCCTGTGGCCAGGACAGCGTTACATTAAATCTACAATATCCAAAATAAAGAAAATAATAAAATCAATTTTATTTAGGTACATACATCTGATTTAAACACAGTTATTCGATTTCCAAAAGTAAAGCATGTGGAACTATATCCTTAATTAAGTTTACCAGTCGCAGATAATAGAAAGTAATGTATCTACAAATGAAATATAAACACACAGTTGACCGCTAAAGCAGAGGGGCTAGCGTACTTTACTTACCTTACTCCACCAACCACTCGCGGGGATCGGGTTCGACTCCCGATGGGGGCAGAGATTTGTGTAATGAACATAGAAAGCTGTAGTTCCAGGTCTAGGAGTTTATTAAATATATTCTGGTATCTATGGAAGTACCTATTTCTATGAATTAATAATTTGCTAACTTTGAAGTAAGATCAATTTGTGTTATTTGTCCAGGGCAGTTTATTTATTTATACTGAATAATATAATATAATAAAATAGTGCAAATGGGTTTTTAAATTAGATAATTAATTTTCAATTGAAATTAATGCGTATAGAATATAAGGTTCGGATTCCCCGAAATCGGGTAAATGGCGTTAATTGTAAACACTGTTGAAGCAAGCAATTCAATAAGACGTGTGGGAGCTTGTTTCCTTAAAACCAAGGATAGAAAGTAAGGCCAGTGAGGGAACTATAAAGTGTGATTTGACATCCTACATGCTTTAACAATAATTTAAATTTTAACCCAAAGTGAACGTCGAAAGTGAAATAACCACCATGATGGTGCTCTAAATAATATGTTTCTATTATTTTTATATTTTAAGTTAAGATTTTTTTCCCGTATTGGTCCGGGCTCCTTTGCAGAAGACCTGATCTGCCTGAGGGCAGATCAGGAGGCTTACCGTCACTAACACCGTGGCATCTGACTTGGTGGTAAAGTTTCGCAATGACTCGCCCGGATTCGTATCACCGCCTTACCTATTCCTGCCACCGTAACGTCAATGCTTGCCATTGACCTGTTCCGGCTCAAAGGATAAGGTAGCCGGTAAACCTACTTTTGCCCGGAGCCTAACATCCCGGCGTCAGGTTGGCAACGCACCATTACCACCTTTGTAGTGTCTAGGCGGCGTGAATTTCTTACCATCAGGAAATCCGTCTGCTTATTTGCCTTCCAATCTCATAAAAATAAAAAAAAAATACAAATCTATGTGTAGACTGTAGACTGTAGAATTACGTGGATCCATAACATATGACGACCCCACGGCCTATTAGTGGAACAATTTATTTAGTTTGCTAGATTCTTCCATTAGTGCAGTCATAAACGTAAATTCCTATAATCATCGGCGATTGACACCATCGCCATTTTTTGTAAGTTGCTGTTAGCATTCGTTGTGTTTCGGTTTGGTCTGAATAACCCATTGGTTAACACACCCTATTAAACAGAGTTTAAATTCCAGCTTTATTTAGGGAGTTCACCAATTAAAACTCTGCTGTTGACGATTGCTTACAATCAGGAAATTAGTCAGATTTTTTGTTTTCCTATGATGGAAAAAATAACTCACCTATCAATAACTGCTCCAGTCCTATCGAAGACCACATCTGTGTTGAAGCGATAGGCCTTAGCTTCAGGGCATTTTTCATTGGACGGCAGTGTGCAATCCACCAGCTCTTCAATGTTTATCACCACATAAATAGCGTTTTGCCTCGCTGCTGATGATATAGACACCAAAACCTGGAAAGGATGGAAAAGCCAGAATCTACGTTACCAATAAAATTGAAAATTGTGGTTATTTTTTTATGTGGGTATTGATAAAATGTTGAATGAAAATTTTATACTTGAGATTCCATTTTTTAGTCACCAATTTTATTCTTTTGGAATAAGTAGATTTTGAGGTGTGAAAAAGCAACAGTTATCTCCAAATGTTAACGATTGTTAGTCAGTGCCATCACCAATTATGTTTTCCAACTTTGCTAGACACACTACCGTGTGTCTTAATTTCTTGTTTTTATTTATTCCTATTTATATTCTGTTTTAAATCGTAAACAGCAACTGATGTATGAAATATATAATTAAGAAAAATATTAAGTAAGTATATAGGGTACATATATTTAGTAAGTAGTAAGTATATCTATGTAATTTACCTCATCATAAAGGTCTGGTCGCAAGGCTGGTACGGGATACTCTTTCAATGTATCCAAAATGGGTACCTTCACGCTTCTCCCTCTAGAAAGAGTTAACTCCGGGAAGACTATGATATCAGCATTCTGAAAAATTAGTATAAAAATAAGAATCCATAATTACAAAAAATTCGTGTCTATAGGTGATTTTAAATTTCGAAAATAATCTTATTTGTGGTTGTCCACTTCATACATGTGTAAACTTACTCAGCTCGAGGCCTTGAATCCCTGCCTCAGGTCGGCCATTTTTGGTGTCGCTAGGCAACGTGAATTTCTCACCATCAAGAAATCTGTCTGTTTGTTTGCCTTTCAGTAACATAAAAAATAAAAAAAATGAATTGTTTTTAGCGGTTCACAATAAATAAGACCCAAATTTAATTCTGATTTTCTCAATAAAGTTTTTGTTACAAAATTTGATAATTTTTCTCCAATGAGTATCAGAAAAACCTGTTGTCTTGTAAGACTTGTATGAGTAAAACTTATTGATCCTTATAAAGGTGATTATAAGGTAAGATATGGCTAACTTGCAAAGAAGATTATCGTATTTGTTAAAATTTTCATTGATTCAATAATTATTGCAATTTGGGACAATTATTTTATTAAATAGGTAGGTACATGATATTTTTAGAAAATTTAAAATTTTATTTAAATGCGATTTCTTTCTCCATCTACAGGCATGTAGGCGAAATTGTCTGTTTTTACCCCCCATGGAAAAAGAGGATGCTATAAGTTTGATATATGCCAGTTTGTCTGTGCCATTATAACTCCGAAACGAATGGTCCCATTCCCTTTTTTGTCTGAAAGCTAACTTGATAGAGATGATTTACTAAGAATACTACAGTACGAATAGGATATGTCGGCGGTTATTGGAAATTTTTAATTTTATGTTTACCTGACTCGCAGCATCTTGTATGAGGTTCGCATAGTTCTGAAGATTCTGAGGTACACCATTTTGCACCTGATACTCCGCTACTGCCGCCACGTAGCTGTCATCTTCTGGCGTAGATCTCTATAAAGACTTTTTTATTAATAATGCGGAAATTACAATCTGTTGCCCGTGGTTTCACTCGCATTTTCTAGCAAGATAAAACTAATTAGTTATCCTAAAAGAGCGTTCAAAAACTATGAAAACACAATTCTAAAACCTAAGCCCATGATATCAATAAATAAATAATTTATTGCTATGTATAAATAAAAATACACTTGAATACCTACATAATATTATTTAACAGTAAAATTCAAAAAAACAACTTCAGTTATTTCACTTATGAGTCGTGATTTGATAATTATTTTTTCTAAAAATAGTTTACATTTCCAAAATTGTCCCACAATAATTTTATTAGTAATTAACAATGCAGGAAATAATTATCATTATTAAGTATGACTTAAAACCACTAGTCTAATTATGATAAAATTAAAATTGGTCCCATTTAAATCCTTTGAAATATTTTTCCAAAAAAAACTTCAAAATCGGTTCCTTATTATCTATACCACGTTACAAAAATACAAGAAAATATACAGTTGAATTAATAGCCTCTATTTTTGGAGTCGATTAAAATAACAGTCTAGGCTGAAGTACTCAAATAACGTGTTTAGCAAAGTTTAAGTTTAACTGTTTTTGGTGGCCAAGTTAGGGTAACTCTTGAATCTCATTTTTTTAAATCCCTAAAAGACATATTCGATTCCAATTTGAAAGAAATCGAGATTCAATAGTAACCCTACTGTTGTGATTCGTGAATGTTTGGCCACAATCCAAAATTTCTTACTTAGCAAGAAATAGCTTAAAATTTTGAATTCGGAATAAAAGCTATTGCCAAAATCATTATGAGACACCACAATCTTTTAAAATCATTATCGAATTAGTCATTTTTCTTAAACCTTCGACTATTTTGATAGTTTTCACAAGAAATAATTTCTTGACGTTCTTTTCTGCAATTACGTTTTGAGGTATAGTTTCCGATTGGATTCATGATTTGGTTGGCGATGTCGATCGAAGTCTGCGAATTGCGATAACTACCGCAGAACAAGACGCGGTACATGATAGGTTAGACATGTGCCGTGACATTGTGCCGCGTCTTAATATCGCGACACAAGCCAGTTGAGCAGTAACTTCGGTCTGGATACTTCTTCTGTACTTCAACGTAATAATGTTCAATTTTTAATGTTCTGTTATCGCCTCTGTGGTCTAGCGGTCGAGTTGTTGGACATGACTTCGTGAGGTCCCGGGTTCGATTCTCGGGTCGGGCAATAGAAATATAAAAATAAAATGGGTTTTATTAATTTTCTAACAAAAATAATATTGCCCGCGATTGGATATGTTGCACGGCTGGCGATAGGTTTGCCACCTATCACATTGTGGGACTTAGTGTCTTGGCTACTTGTAGGTGCCCTGGTCGTACCTCAGCCTGCATCTACGAGGAAATAGGCGTGAAGATACTAATGTTCGGAATAAAACTTAATTGTCAGGAGCCACATAGAACGGCAAAATGCGTGTTATTTGTAATTATTAAACACAAATTACGCTAAAGCACATGGAAAGTGTTATTAAAAAATTACAAAAGGTAGACTTAGCTCTGGTATACCAATTTCTTCAAGCCAACCCAAAAGTTTCAATCTGTGACGAAACAGTTGAAGAAATCAAGCACAATAAATAAATTTACCTAAGTTAATAACCTTAACATAATAATGAGAAAATTAAATAAGAATAAGAAAAACGAATAATAAAATAATGAAAATAAAAGTAATACATATATTTAAAAAAGAAACCAAATAAAGTTCAAACATGTGTTAATAATTATTACATAAGTATTAATTAATAATTTTAATGATCATCAGGTAAGGGCTATTGCGGAACTCAAAAAGAATTCCATAATATGACTGAACGAAATATAAAAGAGAGAAATATACAATTAATGAACTGCGATAAGAATGACACGATGTAACACTTCACTATTTATAGTAATTTTTTTTGTTCCGAAGACACAATAAGGTCAATAGATTCAAATTTTGCGGTGTTGATAATTAAATATACACGAAATTTATACTAAAATCTGCAATATACATACAGATTGAAGTAAAAAAAAGTTTTAATTATTCTTATTATGTAAAATACTATTTTTGTTTAATGTTTCCTTATTTAGTTAAATATGCACAAGTTTGAGTTTTCATATCGAATTTTTATTTTTCGCCATTAAAAAGTATTTTAGTCTTTAAAAAATAAATAAAATCATTATTATTTTTGGATTTGTGTTAATCATAATTAAATTACAAGTTACCAACGAACAAAAATTAACACTTTTTACGAAATTTTCACGAAAAACTATATATTTAAAAAAGCCACAAGCATGTGGCTGAAAGTTTGACGAACTCGTTACCAAATAGCATTCGATACTTCTTTTTTCAATATTTTCCTCATAGGTATTAATAATTAAAACTTTTTTTTACTTTCATCGTTTACTTACGCGTTTGAATTCGCATTTGGCTAATTTTAATTTGACATGAGATACAAGATATTAAATTTGCTTTTAAATAAATTTATTTAAAAAAATGTATCTTAAAATAATTTTATAATACCTTTTTATTTTTTACATTATTTTTTTAAATTAATTTTCTCTTGATACGGTAATAAAGAGACAAAGAACAATATGAAGTAAAATAATTTTAATTTGTAGGTATTAGGTAATCTAGACTATTTAGTTTAACATTTTCATTAAAACAAAAAATATTCAAGGCTAACGGACTTTAACCCTCGGACTTCCTTTTATGCTAAAGACACTGTCCTTTTAGCTATAAAGATTAATTTATCGAATTAAAAATAAATAAGAACTTGTTTTAATTTTTCACAAATTCATAATTATTTAATTGAAAAAAACATCGGAACAGTGCTGAAATTAAAATAATAAGTCATAATAAATATTTCTTAAATCTAATTAACGAATATAATTACATGAGCAATTATAACTCTTATTATTAAAAAAGGCACTCGAGTAATCCTTTGTTTTCATATGCTCTCTTTCACAAAGATAATAGAGTAAGCAAGACAAAAACGCAAGATCGGTTCAATGCCAGTTCCTATTTAAATTAATCGGACTATACTACCTTGATTTATTTAATTGAAAGAGACAAATAACATTAGAGTAATTGCTCGTAAATAGTCTTTGCCAAATATATTTCATTTACAAATAACAAACAAAAAGAAATTTAAAAATAAAAAATAGAATAATGATTATTAATAATATGCGTTTAAATGAAGATAGAAATATACGCACTTGTGTTGAGTACCCCAATAGACAGAATATTATCAATATTGAGGTAGCCCGCGCCATATTATGTTCGCCTGACACTGCAATACTCGACAAAATCTAGATGTGACTGGCCTTTATAATATTATAAACGGTCCATGCCCTACGTTGCCGATGACGTTGCATCTTGTGTTTCATGCTATCATTCTTATAGATAATATAATTACGTTGTCGGTTTGTTCGTTTAAAATAATTATATAATAATATATTTTATTTCAGATTATAAAATGCATTCACATAAATTTGAAACCATACCTAACTTACCTTTTAAACGGAGACTAACGACAGAGTAAAGTTGATGTTATTGTTAGTTTCAAATCAATATTAATAACCTATTTGCAGATACAGATAGACCTTCTCGAGTTTTGCTGCTAAGATATTATTGTTATTTATTAAAAAGTAACAGCGGTTACCTGGCAACTGATCTAAAATTGCACGATCTTTAATCTTATTATAGGTTACTAATATAGGCCGTAAGACGACAAACGTCAAAATTTAAAACAAAATTTAATTTAAAGAAATGATCACTAAAATTTACATTATTTTTTATTTACTTGATTAAGTTAATACGATTTCACATATTTTAGAAATAGTAAAAAAGTAGAATAAAAATATATAAATTAAGACTCTATTAAAAACTATTAGATTCCAAATAAAACACATTCCTTGGTTATTTTTTTTTAAAAAATATCGATCAAACTGAATAAGTATTACTGTAATTTCCCTGTGAAATGTATGTACCTATTAAATATTTTCGAGCTGGAAAAAAATTTAGATTTCTATATATTTAATTCTACTTTTCTCTTATATTAGTAGTGTTATACGATTTCTTATTTTTTTCTTTTAATTAACTGACTATAGCATAAATAACTAAGTTTTACATATAAAACAGCAAATGTATTTTCACGCGCATATTCCGAATCTCTGTGGGCTAGCTGTTCAGGTGTTGGACTTGGCTGCATGAGGTCCCGGATTCGAAACCCGGGTCGAGCAACAAAAGAAAATTTGGGTTTTTCAATTTTCTAATAAAAAAAAAGTTGCTTGGGATTGGATATGTGCCCGATTGGCGATAGGCTTGCCACCTATCACGTTGTGGGATTTAGTGTCTTCGGCTAGTCGTGAGTGCCCTGGTTGTGCCTCTGCCTACCGCTTCGGGAATATGGGTGTGAAGATACTTTTTTTATATTCCGAATAGGTAGACAGAAGCACAACCAGGGCACTCTCGACTAGCCGAACAATGTGATAGGTGGCAAGCCTATAGCCAACCGGGCACATATACAATCCCAAATGGAGCAAATGCGATTTATTAATAACTGGAGGCAATTGACATGTATTATATAATTTTCTAATATGGAACTAATTTTCCAATTTAGTGGGGAAAGAAACAACCGCTAGCAACTCCATTGTATAACGTATTAAAGGTTTGTTTTTTGTGTCTACCCACTATGAAATGAAATTAAGCTTACAAATAAAAACTATTTTTTAGTATTTTAAGTTTTGGCCCTTATGATGCTATTATAAGCAAAACCAGTAGGTTATTTGTAAAATAATAAAATATAAGTGATACTTGTACTGCTTTAACAAGTGTATCTTCATTTAAATATGAATATTTGGAAGCTTTACCAAGAACCGACGATGACAAATATCAAATAAATTAAACAAAATAAACATATTTTTAATTCACGCATTAATGTATAAAATCACGCTACGATTAAATATCAAAGGTAAAAAGGTAAATAAATTTAAATTTAAATTTAAATAAGACAGCGAACAAGCACACGATTTTGCTGATGGTAAAAATACCTTGGCTATAAACATTAAAGATGTAGTCGAGTTGCTGTTTTATGCCCGGTTTGCTATACGCAAAATATGCAAGTCTGCCCTATCCTCCGAACCAGAAAAAGAGAGGGCCAGATACTATCGTTTTAGCCCCAGGAATGCGTGAAACGGTGGATCCCTTGCTAGTAATAATCTATTTAACTGTTTCTTACGAGCTGTCAGGATAGATGTGTAAGGTTTCACAAAACATGTCATTCCCTTCAACACCATGTATCATGAGAAGTACTTTAGAAATGACCTTTCATCAATCGTGATGTTACGATCTCGCTCTTAATATGATCAGGAAACATATTATACAGTCAATTACGAAGTCCATACATTTTACGTACAGTTTGTACGAAAAAAATTTTTTCGTTCGTTATTATACGAAAAATAATATGCGAACTATCTTAACTGATTTTTGTACACAGTACGCGTATATTTCTTGTAAACGCAAGTTGTCAAGGCACCTAGGTATGTGGTAGTTTAGCCATACCTTTGGCATCTAGGTATGTACCACATACCTAGACATACATAGACATACATTTGTATAAATTTCCTCAAAAAATTCAATCAATACTTAGTAGTTTGTAAATAGGTCCGTCGTTGGACTTGACTTCATGAGGTCCCGGGATCCATCCCCGGGTTGGGCAACATAAAGAAAATGTGTTTTACAATAAAACAAATGTGTTTTATTAAACAACGTTGCTTGGGATTTAAATACATGCCTGATTGGCGATAGGCTTGCCACTCATTACATTGTAGGAAACACTGTTTTCGGTAAGTCGTTTATGTCCTGATTGTACCTTTGCCTACCTCTTGGATATTGTAATACTTGAAATATTAGGCATATTCTCGTTGTACGATAAACAGGTATTGTTGTTAATATAAAAGATATTTATTCCTGTGTTATCCGTGTTATTATAGTTAGTGTAATCCGTTTGCTTCGCTAGATCAGAGGTGATAACTTACACTTAACATTTTAATACCTATAGACCCTAAGTGAAGAGAAGCGGATCTTGAGGTGTTGAGACTTGAGAGTATTCGCTAAGGCCGCGCACGTTCGAAATCCAGCTGTAGAATTCCGTTTCAAAAAATCTGAAAAGGATTCGTGTAGGTATAGCATATGCATACAAAGTGCCTATGTAAGGAAATTGACTGACGTGTGTAGTAGTTCCATAGTTTTTTTTTAAACTATTACGAAAGTAAGACTTTAAACACAATGGTTTAAAATTAGCAACAGAATGAAATATATTATTTTATTTATGACTTATATATGTATAAAATAATATTCATACGTACATACATATCTTTACGCGTTATGCAGAAAGTATCGAGTGTTTATTTAATTACATTTAACCGAAGCTTGAACTCAATGGCGATGTAGATACGGGACTACCCCGTATGAGTATCAGAATACATAATAGTATATATCAAGTACATTCAATACATGTGGGCCGGTCCCAGTAAATAAATGTGTCTCTCAATATGTTATAACTGTGACTAAGCAGTCGTGTTTTCCTTATTATGCGCTTTTGAAATTATTTCAGATTGTGTATTTAAATTTATGTATTCACGTATTTGTTCGCCAATAACGTTTTCTTGTTTGCATACGGTACCTATTGGCTTTGTATACAAGATAAAAAATTTGGTACATAGAATAATTCGACGGGTCCTACGTAAACTGGTACAAATGCAGTTGCACAACTTTACAGGAGAGGGTTTTGTATGTTTTAATGCGTGTAACTTTAACATTACACAACGTACATAGTTGAAATTTTGAAATGGTATACTTGAATCCTTTAGAAAAAAAACTGCGTTAATAATTTTAATTATTTTTTCATGAAGTTAAAGAATGGGTTGTTTAAGTACGAATGATGCCATAAAAACGTTAGTGACATTTTGCTGCTTGTACCAGTTTACGTAGGACCCGTCGAATTGATATTTTAGCATATTCTATCAGTAGATAATATATGCAAGGCAAAACAAAAAAAGCGACAAATGGAAAATAGAGATTTGATATACTTTATCGTTTTCAATCAATTCTCCATTTCGAATTATAAAAAAACATTGTTTTATTTTTCTCTTCGAATGCTATCACTATAAGTAATTATGATCATGTATATATTATGAAAAATTAGTGTTTTTATCACTGTTTAATCAAATTCCTCCACTTTCCGTTTGCCGCACCTATTCAATTTCATTAATTATACCTACTATCAAAAGTTACGTACACGTAGAGATCATGTATCATGTGTTCTATCTAAAATAGCCAACCCGGCTAGCTTCATATTGCTTGACATTAACAGCTACTTATAGTTATATGAAAAAAAACATTTTCCCTGAAATTTTCCGCTTTTACTCTTCATAAAAAACTTCTCCTGACCTGACGCAACAAAAAATAATTAGCAATGTTTATCAATCCGTTCAGGTGTGATGCGGTGGCCACGGGAAATAGAGATTATTTTTTATGTATCGGTGTAGGTAGATATTAAGAGTTCTTATACTGTTCAGGACTGAGACGAGTCCAAAAACCCAGTAAGTACCTAAGTATAAAATTGGTCCAACAGTTCTCGAGGTGTTAGAACGAACTCTACTTAGTTTAATATTATGTACTTATATCATACTACAGATATTGCTTGTGAACTACTTGTTTGCTTATATGAACACCATCTAATTTTTATCGACCCTGTGGTCTAGCAGTCCGGACTTGACTTCTTGAGGCCCCGGGTTCGATCCTCAGGTAGGGCAACAAAAAAATTAGAAAACATTTTAAAAGTCCTACTAAAAATTATATTGTCCGGGATTGGATATGTGCCTACTTTTTGGGGATTGGATATGTTGGATAGTTTAATTATTTTTTAAAGATTCAAAGAAAAATGTATTTTTTATGAGACTTATCAGAGAATTGTTTTTTTTTTTACTTATTTGCATTTTTTCGAATAGGCATGAAATAAATCGATAAGAATCAGATATATCTTTAATTTCAGATTCTACTTAGATACATGATTTAAATAATGGAAAAATAAATAAAAATAATAGTAAATTACTACTCGAGCGAACCCACGTATAATGGCTAGTAAATAATAAAAAGAAAATATAAGTACACTCTGACTTCTGCACGCTTTGATAACAACTTTTATCATATAATCCTTAGGTTTGTTCCTACATAAAATGCAATTTTTCTCGAAAAGTAATCACTTCACAATTTTTTTTAGATTAGCGATAAGGTTTTGGCAAAAATGTCTTTCGCTGTATATAAATTTTAATTAAAAACATTTTACGAAAATGTTTACCATTTTGAGGAAATCTCCTTAATACCAACGTTATAAAGTTGTATTTTCAATAACAAATAAAGTAACAGACAACATAAAATCATGATCAATATACTTCACAAATACAGATAAGAAATCCCAATACAAACTTAAAAATGCCAAATTTATCTTTATCATCGTACCACTTAGATAATATCTTAATCCCTTGGTTCCTAAAGATTTTTCTTAATTTTTCGTTAATCGCTGAGATTGTCTTCGAGATTTAATTTCCGATAAGCTTCTACAGAAATTTCCTTTCATCTCATACATGTTTGACATAAGAATTATATTTTCGTTTTATCCCAGTCAAAAACAAATAATGATAACGGTAAGTAAAAAGTTCAAGTGGTCTTATCAATAAATTCCTATTAGTAACAAAATAAGCCTATACACTTTTACATATACTATCACTCTGTGTGGCATGTTTAGGAGATAAATGGGTTTAAAAATATTTTGTATATCCGTAAGAAATGCCTAACCAACGAACATTCCGAAACATTACGACTAGCCTTGTAAGATTTCTACGAGTACCGTGAAGAAAAGAGAGAGAGCGAAATGGTAAACATAAGTTACAGATTACGTTAATAAGCTATGGATTACGTTACTTTATGTATCGAAATCTATAGCGCTTCACATGTAAACATTCAGTTATCTCAGTTACTAATAGAGGCGCTGTTCAAAGTTTTCGTATGATTTTCGTAGACGCTGATGTAGCGCCGTAAGATTATGGTTAGAGCTCTGATTGTGCGAAAAGGATGGGACTATCTGGAATGCACCCTGTAGTGCAGTAGTTTAAGAGTTCTTGAATCTCGATTTCATGCGAGATTATCTAACTGTAATAGTCTTTAATACTTGTTTGAGTTCTAGCTAAATTCTTAATTTATCTTAAAGCAACAAACAAATAAATCACGCTTAATAGAGAATAGAAAATGAATGAGAAAAATATGGTCCCATCTTTCTCGCAATTTTTCACAATTACTGAATTTAATGTAGCTGCATTCAGATTTCATATTATTGAATTAATCAATTATAGTTGCATTTTGTTAAAACTGCACGTTTTGTTAAGTCAGTTCAGTGCAAAAATGAAGTATTAATTTGTAAGTACATGTTTGTTTGTTGATTGTATTTAGTTAACGTTAGATGTCACTAAATGTGTCCGAGTACTTAAAGATACCCCAAGAGAAAAGCTGGCCCAAGACTAAGTTTCTATTGTAACTTGTGGCAAATTTTAATAGTAAAATAAAATTGAAAAAAAAATTATATGTCGACATAAAAAGGAAAAAAAATGTTTTTTTTTTAAATAAAGGAAAGCTTGTTTCCTTCCTGTAAATTCCTGCAATGGGAAGTCTAAAAATAAATTAAGACTAATTAACTTGGAGCAATATCAATATAAAAAATATATTGTAATTCAATTAAGTAATATAAATTGTATTGCAATTAAATAATAAGTAAATAAAAATTACAGTACGTTTTCCCGATTCAATGAATGAGCCAAATCTATATGAGCATGGGGTTGTTGCAAAAATATTACCCGGTATCTTTATATTGATGAAAACGACGTCAAAGACTCGTTACGTACATAGATATCGAGCTATTAAAAAAAGAGCAGAGAGCAGGAATACTTAGGTGAGTACCTGGTTAGGTACGGAACGCTTGTACGAGTTGAATTGAACTTTGTTGCTTAGTTACAAGTGTCACTATTTCTATGAATCGTTACGACGAAGTGGTGATTCTGTACGTCAGTGACCTGGCAAACTTTGTATCGCTTGACATCAACTGCTTCCAAGGGATTGTATGGATAATACTCAAAAGTATAGATTAAAGCATTGTATTCCCCATTCCCTTTCCCTTCAATTCTCCCGGTTTTTCCTTGCATAAGAATCGGACTATAACTAACACAACAAAAAAATAATGAACGAAACAGGTCCATCCGTGCATAGTTACATCCGAGATGCAATGACCATTCAAAATGGGGGATTCATTGCATAGACATAAAATTAGACAAAAAAGACAGTTTTTTATAAGCGTAGTGTACCTGCATTAAGGGACATTTTTGATATGATATCTTATTACATAAAAATTTGTATCAAAATCGTCACTACTCTATGCTATCAAAATATATAACAGGATATCATAAATACAAAAGTCTGTTGCTCTTTCAAGGCTAAACCGCGAAAGCGATTATGATAACATTTGATATGAATAATAGAGCAAAAGACCCGAGTTCAAAGAAAGACCAATTTTTTTTAAATCAGCCACTAAAGAATAGGGGATGGAAATTTATATGCAAATCTATCTATTCTTTGCTGACGAAATCGCGGACGGCTAGTTTTAAATATATTTTACGATTATTAAATTTTAAAAATATTAAAAATTTTATGCTTAACGGAATGAACTGATAACTTTTGATTTCTAAACATAAGTAGACTAATTACAGAGATATTTTCAAACATCTTGAGTCTTAACAGCACAAATTTTTCGATTTTATTATTAAGTTAAAGTTTTAGATATTATTTTTATTTGATGATTTTGAGAGAAGTCAGCCCCTGAAATCACCAAGACGCAGTGTTTAGCAAAACGTATTGTTTTACGCCTTTTTTTCAAAGATGGCAACATTTACTCTGCTACAAATATTGCTATATTTATTCTAAAATATTGTTAATCGCTTCTTGCATTGAATTTTTATCTTAGAGTTCAACAAACTAACACACGGCTCTCCTGATGGTAAGAGACAACCGTAATTTATACACACCACAGATGATTCAGGTGCGTCGCTATCTTGAGGCCGAGATTTAAGGCCTATTGTGCAAGTCTACTGGCCACCCTACCCTACAGACCGGATTAACAGAGTTATTATGGAAGCAAGGATAGGTAAGACAATTTGCTGCAGAACACAGCACTTTACCACCAGTGGCATTGTTGGTAATGACCTGTGATCTGTTTCTCCAGATGTTCTATTCTACTCAACGGACTCAGACTACACGGGAATTATTAAAATCGGCCTCTCCCGTTTGACATTCTGTGCACTTACCGACTTCTATTTTCATAATATGCATTTCATAAAAACTTTTATTTGAAGTTACAAACATTAATTTTACTTAGTCAGACTTGGTAAAATCTAATTCTAGACAATATTTATTATTTATATTACCCGCACTTTCTATTTTTTTCAGCCAACCGTATTCGTTATTGAAGCATCATCAGGGCGATTAAGCCAAACAATTAGTAAGTTGTGATCGCTCTGTTTTCTATTTTATGTCATGTCTCATGGTGATAAAAGACAACATTGGCATATAGACACCACAGATGTTAAAGACGCGTTATTCCTATTGTGCAAGGCTGGGTTGTTAGGCAGTTTGTTTGTGCCGGACTACCGGCTACTCTTCCCTTCGGACCAGAACATGACAGTAAGAATAGATAAGGCGTTTGATCCCTACCCGGGCTAGTTGCTGCACAGCACTCACTCAATTTACCAAAAGTGGAATACTTCAAAAGCTTTTGGAAAAAAATAATATATAATTGTAGAAGTGTATTACGGTAAGAGAGTAAATAAGTAAGATAGTGGTGGCAATTTTGTAGCGTACTCACTAAATTAATTTTAAGTTCAAATTCTAACTTCTTTTACTGAAAGTAATAGCCAAGCCAAGTCAAGAGTTTCAATACTGGCTGCAGTACTAAAAAAAGTACTCTCAGAAACAGGTGATCCAATAAAAGAGTCTTTTTAGCGGAATATGCGCAAACAAGTTTTTTTTGGACATCGGCTAAATAAGTCGTGAAAAACGATATTTATAAAAGAAGAAGAAGTTTTTTTGGGAACGTATTTTTATTTTAGCACTTGCCCTGTGCTTGGGATAAATTTTCTATAAATTTTTAAAAATTTATAGAAAGTTTTTTTGGGGTTAAATTGTGCCAACTTATGTTGCCCCCAATACGGGAAATATTAGACCGGCTAAAGAATAAAGCGTCCTGAGAATGAACGTCTGCATGTCTGCAATCTGATCCGGACAAGAAACAATGTGGGGAAAATATACATCCTTGAGGAACTCCAGCATTGACATGTTTGGACTCTGAGCTTTGATGGTAGCTGTTGACGGTCCACTCTGCCACAAATCTGGTGATCCAATTGCATTATTTCTCGGGCTGTCCGTCAACAGAAGCGCCTTATGTCACATCCTATCGAAGGCCTTCGTTATATCCAGACTCACAGCCCACACTTCCCCCTTGCTCTCCACTACTAGCGCCCACCGGTAAATTACCAGATTACGGTGAAGATCACCAACTGAACGACCGCAACAAAAACCAGTTTTATCAGCTGGTGCTCTTCCAAGTACACTAAGAGCTGGCAGATTTATCAACCCGGCTCATACGAAAATATTTTGTGGAAAATGTCATGTTTTGTGGAAAAGACAACCTATTGATCTATGAACGCGGTTTACCTCCTAGGAACCTATTGGTTAGGTACTCTTAAATCTCGATTTCATGCAAACTGGAATCCCATTTGTGTCATTTTGTGCTCTTGATCACAATACTACTCGTATAAATGAATTTTAACGCTAATGTTATAATAAAAACTGATTATTATATCGTACTCGTATTTTTTAAATTGTTTGGAGCTAAGTATCAATAATTCGCTAGTATTGTGTTCAAGAGTACAAAATGACAATGTAGATTTTAATTTCCAAAACTTACAGACGTCTCGTTTTGAAAGGAACTGTCCCGGTATCTTGGAAGATAGATTCCTATTCCAGAAGCAAAAAATCCCGTTTTTTTTTTCAAACCCTCGAAAATTTTCTGCAGGTCGCCCTATCCATAGCAACGCAAGTGTTTTGTGATGTGTGCGGCTGTTTCTACATTTCCCGTCCTTCAGTAGGTAAAGAAACATTTTAATTTTGATGGCGTTAGGTATCAAATAAGAACATTAAACTCATGAAGACAACGCCTTAGTGTTATAGGTATGTTGCTGTCCTGTGACCCAGGTATTAGGCCTCTTGTATAAGTCTACCGGCTACCCCACTCTCCGGACCGGAACATGACACTGTCACGTTGGTGGAACAGGTAAGGTTTAGGATATTTTAAATTTGTTTTTGATGTGAAACATCTATAGCCGCACGTAAATCCGATTTCTGGCGTGGCGATGCGTCGCCACGCTTTACGCCAGTAGTGTGTACGGTGTGGCGCCATGCGCAATCGACGATATACGATATCTAAAATAGTATGTCTACGTATTAGTCTAAAATCGTAATATTTTATTTTATCATTATGATATATTTAGTTCCTATTATAATCTGTTCTTTTCTGAATATTACTTTTACAAAATAATGTCGATGTTTCACATCTGCCAAGCGTCTGCGCTATTAAATGTGCTAATTGACAAAAAAAACAGTTTACTGCAAGAATATGAAATGTATTATTAGATAAACATTTTGCTATTTAATTTCAATAGGCGTTTTTCATCTAAACTGTTAGCTACTTTTTTAAACGACTAACGTATAACGTATAAGGGTTTTGTAGGCGAGTAAAGTGCTAATGATATATATTTATTTAGATGAATTGGACTGTTCCTTAAAACGTCATCAACAAGGTCTATTTCGCAGGAGACCAAACCTCAATTAGGTGCTACGTTCTTTTTATGGGTGGACTTATTGGAGCAGTAGTGGCTTGGCTCGGCGTTAGGCACCGCGCCGGGTGGGAAAGAAATCTTCATCGTTAAGACCGGCCACGATGCTGTAGTGTGGTGCTTTGTGAGTTTTTGTTGGGATTGGGCCCCTTTACCGGATCAGCGGGATCTAACAGAACGTGACGGAGTTTCACCTACTGTTCACTGACTATACAAAAGGATGGACTATTCTTGTAACTGAGATTTTTTCATATGTCAAAATTTTATATATATTATGTTGATTTAATGTATGATTGACAGAGTCTCTGAGTGCGGCTTTTAATCACAAACATGTAGCTGTTATAGTTTCATTCCTTAGTCAAAATTAAGGCTACATTAAATTACCTGATTGAGCAAAATCGGACTTTAACTATTCGAAATCGGTCGTAAGTCGTCATAGGAAATAATATCTTTGATAAAGCGGTGGCCTCCTTACTTGAAGTCACTAAGTGATATTTCGCGGCAACGAGGAAACACGCGAATGTCAAATTTAGGCAGTATTTATAAACAGGCGTCTAATTTTTTTGTACGCGGTTAAATGGCAGTTAATTCTTTATTAATAAACATGATGTGAAGTACTCCAAGGTTCAACCAGGCATTATAGTTTTTATTACAATGCGATACAGACTATAATATAAACTTAATTTTAGTAGAGGTTAGAAGACATAACATTCAAATCCAGGTCGGTTTTTTGCAATTTTTCTGCGATCGAGTACTTTACTTTTTTTGTAAGTCAAACCACGAGATAATAAAAAGTATACATTCATGGGCGTCGCCAGGATTATTTTCAGGGGGGTGCATCTCCATCTATACATACTGTTCACTAATATAAAACATCGAAATAAACATGTACAGCGACATACATATTTACATACGAACACAAACATACATACATACATAGTCTCGAAAAGCATTACTCTCCCGGAAGTTCAGTCAGGTAATGAACCACCCTGCACCCTGCTGCTGGCGCCCATGTATACATTGCCTATAGACATCGAAGATGTTAAAGGCGGTTTTCACTTTGCGATAAGGGTTTTACTAACAAAACCACTGGTGGTAGATAGCTGTTGCTGCACTTGTCTGGACCCACCGTCTTACCTATTGCTGCCGCCATAATGACTCTATCATGTTCTGGTCCCGAGGGTAAAGTAGCTGAAATTCACACTTGGCCTAACATCAAAGCCGCAGGACAGCGACGCACCTGTAACATCTATGGTGAGTATCGGTCACGGTGGTCTCTAATCATCTGGACCCGTGTGATTGTTTCATCATATAAAAAAGGTATAGGTATGTACGCATTATACATAACTAAATGTTTACCCACGACGTCACTTCATCGTGGAATAGATTTTTTAACAAACTTTCATCTGTCTTTCTAGTCCTGTGAGAGGTATTTTTTTTAAAAGTTACCCATGTTTAAAGTTTGATCTATATATCGTTTATATTATTCAAGCTGTTTTTTTCGCGTTTATAATATTAGTGTGGATTTACAATCAAATACAATACAAATATTCTTTATTGTACACCATCAACGAGAAATATACAACAGATCTTAAAATTAAAGTCAGAGTACAACCGGCGGTTTTATCACACAAATGCGGTTTCTTACAGACAACCAATAATAAAGAACAATATGTATGTACTAAGTAGTTAAACATTTTTTGTGGTGTAGTTATTAATGAGCAAGATGAACAGCAGTTAGTTTAAATTAAGTTAAGAATTTACAGGACTCTGCAAGATAGTATTCTTTTAATTTATTTTTAAATGACAAAATATTTTCAGCACTACGAAAGTAGTGTTAACGAAAGTTAAAAAGTTATTAAAGAAATAATATGGGTGATGAAAGACTAACTGGGGGCTGATTATGTATCTGAGTTGCCAACTAAAATGGAAAAGTGTAGATCAAATCGCTGTCAAATGATTTTATTTATTATTTTATTATATTTGCTATCTCCAGTGACAAACAGAAATACAATAGAGATAGCAAACACAAATGACGTCATTTGATGTACACTTTTCCATTTTGAGTTGGCAACTGAGTTACATAATCAGCATCCAGGTTTGGCTTTAATGATTGTGCACCGAGATCTGGCAGTGCAACTTGACTCCGAAAAAAATATTAATCAGTTAGCAATAAAACGTAAAAGACTAAACTTATTACTTTTTTTATAATATTGGAAGGCAAACAAGCAGACGGATTTCCTGATGTTAAGAAAGTCACGCCGCCTAGAGACACCAAAGGAGGTAATGGTGCGTTGCCAACCTGAGGTCGGAATGTTAGGCCTAGAGCAAAAGCAAGTTTACCGGCTACCTCACCCTCCGAACCGGAACATGTCATGACGTTATGGCGGCAGGAATACGTAAGGCGGTGGTACCAATCCGGACGAGTCGCTGCTAAACTCTACCACCTATTCAATAGCGGCCAATGTTAATAATATATCTCAATCTAATGGATTTCAAGCAATCTAGATAGTATCCGGCGGCCTATCGCATACCTAATTGCCATATTTATCATGTCCACAGATATGTTATTGGCAAGCGATAACATAAAAAATGGATCAAAATATCAATCTTGGACAGCAAGTTTTGGACTAGGATTGATTATTAATATTGGCCGTAGTTCAACTTTGTTACTTTTGAATAAATATTGCAAATAACTTTTTATTTAAAGACACTTACTTCAGAGTAACCCAAGTTACAGATAACCCTCGGCTATACTTGCGTGTCATAGTCGCAGGCAATGTTAAATTAGTAAATGATAGATTTAATTGGCGTGAGAGCTCTGTTTTTTATTTTAGGAACACCCCCTTGTCAAAGCTATAGCTACGTCCGTGAATTTATCCATTAAAAAAACCGAATCAAAATCCGTTGCATAGTTTTAAAGATTTATGAAAACCAAGGAACATAGGGACAAAAGAAGCGACTATATTTTATACTATGTGTTGATATTTATTAAATTATTTAAAATATTCATCAAACTAATTAACTATGATCTTTATTTCAATAACAGCAAAAGTCCAAATAACATAGTTTGTTATTCTCGAAACACCTTGTCCAATAACAGCGCGCGACAAACAATTCATTCTTCGTATTCATATTGCATTCTGTCTTTGCTATGATTCCATTCTTGAATAAACATTGCAAACAACATGTACTAAATCAGCCTTTCCCAAAGTGGGCGATAACGCCCCCTTGTGGGCGCTGGAAGCCTAGAGGGGGGCGATATAAATCTTGAAAAAAATGTTTTTTTTAAACTAGGCGCAACAAATATGTTATTGAGGTTATTGACAAGAAAAAAACGAGGGGGGGGGCGCTACAAAACAACTGATTTTCAAAGTGGGCGTTACATGAAATAAGTTTGGGAACCTCTGTACTAAATGAACGATTAAGCATACGGTTACGGAATAGTTCGTTCTAGTGGTGTGAACTGAATTAATTCTTATTAGTTCTTAGTACATGAACTAAGCAAGCCTATCTCCGATGACAGACAGCTTGCCGTAATTGACGATTAACTAGCCTTTGAAAGACAATCAATAGACTTGGTTTTTGAAAGTTTCTGAACCTCCTACTTTTCGTTCGTCTTGTTTAAATCATCAGAAAATTTAAACATGCACTTATGCATCAATAAGCCCGCCGTACTTTAATCTGACATACTCGTGTATATTTCCAAGCCAACAAAAATTAGATCGACAACCCTACATGCGCGCCTCTATGTAAATATTTGATTGATACATAATGGAGGCGCTTGACTAATGTAAAGTCCAAAGGGCATCTACCATGGCTTAATCTGACGCGCCTGAGTTACTGCGAAAATCCCCTCTTGGGCTCCACTATTATAAACCACACAGACGTTATTATTCGTGTTAAAATCTTAGAAACCTTTGTAAATCTGCCGATTTTGCTTATATTTACAACTACTAGCAGCCCGTCGTGGCTAGGCGAACGAATTTATAATTTTTACTTGAAGTAACATAGCGTTTATCAGGGATAATGTTGACTTCTCTCAACTTCAAAAATAGTAAAAGATTTTTCAAATCAGTCCAGTAGTGTCGGAGCCTATTCGGATTAAAATGTTTAATGTCATAATATCTATTGAATCGATTTTTCGATTTCAATCACTCAAAAAGTAATCTCAAGGTATTGAAAGAGACTTGAATATGAAATTATTTAAATAAGGATTAATATGAAGGTGTGGATAACATAGTCCGGTTATGGTCACTATTTCTATAACATTTTAAAATTTACCCATTTTAAATACCACCATACTATAACCATATTGCCGTTACTCTAATAGATAAGTATATAGTGCTGCGAACTTTTTTGTAGTATTAATACATTTTTTTTAATATTATAGAACTTTTTTTCCTACCAGTTTTTTGACTTTATGTTACATTATTGAAGTTTTAGTAGGGATTTCTAATTGTTTCTAGTAATTACTAAAACCTATTTTCATCAGGAATAGTGTCGACTTCTAATGGTGAAAGAATTTTTCAAATCGTTTTAGTAGTTTCGGAGCATTTTCAACACAAACAAACAAAGAATCAAATCTTTCTTTTTATTGTTAGTTGGCTTAGATTAACAATTATTACAGTTAAAAGTCAACATCAAATATTTTAATAGCATCAATAAGCTCATAAAACTTTTATATTATATTATTCTTCAGAACTCGACTGGCGTGAGCGTGAATGTTGGTAATGACTCCTCATACTTTGGCTATTTAGTTTTTCCCTACGAAGAGCTGCTTGCGATCGAACTTGTCTTTGATGTTCAGGAAAATGCATCCGGGCAGCCCTTCTGCGTTGTGCTCTTCCTGAAAAACAAATAGCACAGGTTGGCAAAACCTTTAGTGCAAGTAAGTTTACCGGCTAACTTTCCCTCAAAACTCAATTTACACTAAATATGATAGAAGATTAATTGCTTGCTAATAAACAAAACACAAATTGTGGAAATAGCTATAGAAATTTTAATTTGGAATTCTTAACTAAAGAGTATAAATTTGTGATTGAAGTGGCCAGTACCTTAAAGCGCTAAATTCATATCTAAGAAGTAATATGACAAAACATTAAAAGCTTTGTTCAAGTTCAAACCACATCAAAGTAATGGCATTTGAAAAATTCTCCCCTGAACGGATGTAAAACTTTTAGTTGACGATGCCTTCTGGACAAATGAATGGAGTTGTAGATAACATGGTATCTTCACGCCCATATCCCCGAAGAGGTAGGCAGAGGTACAAGCAAGGCACCCACGACTAGCCGAAGACACTAAGTCCCACAATGTGATAGGTGGCAAGCCTATCGCCAACCGGGCACATTTCCAATCCCGACCAACATTTTTTTATTAGAAAATTGGAAAAATCCAATTTTCTTTGTGCATAAGATAGATGTGTAGATAACATGGTAAATGCTTAATGCTATGGTTAATGCTTGTAGCAATTATGGAAAGTATACCGCGTATGCAGAAAGGAGAAGAAAAGGAAAGGAGGAGAAAATTGCAGAGTGCACAGTGTGAATAGAGCGCTGGGTAGCCTATTTCAAAGCAAGTTTTTGAGTAAGGATCCAAGACTCGTTTGCATATTTCAACGTTATTGCTTGAAATCACGATTTGAGTGTGTCAGAAAAGAAATGCAAGTAAAATAAATGCATTTGAAATGAGAGCACTACGTAAAATGTGTGGTGTAACGCTCGCTAGCATTCGCAACAGTGAGATCATAAAAAGAGTGAAATTAAAAGAAAACGTTGGTGTAAGAATGACAAAGGGCATGCTGCGTTGGTTTGGTTACGTGGAAAGAATGACATAAAAAAACTAACTAAACAGATATACAATGCGAATGTGGATCTAAGTAGAACGTAGGTCAGGTTCCCAGATCGGAGAAGAAATTCATCAATCAAATCATCATCAAATTCATTGTGTAATTTATCGACTAACATTTTTTCATTTATTAAGTGTTTTGTAAAATTGATAGAAGAAGGCGTTACTTTGCGGAAATCCATACTTAAATCTAAACAAAATTATTTAATTTGCAATTTTCCGCCAAAAAAAAATTGCAAATTAAATAATTTTGTTTAGATTTAAATGTTTTGTATACAGCAATTAAGTACATAAAACTTTTTAACACAACATACACTCTCCTTTGACCGCCTCGTTGGTCCGAGTGGGTAGCGTACACGCCTAACTACACCGACCAGTAGGGTTACTCTGGAATCTCGATATCATGCGAATTGGAAATTGGAATCGTATATGTCACTTTAGGTACTTGTGAACACAGAATTAGAGGATTATTAACATTTAGTTACAAATAAATTCAACGAATAGGATAAAATAATTTACTATTTACTATTAACTAAATGCTAATAATTCGCCAGTATTGTGTTCAAAAGTACCTAAAATGACATATTCGATTCCAATTTCCAATAATGCATGAATCGAGCTTCGAGAGTAACCCTACTGGCAGGCATTTGTGTGATGAACATTTAGATATCTGAAGTTCCGCATCTGGCTGTATTAGAATCGCTGATTAACACCCATAACATAAGCATATAATTTGCTTACTTTGGGGTTAGATTCTGTGTAACTTGTCCAGGATCATTTATTTATATTTATTATAATACCCTTGTTTCTAGGAAGGTAGGGATCTTCAATATGGAGTTCTTTCTGGAATCTGGAAGCTGCACTTTGACTGTCCATCAACATTTCGCTGTACAGTTTTAAGTATTCTTCATCGGCGCGAGCGTCATCTAGAGTTTTCCCAAAATCTTTTCGAATGGAAAATCCTAATGATTTCGACAAAGGTAGAGTTCTTTGCTTTCTGTACGATGTATTCGATTTAATATCCTGAAAGTCATGGGATAATTTTAATAAAATCAATATAACGTCCCTTAATCAATAATTAAAGAGAAAAAAAATATTTTGAAGACCCAAAACGGGTACTTAAATCATAATAAGCGTATATTTTTTAACATTAGAAAGTTTGCGCAGTTGTTTGTCTTCCAAAATTATTATAAACTTATCTAACACCAATATGAAAATTTGCCAATTTCTGCCAACTATCTCTCCCCATAATGTTAATATTAATTAGTGAATATATTTGTAAAATACTGAAATAGAGCTGTGTGAGTGTGGGTAGGTACATGCATAGGTGCGTGCTGAGGTGCGTGTGTGAATTCGTAGAAGCGTGAGTGAGTGCGTGCGTACATTCGCGCACGCGCGTGTGTGTGTGAGTGTGTGTATGTGTGTGTGTACAATAAAGAGATATTGGACTTCAACAAAAAAAGTATAGATCAGAAAAAGCTAAGATCTCTCTATTTTTTGTGTAGGTATATATTTTGTGACAAGCTTTTATTTGTAAAGATTACTATCAGCAGAAACTTCAGATATATTCAAGACGTATAAAATAAGGTTTAACACGATAATATGTGTTGGGAATTTTAGGAGTTCCTATGATCTTCACGTTTCATTATCATATCACTCTCTGTCATAATAATTTTTCATTGTCATCTGATTTTCACAGGCATATAAAATTTCAGCTCAAATTGTAACCAGGACACCGATCAACGGAACAGGTAAAATATTAAAAAAGCTCCCTTCACCCTGTGTTGGTATGTACTCCTTTGCAGAATAGACCACCTGCCTTCCTGTCAGGCAGCTCGTAAAAGGCGAGTATAGGCTTACCGTCACTATCACCGTGTCATGTGATTAGATGTTAGGTCTGTGCTCCTTGTTCCGGTTAGGAGAATAAGGTAGCTGATAAACTTACTTTTGCTTGAGGCCTAAAATCCCGGCTTCAGGTTGACAATGCACCAGTATCACCTTTAGTGATTATCATTAAATATCTGCCTAGTTAAAAATAAAAATAAAATTTGTGAAGATACCTCAGTTAAAAATAGTAATATGAAGACAAATTTCCAGATCACCATCATCATCTTAGCTGTTTTGGCGTATTTTAACATTTACATATTTCATATATTATAAATTAGCTGCAAAAATATAAAATAGTAGTTAATTAGCCGCGACTGGCGCTTAGTTACTTCGGACTTAGATGAGGTATTGATTGAGGTACTCTGTCATGATTTTCGTACAAACTTTCATTTCCCATTATATATAATATACATATACAAATATTATACTACATACATTATACATTATTTATACATAAAAAAGAAGTGAACTTGAAACCTATTTGTACTTAATTTAACTTAAAACAATCAATCAATCGATCACGTCAGCTTTCAAATGAAAAAAATCCGCATTGCAATCAGTTCGTCAACACACACACACACACACACACACACACACACACACACACACACACACACACACACACACACACACAGACACACACACACGCACACACACACACACACACGCACACACACACACGCACACACACATACAGTGTGTCTTAGAAGAAAACCCTTATGAACATTAGTATATACAGGGCTACAATTACATCTAAAGCACCAGCCAAATGTTGAGAAACGGTACGGAATCGATAACACTTTCGATCTATGAAAAAAATTTAAATTAAAAAAAAACAATTTACAATTTGGTTGACGCAAAATACAAGATGCATGGGTATAACGTAAACAAAGCTTAAAATCTGTTCCCACCGACCGCAGTCGCATTCACAGGCTGTTCTCGTCATAACTAGTACTAGGTACGACATCGCGTGACAACAAGTGAAGCATTTTTGCAGACTGTTTCAAATCAATGTTTATAAAAGTAAACATTACGATTTAGCAATAATATATTGGCCGGTCCTTTCGAAGTCTCCCTGTATGTTAATGACCATAATATTATCTATCGTGGATATCATTATAATACCACTTCGCCGCTCCGGTTTGCGGCGAGCAGTGATACCATTACGGCTCTACCATACTCCATGGTAATTGGGCTTCATCTAGATTCTAGAAAATAAACACGTATACACACGGCAGTAAATCGATTGCCGTATCAAAACACACGGCAATCACACAAGAGTAGTATTTAATGCGAAATACATTCAAAAAATCAACTGTAACCTTTAGTCATATCGATGTTTAATCAGTTTGTACAACAGTTTTATGAAGTATTTTATTGCTATACATCACTATCGTCACAAAGAAATTGACACGATGTTCTTTCAGTTGGGAAATTTCGAACGCTATTGAAGCTATTGTCTCAAACCTCTCTCTGTTCTTGGAACATATTGTACGTTGTAAACAAAAATAGTGAATTAAATAAATTTAATTAAGTACCTCACAGATAAATTTTGTAATTACACTGTCACAAAAATGTATATTTTGATTAATATTATGTCTGAAACATGACCATTTCCGAAATATTACCCCCAAATACGGAATTTGAAGATCCAAGACACGGCAATCCATTTCAAATCAACGGCAACCCTGATGCAGGGTTTAACCTTGTAGGAACCGAAAATTGTGATAAGGTTTTGGGAGTTTATCGATTTTTTTTTAAATCTAGTCTTAATTATTCTGATATCCCTCGGAGATAATAAATTCTTTTACAGACTGTTTCGCCGACAAAGCTGTGGACTAGGTATAGCTAATAATTTAAAATCTATTTCAAATTACTATAAAATTTATTTATAAATTATTGTTATTAATCGTATAAATATAAATCTTAGTATTAAAATAAACGTAAGTACAAAGGGCAAGCTTATCTCTATTGAATGAATTTTTTTCAAGCCAACCCGTTAAAGGAAAACAATAAATGAAATA
>NJDC01001491.1:386844-408892 GCA_002245475.1 Calephelis virginiensis
AAAATAACTTCTAAAGAACAAATAGAAATTCAAAAAAATAAAAAAATACAAAAAATTGTTTTTAGTCTCCAAAGCAAAAACTTCGTGTTGCGCTTATCGGACAGAGTACGTTTGCAGCTGAAGTGTTCAAGTTGTTGCAAAAAGATGGGCATGAAGTAGTTGGTGTATTCACAGTCCCTGACAAGGGGAACAGAGAAGACCCTTTGGGTAAGTTTAGAGAAAACTAGTTTTTAATTAAGTCTGAATATCGCTTACCACTCAATTGTCTTAAGTGTTTTAACAAGCTCTAGATTTCAAGTTACATTCCTATTTTTGGACAAGAAGAGTGATAAAAGTTGATCTAGTATCTTTATGACGTAGAAACCAACCATTAAACAAACAAGATTCCCAAAAAAATAGTTAAAAATGTATTTTTTGGTTTTGTATTCGAAAATGTCCAGTGACATATTATCTTAATTTATTATTATGTTATTGGTATCCTAATTAATATTTCCCGCGTTGATCCGAGTCTGTGGAGTAGTATAGGCTATCTGCCTCTCTGCCTCTCTGCTAGGCAGCTCGTTTTACGACCGTAGGCTAAATAATCACCACTAAATAATCAATGGTCTAGTGATGACAGAATGCTGTGCAGCAACTTGACCGGGTAAGGATCCAACGCCTTACATACACATATAAATATAAATAAATATTACTGGACAACCTAACCTCAAAGTAAGCGAAGTATATACTCTTGTAACAGCTGTGTTAGTCAACGATTTTAATACATAGAAATACTTAAATATATACCAGAATAAATTTAATAAGCACCCAGACCGGGAAATACAGATATCTAAACGTTCATCACACAAATGCCTGCTTTCGAATCAAATCCGAGCCTCGTGGTTGATCGGTAGAGTTAGGAGAGTACGCTAGCCTTTCGACCAAGGAGGCAGCCAAAATAATAGCTCTGTCATATTCCGGCCTGGAGGGTAGGGTAGCCGGTTTACTTGCATATTGGTCTAACACTCCGATCACAGAACAGCGACTCATCAGGAGACCCGTGAGCTTATTCGCTGACCTGTAATAAAAAAAAATGTTATTGATAGCTCTCGTATTCGACATAATAAGTCGTCATGGGGTCTTTCTAACACGCCTAATTCCATCAACCAACTGCGAAGTTCGGGTTCGTTTCCTGACGCGAACGGCGAGAGGCATTTGTGTGACTATCATAGACGTATGTATTTCCGGGTCTGGTTGTTACATTTTATTTATACATATTTATTTATATATATTTATTTAATAACATATTTCTATATCTTAGTATCGTTAACTAACACTCATAACAGAAGCATGTAATTTTCTTACTAGGGGGTAGACAAATCACACAAATTCTTTTGTGTTTTGTCCAGGGATATTTATTTATTTGCTATTCTTTATTGCATACCTATAATTTGCATGCCTGCAGACATATTTTACGATAAGTACACATATAATAGAAGATAGGATAAGCAACTAATACTTTACTTTGTCCAACCATATGTTTAACTTTTATGAACAACTGTCAAATTCATATTGGTACTACAATTGTCTCTTTTACAAGGGATCTAGACGGTTGTAAACATTGGTTGGTTTACATTAATTTGGACCTAAGATTCAATTCAAATTAAATAATAATTAGAAGATGGTAACAAGTTTCTTCCAAGGTTATTTTTGTTAAAAGGCGTGTTTACAACCGTCTAAAACTTTATTTTCATATTGTGGTTGTCTATGTTTTACCTGCTGTCAAAAGTTAAATAAATTATTGGGAATAGTATAAATGGCTCTATCCGATAATTCTAGACTGCCCACGTTTATGGACATCGAAGATGTTTAAATTTTATTTTATTACTTTAAAACTACGAGTATGTTATTTGCGAAACCGGAGCACGACTCACGAATCACGAGCACAGATTTTTGTTAACAAGAATAAGTAATGCTTTGAAGTTGTACTGGTTTGTCCAGACGAGTAGACTCACACCTCTACCATAAGCGTTAGGAGGAGTACTGCGACTTGGTGGAATGTCTTATCAATGTATACATACTTAAACAGATGAACAAAAAGATATAGAAAGAGCAAAATTATTTAAACGCCTATTTTATTGATAAACTCCATAACTAAAGAACCAGTTGTAAAAATCCACCACTCTGAATATTACGTTAGCCAAAAATTGCTAGTTAATCCTTAGACTTTGTTTAATTGCTTTTATCAGAAACAATTTAGCAAAAGTAAGAAGAAACTAGAAGATTAGAATAATTGCCGGGACAGAGAAATAAACAAGGGCAAATTTTTGATTTTTATATGCATTTAGTGATAAGCCGTTATTCTTTTAATCAGTCATTAAATACCTCACTCAGAGACAACAATGAATATTTAATCTGTCATTAAGTTTTATTTAAAAAATGACGAGTGACGGCCACATTCAGTACCTAAAACATATCGATATAAATTTGGCATAGAAAATATGTAGTAACTTAATACTGATTAAAATATGATTGACTTGTCCGAGAGCGGCCCTAATACAGACATTTCAATTTCATTCACTTGTATTGATTAATTGTCAAGATGTAAATCATTACTACTTGTAATTGCTAATATGTAAGAAATATATGTATATTTTATATTACAGCAACAATTGCTGCGCAAAATGGAAAACCGGTCTTCAAATACAAATCTTGGCGGATCAAGGGGAAAGTCATACCTGAAGTATTGGAAGAATACAAATCGGTAATTTTCACATGAATCGTGTTTAACATAAATAACACTAAAATAAAAAAAGTAGCTTCTATGCATTTTCTATCTCTATTGTATTTCCGTTGGTCACTAGAGATAGCAAATATTAAACACGTCATTTGACAGCTATTTGATGTACACTTTACCCAGTGATCATCACTAAAATATACTAAATAGACCCTCAAATACTGACGGTCCGAGCTGGAATTTTGACATATAGTTGGTTACAACGACCTAAATAATTTCCTGAGAAAGCAAAATCGAGAAAAACACTTAATTTTTGTGTAGGTGGATGATTTACTTATTGAAATCGAAGTCGGTTTTATATATATATATATATAATGCTCATGTAAAGATATTAGGTAAATTTTCGAGAATATGAGTGCGTATTAGCTGTTCACGTATTGTTAGCATTAATCAATCTATATTTGCGCAAGCATTTATATATCTTTTTTTTGAATGACAAAGCAAGTGCAAAAATAACTGACGTATCTTGTTATGTTTCCATAGTGTATTATACCTTTATAGAATATAGTTACCTCTATAGCCTAGCTTCCGACGTTTAACTTGACTTCTAGAGGTCCTAAGTTTGATTCCCGGGTCAGCCAATGAAAAGAAAATGGGTTTTCAAAATTCTCAAGAAAACAACGTTTCTCGAGATCGGCTACGTGCCTAATTGGCGATAGGCTTCCCACCTATCTCATTGTGGGACTTAGCGTCTTCGACTACTTAGTCGTGGTTACACTGGTTGTGCCTTGGCCCATCTCTTCGAGGATATGGACGCGAAGATGCTTTTAGCATAATAATATAACATATGTTTTGATAAATTTTGATTTTTATTTTTTTTGATTAATATAACATATCACATATCCTATCCCGAGCAACATTTTTTGTGTTAGAAAATTGAAAAAAACACAATTTTTTTTGTGTTGCCCGACCCGGGGCTCGAACCCGGGACCTCATGCAGTCAAGTCCAACAACTGAACCGCTAGACCACAGAGGCGATAAACTCTTTAATAGCGCCCTCAAAATAATAATAGATGATTCTAAAAGTGCAAACGTTGCCCTCGCTCTGTTTTGGTGATAAAAAAAATGAGAACCTAATTGCCCGCCACTTAACTGACCCGAATTTAGTAACGCAGCGTCTAGCAAGAAGATCTTAACAATCTTTTACTTTAAAAATAAAATAAATAAATAATCCGTCTAGAAAATGCCTCTTTATGTACACAGAGGTAGTACTAATTTTACTAATTTATACATCTACGATACGGAAAGGAAAAACCATATCTCGTCTATTAGTATTAAGAATCGCCTCTGTGGTCTAGTGGTCCGGGTGTTGGACTTGACTGCATGAGGTCCCGGGTTCGAATACCAGGTCGGCCAACAAAAAGTAAATTGGATTTTTCCAATTTTCTAATTTAAAAAAAATGTGCCCGATTGGCGATAGGCTTGCCACCTATCACATTGTGGGACTTAGTGTCTTCGGCAAGTCGTGGGTGCCTTGGTTGTACCTCTGCCTACCTCTTCGGGGATATGGGCGTGAAGATACCTTTTTTTTACTTTAGTATTAAGATATAGGCGCCTAGTGAACTTTTGATCTATGGTATCATATCAACGACTGTTATAGTCCACGAGTTCTAAATTTATGATTTCTCGCTTACGCCACTAACACGATATCATTTTTATAATACGGTTTCCAAAGTTTGTAAATTGGGGAAACTAGCACCACATATTTGGCCAATGTGTTTGGCCATCATGCATCAATGCATTTCATCCCAGAGCTTATTGTGGACGTCATATTACTAGCTGCAAGATACTGTCAAATAGGTATCTCCCATTGATATAAAAAATATATTCACGCCTTTATTCCTGAAGAGGTAGGCAGAGGCACAACAAAGGCACCTACAACTAGACGAAGACACTATATCCCACATTTGATTGGTGGCAAGCCCATTGCCAACCGGGCACGGGGTTTTTTTAGAGAAATGAATATACACATTTTCTATACTTTTTTGTTGCCCGACTCGAGGATCGAACCCGAGCCTTAAGAAGTCAAGCCCGGTGCTAGACCGCTAAACGACAGAAGCGATAAAAAAAACCAGTACAAAAAAATCTCATGTCAAAGCCTAGGTCCATATTGACAACTTCAACGTAATAATATGAATTGTTTTTTTCTGGAATCCTAGTCTGATCTTGGTGGCATTGGGACAACCTCAAAAATACGCTCTTATACAACAAAAAACATTTTTAAAATCGGTTACGAGATAACATACATACACGCAAAGTCCCTTACGGGGTAGGCAGAGAATATCCAATGCCAACCCTTGCCGACCTGTCTGGCTTCCTCCACATTTATTACCCTTTTCATACTAACACGCAGGTTTTGGAGGCTCTTCACTCGGATAAAAACCGAGCGATTTAAATCCACATTCGTACCATACATCTGCTTTGTCAATCTTTCAGTAACTCTTGTTTCCGCATGACCGAACCAGCGGGGCATGCCCTTTCCCATTTTAACCCTAACACTTTCTTCAAATCCCAATCTTTCTTTCAATCCCAATATCTCTTTTTTAGAAATAACGAAGAAATCATTTGACATTTATAAAAAATAAAGGAGTCGAATGAACCTCCATTTTGTCCAAAATTGATATCGCTGAATAAATTTTCATTATTATAAATGTTTTACAATCGCTTATTTTACAAGTTTGTTTAACCTCTAGGTTCTAACTAGGATCTGACTAATTATACTTAGCATATTACAAAAAATACACATATAGTAGGTAATACAAGCTGTTCGCTTCAAAGACAAAAACTTGCTAAGAATACAACAAGTACTTACCTATTTATAATTTTATATTTAGGTATTTTACATAAAACAATGAGGCACCATAAAGGTGAATGCTGAATAAAATTAAAATAACTACTTGTATTAAAAACACGAGAATATGTTAATAACTTCATAATGAGTTAATAGATATTTCATATTAGGAATTAAGTGGACTAGGTGGTAGAGTTTCGCAGCGGCAGCGACTGCGCCTTCCACCATTGGTACCACCGCCTTACCTATTCCTGCCGCCATAACGTCATGACGTGTTCCGGTTTGGAGGGTAAAGTAGCCGGTAAACTTACCTTTGCTTGAGGCCTAACATCCCGGCCTCAGGTTGGCAACGCACCATTATCTTACCTTATATGGTGTCTCTAGGCGGCGTGAATCTCTTACCATCAGGAAATCCGTCTGCTTGTTTGCCTATAAAATATATCATAAAAAAAGGTATTTATTTATTTGCGACACCTCGTCCTAAATAGTTTTATCGTTCTATTTACTCCTGTCGCTTTCACATCAGTCCTTGTCGTGTTTTAATTAAGGGTAATTGGTCCCTTAATATAAATTAAATTAAAAATTTAAGAACCCCCGACACAAGAACATAATTTCCCTTTAAAAAGTAAAAAATCCGAGTATATTTGCAGACATTCGTTTAATCTTCCCATTTTCACCCCCCACAACATTTAAACGGCTCAACCAATTTTCGTCGAACATGTCTAAGAACACTCGCACATTAGTTACCTTTAATACAAAAAATGACGCCTCTGTGGTCTAGCGGTCCGGGTGTTGGACTTGACCGCATGAGGTCCTGGGTTCGAATCCCGGGTCGGCCAACATAAAGAAAATTGGATTTTTCCAATTTTCTAATAAAAAAATGTTGGTCGGGATTGGAAATGTGCCCGGTTGGCGATAGGTTTGCCACCTATCACATTGTGGGACTTAGTGTCTTCGGCTAGTCGTGGGTGCCTTGGTTGTACCTCTACCTACCTCTTCGGGAATATGGGCTAGACCACAGAGGCGATCACTTATGTGGTAGAATAAAAATATTTATTTATTGCGCTATCGTAAACAAACATGACAACACGAAAATTCGCGTAAGCGCCCTGAGCCGTCTTACGAATTTTAGATCTGACGATCTGACGCAAGCTTAGAAGTTTTTACCCATTCCAAAAAAAAGTGCGCAACCCCGTAAAGAAGTTTTCACTTCAAAAAAATAAAAAAAATCAATAAAAGCAATGAATATGAGTAAAAGGTATAAACACATCACAATGTGTTGGAATGTTCTGGTACGATTGAATATTTTGTAACAACTCTTATTACACTTACCACATATCTACATTTCACAAATTGAATGTCATTTCATTACAATTCTGGAAATTGCTTAAAACATTGTTTGTGCATGTTTATATGTTTGATTTGTAGAACATAAAGTTTAAGAAAATAAAACGACAAAAAACGACTTCGATTTCAATATTTTTAAACAAAAATAAGGAAGTACTGAATTAACAAAATTAAAGCATTTTTCTCGATTTCCCTGGGAACCTAGACTTGGTAGTAATGGGACTAGGAAATATGCCCTTTCGAATAAAAAAAATATTTTTTATAATTGGTTCAGAAATCACGTAGTAAATGGGAGTAAAAATACGGAGTAAAAATGGGAGTCGAACATATAACATTCTCCTTTTTTCAAAGTGGGTTAAAACATGTATATTATTCTTATTTTTGGTACAGTAAGTCTAACATATAACATCCTTTTCCAAAGTTGGTTAAAACATACATATTCTTATTCTTGGTATAGTAAGCAAACGAAATATTTGAGCCCTTTACTTTTAAAATACTGCAAGACGGAGATGTTTTGTTTGCTTACTGTACCAATAATTACCATGCATCAAAACAAAAAGATGATTATTTTTACCTAATTTTTGCTATTGATTAACTATCAGGAAAGTCACAGATCATTTGTATTTTATCCGCAGGTCAATGCAGATATCAACGTACTACCATTCTGCACCCAGTTCATCCCCATGGAAGTAATTCTACACCCCCGATATGAGAGCATCTGCTATCATCCCAGTATTCTGCCAAGACATAGAGGAGCATCTTCTATCAATTGGTAAGAAGCTTCAAATAAGAGAAATTAATTTAACCAACAGGGTCATGTTCCAGTCCAGAGTTACAGGCTTTAAACTCAAGCCACAAGACAGAGACGCATGGTATCTGAAGGCCACGATTGTTTCTTACCATCTGAAGATCCATGTGGTCGTTCTCTGTCTATTACGTAAAAAAACCCTAACGTCATTGTCGATGTACCTTTTATATAGAGGTATCAAGTATTAGTTTTCGCAAAGGCAATATCCTATACTTAGTTTAGTTATGCACCAATAATATCCCTGGTATTTTGCAATCATGGTATCCGACTTCTTAATAGTCAGAGATGTTTAAAATTTAAGTGAAAAAAGAAACATACGTCTGTGCTGGAATTTTGACATTGTTGACAGATATTTGCCTAGCTTTTCCAGCGCAGAACATAACAAAACCTAGCAGTGACGCCATGTCGGCAGCCGGCAGGATTAGGTAAGGTAATGGCGGTGGATGGTTAGTGATCGCCAAGGGGCGATGGAGTTGCCACATACCGTCGTGGCAAATATAGCATATAGATGAAAATGCTACATGAACATTGAACGTTTGGTTGAAGTACAGATGCCATTGCTGACAAGCATTTGAGTTTTGACAGATCAATATTTTTATAGGACGCTCATCGAAGGTGACACCACTTGTGGGCTATCCATCTTTTGGGCTGACGATGGCTTGGATACTGGACCAATCCTTTTACAAAGAAGATTTCCAGTTACAATAGATGACAATGTGGACTCTATATACAACAAATATTTATATCCAGAAGGTTAGCGTTTGATTCTATACTTAAAACCATCTTTTAATGAGGTGTATTTTTACTTCAAGCTCTTTTCCCGTGCTTGAGATAAATTTCAAAAATTTTTAAAGGAAGAAATAATTTCTCATCAGACAGAATTTGACCCTTTTGTCCTTGCAAATGCAAAAAATGCTGTAGCAATTTGAGCCGACGAGGGTTGAGGGCCTGTGGTAACATTTTTAATTCTTTTACTATTGATTTTATCTAAAGTTATGTCCAATACCTATCTACACAGTTCTTCAAATAAGCAATTATTAAGTTTGAAAGAGAAAAAGAATACACTTAATACACTTACTTTATGTAATTTGTTAGTCAATTTAATCCAGATTAACTTTATTTCAAACTACCTAAGCCGACAGTCGTTGTCCTGTCCGAACAATGAATATTATTTATTTATTTGCGTGATAAGAATCATGTTATACAATATTCCTAACAATAACTATCACTTCTGAAAAAAGAATCAACAAATGGTCCATCCGTTAAGGCGTGATGCGATGACCAACAGAAATGTGAATTCAAATTCGTGAATTTAAAGATGTAACATATTAACATTTGGAAAAGTCATAAATTTCACTTTCGAGTTATGACATTCCTAAAACTCAAATATCTTTAAAGACACATTGAACGTGCAATTAAATTTTAAGTACATGTAATAAATATTTAAGAATTTTATACTTACACATTTTATATTTCTCAACAGTAACTTAATACGTAGATATGAGTAAAACTAAAACATAAAATGACCTAGGTAAACAACAAAAGATAATAAATAGTTTTAGGGGGTTACGTAAGTCGCTTAAACGGGCTCGAGAAAAATTTCATCTATTCTTACTTTAGGGAAATTAAATCAAAATTAGGGTAGAAAGAGGGGTTCAACAAATTTCTATGAACATGAAAATTTCTATGTTATGAAGTTTTAAGTAAAAAAAAAAGTTATTAGTTATGAAGTTTTAGCACCTACTTATTGCCTTATCAGTTTGCAAAGGTTTTGTTAAAGTCAATAACTTAGTACAATGAACCTAGACCCATCTGATGTAAAGGGAGAAGGGATCGAAGATAGAAGTGTACTAAGCTAGAAAGTGCCTATTAAATCTTTCATTGAAGACACTCAAATTATATTCATTAGGAAACAATTTTCGTAGTCAAGAATCACAGCTCTTATTAAGGTGTAATAAATAAAATTATTCAGTAGTTGGAACCTTGAAGTTGTCTAGCGCCTAAAGAAATTGTCTTCTTATGCTATCATGAATCTACAAGGTTCTAAAGATTCATAATTACACTGTGATACGATTTCTAATATTATTATTATTAATAATTAATAATAATAGATGCTAATAAAAATAAGGAATTTTTACTAGGTGGTAGAGTTTCGCAGCGACTCCCCGGATTGGTACGACTGCCTTACCTATTCCTGCCGCCATAACGTCCAATGATAGCCGTTGACGTGTTCCGGTTCGGAGGGTAAGGTAGCCGGTAAACTTACTTTTGCTCGAGGCCTAGCATCCCGGCCTCAGGTTGGCAGCGCACCACTACCACCATCGGTGTCTCTAGGCGGCGTGAACTACTTACCGTGAGGAAATTCGTCTGCTTGTTTGCCTTCGTATATCATAAAAAAGAAGTAAATTACACTTAATAATTTCTCGGTGTTCAGATATAGTGTTTTTTTGGGCGCACTTGGAAAACCAGGACATCCGTAGATCGCAAGTAACAGCCAATAGAGATTTGTTGTCTATTAGCATAACATAATTTGATATAAATACTTTTTTCGCAGGAATAAAAGCGTTAGCAGAATCTGTAAATATGGTAGCTAATGGGACAGCACCTAAGTTGAAGCAAACAGAAGAAGGAGCTACATACGATCCTGCTTTGTTTAAGCCAGAAACTCACCAAGTAAGCTAATATTTAATTTCAAAAAACTTTTTTACATTTACATAGTATAAAACATGCCGCTAAAGTTGTTTTTTTGCGTTTTGTTATTTCAGTCTACGTTAATCTTAAATAACTGGAAAGTTATTAGAAAAAAAAACGGTTGTCGTATTGGTTTCATAAGTCAAAGTTTGTTAAGCTATCTAGAAGTTATGGTGAAATAATAAAAACATAATTTCACATGAAATCCATGATTTTTGGGCAATAGTAGTCGTAAAATTAAAATCAGAGTACATTTTAACATTGTTAATCATATTTATGCAAACATTAAATGCATTGCATACATTATGTTTGTTTGTTTTGTCGTTTAAAATTTTGAAGTAAAATTCATTTACTTATGTTTTAGATCGATTGGTCAAAAGGAGGCGTTGCTCTACATAATTTCATCAGGGGCCTTGACTCTTCGCCTGGTGCCACTACTTTTATTAAACCACAAACAAAAGACGGTGTGGACGAAAGCAGTGAAGCTAATGTTGAAGTTAAATTCTTTGGATCGTCGCTTTGGGAAGGAGAGTACGAAATGAATGGGGAAAGTATTGTTATACCAGGACTGAAGAAGCCAGCTGTTATACACGATGCTGGGATATTAATTACTGCAAACGATGGGGTTAAGGTACGAGTATTAAGATTTGTATGATCTATGCTTCTGATATTAACATACTTCATTAAAGTTTCCTAGGCCTAATCTCTTTATCAAGGTGTCAAATAAATAAAAATCATTGAGTACTATATTTATCTAACTTTCGAGGAGTTAAATGATGCATGTATCAGTAATGAATAGCAGCTTACGAGCAATGTATTTAAAACTAACATAGACCTACCCTGTAACATGGATCCAGCTATAAAAATAGTGATGTCGATTCCTGACTCCACAAAATATGTATTCTTATATTCTTGCAACTCTAATAATTAATAGACTTAACTACTTGACATAGATACATTTACATAATTTGATGTATACGAATACATCAAAACTCAATTTGATACTTGAAGATTCCTTAAAAATAAAAATATATACTTTTCAGTTAAATATACAACGATTGAAAGTCAATGGAAAAATGATAAACGCTCAAAATTTCTTCAAAGCGAGTGAAAAGAAAGTAACTCTTGAATTAACTGCTGGAGAAAAACAATTCATAGAGAATGCGCGCAACGTTTGGAAGGCGATACTCCGCATTGATATCGAAGATGACACAGACTTCTTTGCATCAGGTGCCGGGTCAATGGATGTAGTAAGACTTGTAGAAGAAATCAAAGATTTAGCTAACATAGAATTACTGAATGAAGATATCTATATGAATACAACTTTTGAAGAGTTTTGTACTACATCCATATTAAAAGCAAGAGGGGGTTCAAGCAATAAAGAAGTAGTTTATGAAGGTGTAGAATTAGAAGTAAATAAAATGAAAATTAAATTCCCAACGCAATTGTATATAAATGGCGAATTTGTGAATTCTGATAGTGGGAAGACATTGACATTAATTAATCCCACAGACGAAACTGTTATATGTAAAGTTCAAAGCGCTTCCGCTAATGATGTCGACAAAGCTGTAAATGCAGCGAAAAAAGCATTTGAAGAGGGTGAATGGTCTAAAATTAGTGCAAGGGAAAGAGGACAGATACTTTTTAAGTGAGTATAAATAACTTTTCGCAGAGCAGATAATCATATCACACTTAAACGAGATTTAATTAACTACATAAGTAAATTCAACATTAAAGTGATTAAAACAATGGAAGTCTTGTTATTATTAAACAAATTTTATCTGAAACGTCGATATAATGTTTTGTACTAATTTTCAACCGACTTAAAAATGGAAGAGTTTCTGAAATCGAGCATATATTTGTTAGCTTTTCTTAGAACACGCATAAGTTTTTTTTTCATTTATCCATTGCTTTATTACAATACATTGCAACTCCACTTTTGAAAAGATTCTACTCTAATTTTAACAGTTTGTTTGTCAGTATGTTAGTTACTCTTTAGCAAGAGTAATGAGTGTTGTTGGAGCTCCAAAATAATAATTATATGTTTTCGTGAACCTACCTAATATGGCTATCAAAATGAAGTAATTGAAAATAATATATTGTATTTAAAACACTATTTATAAATTTGCTTTCAATGTTTGTTTTATTATTTATCCGATTTATTTATTTCACTATTACCATAGTAACCATTTAAAGCTAAAATTAACTTGTAATTTATTTTAAAATGTTCCAAAATACGTAATGACACCACACACCTCTTTCAAATATTCAGGCTGGCTGATCTAATGGAACAACACAAAGAAGAACTAGCAACAATAGAATCAATTGATTCCGGCGCAGTTTACACTCTAGCATTAAAAACCCACATCGGTATGTCAATTGAAACTTGGAAGTATTTTGCTGGCTGGTGCGATAAGATACAAGGAACCACGATTCCTATAAATCATGCAAGACCAAATAGAAACCTTTCTTTAACGAAGAAGGAACCAATTGGTGTGTGCGCTTTAATCACACCTTGGAATTATCCTCTCATGATGTTGTCATGGAAGATGGCTGCTTGCTTGGCTGCTGGAAATACAGTTGTGATGAAACCCGCTGCCGTGAGTATTGATTTCATCTAGCTCATAGCTTCTAAGACAAAGTCGCTTAATCCATTGAATTTTATCTGATCCACGGAGATATAAGACAAGAAGACCAGTCATGGCTGATTACAAATGCATTTTCTCAATATACAACCATGGAAATCTTTGGATCCCGTGACACCTGGTAATAAGGCCTTCGACACCTCAGGCAGTTCTAGATTCAAAATATTTTGGAAAAATTATTTCCACCAGTGTACACCAAAAATAACTTTAAAGTATGATTCAATTCAATAAAATATCTAAAAAGTACTCGTTAGACTTGTGTATCATCATCAGACCGAATTCATGTATGGCTAGGTCTGGTGTAGTGGCTTTTTTCCAATAACCTCCATATGCTTCGGTCTTCACATATTGATATTCCACCTGGCCGTATTACAAGCCTGATAGTAGGCATTCACCAAGTTCCAAGTGGCCCCCCTTTTTAACACGGCTGTTTAAGCATACATGCGGCATAAAAAGGGAATAAAGAATACAAAAAATAACTGCGTTTAGGGTTGACCTAATGTTGGCCTAATTTTTTTGTGCTTAAAACAGGTTTGCCCACTAACTGCACTGAAGTTCGCGGAGCTGTGCTCTCGCGCAGGAGTACCACCTGGTGTGGTTAACATTTTGCCTGGTAGTGGAACCGTTTGTGGTCAAGCTCTGGCAGACCACCCGCTTGTCAGGAAGCTGGGCTTCACAGGCAGTACTGAAATAGGTAAGCTACGATACTCGTAAGTAGCTGAATCTGTAATTAAAAAGTAAATTAATCTGTAAATTAAATTAATTGTTGCTTCTATTTTCTTATTAAAAAATAGAAGCAACAATTCGGATATCAAAATTGAGTTCGATTCCAAAATAGACATTTGAGTGATGAACATTTAGATGTATTCTGGGCCTGAATAATATTGAATTAATTTCTTTGTGATCAACATAATTCATTTAATGTGTCCAAGGATATTTATTCTGGTAGTTAAGTAAACAATGAGACTCAAGCAAATATTAAATTCAGGTCAAACTATAATGAAGTCATGCGCTGCATCAAATATGAAAAAGGTGTCTCTGGAACTGGGAGGAAAGTCACCGCTCGTTATATTTGAAGACTGTGATCTTGATAAAGCAGTGAGAAATGTAAGTCATGTAATATTACAAAATATGCCTTATTACTTACGAATAATATTTTATAATCCTTCAGCGTAGGTATAGACTATTACGATTAGGTATAGACTTCAATTTGTAAAAATATCTAAACGTAAATGCACATTAATAAACGAGACGGCTTACCTCCGCTTTTATTCGAACGGCTACAGAATGTAATTCTCTGCCAAAGATATTTCCAGAACATTGCAATTTAAGCGTCTTCAAAGAAAGTGTGAATAGGCACCTTTTTGGCTTTTTATAATTTCACTCTCGATCCTTTTTTGTCTTTCCATCAGGTAACGGTGACTAGAATCATCAGGCTAAGCCATAAGTAATCAAATAACTTCGACAAATATTCTTTTGACTACAAAAATTTGCGACTTTCGTCTTAACACATTTAAAAATATTAAAAAGTGTACCATACCCTTTTTTGAAACTTTGTTTACTTATTTGCCTTAACATTGTTTTAAGATTTATCTTTTCGATTCTTATATTTTTTATGACGCATAGTTATATATTTATTGTAAGTCACTTAAAAAACAGTAAATATTCCAATTCACGTGTACATATGAATTCAAATACGATTTCTGCTCGTAAAAATTTAAAATCTCTATAAATATGAGGTATCAAATGTCTTTACGGTCTAGTTAGTTAATAGTCGCAAACAGATGAAAGACGACAAGAATATGTCAACATTTTGGAGGGTGTATTCAGTTCACGCCACGTCTACATTTTACTAATGTGGGCGATATTTGTTTATGTTTGACAAATATGTAAACTTACCAAATAAAACGATTTAAAGAATAAATATTATTTATTTATTTATTTCAAATGCATTCATAAAGAACTAGCTGTTGGCCTGCGACTTCGTCAGCGTAGAATAGTTACGATTTTCATATAAACTTTCATCCTGTTATAGTCCTTCGAGGGTAGTTTTTTCTTTAATTTGCTCATTATATTTTTTTATGGTACACCAAAGGTGGTAATAGTGCGCTGCCAATCTGATGCCGGGATGGTAGGCTTTGAGCAAAAATACGTTTACCAGCTACCTTATAATCCTAAAAGGAACACGCAGAAGCACTGACGTTATGGCAGCAGGAATAGGTAAGGCGGTGGCACCAATCCGGGCGAGTCGCTGCGAAACTCTACCACCTACTCAGATGTCACGATGTTAGTGACAGTAAGCCTATGCTCACCTCTTACGAGCTGCCTGGCAAGAAGGCAGATGGTATATTCTGTAAAGGAGCCCGGACCAACACTGCGAAAAATGGTTGAATTCGGATCTTGAGCTATATGCATATCCAAGTTTATCCTTGAGAGAGCAATAAACAGACAGACTTTCGTATTTACAACATTAGTGTTGATGTAGATGCAAAATGAGCCAAAGTTCTGGAGGTGACACTAAAAATTTCATCGTATTTCAGGGTATGGGATCAGTATTCTTTAACAAAGGCGAAAACTGTATAGCCGCTGGCCGTTTGTTCGTAGAAGAGAGGATACATGACGAATTTTTAAGAAGGGTGGTGGAAGAAACTAAGAAAATAAACATCGGCGACCCTCTCAACAGAGGCACAGCGCACGGTCCACAGAACCACAAAGCGCACATGGACAAACTGATTGAAGTAAGCGCTTCATCTTTACTTCTCAAAAAAATAGTTCTTAACAGACTTTACTTGTCATTTTATTTCTACTTTATTTATTTTGTCTTTGGATTGCAGAAGAAATATCTACCTTAGGTCAGATTGTTTAAATTATACTAGTGGTCGCCCATTGGTCGGAATTCGACCGTAATAAATTTTAATATCTTGTTGATAAGAACACCATCTTCATTTCTCAAGACCATCTAATTTTTATCTTGTTAGGGCGCCATCTGTTATCTTTTATCGTCAACATCATATTTGTTTGTGTGTGTCAAATGCATCGTAGTGTGGGTAATGTTTTATTTATTGATTTAATGTACTTTATAAGCATTATTATTGAAAAATATTAGCGTTTTGCACTTCTCCTACACATCAACTATAAGTGCTAATTTTCATACTCTTCCGTCAGCGCAATTATCGTAAAAAGGGGTCCAAAGTTTTGGCATCACGTATTAATATATATACTGTCTATTTTTACGCCCACTCTTAAAATTACTTGGAGTCTGTAATCACTATGTATTATAAAACAAAGACGCTTTCCGCTATCTGCCTGCATGTATGCTTAAATCTTTAAACTATGCCACCGATATCAATGCGGTTTCTTTAATAGATACAGTGATTCAAGAGGAAGTTTTATGTATGTAACAACATAAAAGTTTGTCCACCCGTGCGAAGCTGTAGGGTTACACTTAAAACTCGATTCACGCAAATTAGAAATTGGAGTCGTATATGTAGTTTTAGGTGCTTTTGAATTGAACACAGTCGTAGCGGATTATTAACGTTTAGTTACAAATAAACTCAACGAATCTGATTAAATAATTTATTTTTTACTAGCTGCTACTTGCGGTTTCGCCCGCGTTTTCGTAGGAACCCGTTGTGTGATCGGGATTAAAAGTAGCTTATATGTCAATCCAGGTCAAAATCTATTTGTGTTCCAAATTTCAGACAAATCCGTTCGAGCATTCGAGCGTGAAAGACTAACAAACATACACACATCCTTACAAACTTTCGCAATTATAATATTAGAAGGACTATTAACTACATATTTATTATTCGCCAGTATTGTGTTCAAGACTATCTAAAATGACATACTCGATTCCAATTTAAAATATTGCATGAATCGAGTTTCCAGAGCAGGTAACTCTACTGGGATGGTCTGCTACTTATTAATTATGTGGCTTGTTTATATACAGTTTTGCGAAGCAGGCGTAAAAGATGGTGCCCGTTTGGTGTACGGAGGAAAGCGGGTGGACCGGCCCGGGTTCTTCTTCGAGCCTACCATCTTCACTGACGTCACTGACGACATGTTCATAGCCAAAGAAGAATCTTTCGGTCCAATCATGATAATTAGCAAGTTTAGCAGCAAGTAGGTTTTCCTTTTATAAACTTTTATCTAATTTGCCTATTCCACTAGTATCAGATGCTTTATTTTTCACTTGAATTTTAAAGCGATTATTAATATTTGTCAGTGTTTTTTGACTTTGTGATTATAACCATTCCTTTTTAATAGTGTATTCTAATAACGTAAATACTAGCTTAAATATTTTAAATAGCGCCACTCAATCAGTGCTACTAACGATAAAGTTATTCACAATCAATTTTGCTAACGATAGATTTAATCGCAATTATTCTGCTAACGATAAACATATTCATAATCACAACTCTGCTAATAATAGATTTATGATAGGTACTACAAATGATAAGTTTATTTACAACCATTGTTATTCTGCTAACGATAAATTAATTCACAATTACAATTCACAATATTTACAGAACTATTTAAAGTCGATAATTTATCTACGTCATTTATGCTAAGTCTCAAACAATAATTTTCACATTCCACAGGAACCTCGAAGATGTTATTAAACGAGCAAACAATACAGAATACGGCCTCGCTAGCGGAGTCTTCACAAAAGATATATCCAGAGCTCTAATGTTTGCGGAGCGCATTGACGCTGGTACAGTCTTCATCAACACCTACAACAAGACTGATGTGGCGGCACCTTTCGGAGGTTTCAAACAGTCTGGCTTTGGAAAGGATCTTGGTAAGAGATATTTCTCATTGCTTCTTTTATGCAGTAGATATATAGATCCATTTGGGTAAAGCCGTTGGATGATCGTCAGCCTATCAGCTTTAGCAGATGTGAAAGTATGATGTCACAAGTCTATTAGGGTTGTAGGCTATTGGCGTGCTCATAACCACAATACAATATTTATGAAGCAAAATGGAAACTACCTACAAAACGTTTGAAAACGGTACACTTACAATAACACATGCATTAATGACCACCCTAAGCGATTTTCGCGGTTTTAATAGAGAGTGTTATCAAAATATGTGGTAATTATTATTTGTTTTCACGATCTTTTTAAATTCCACGAGCGTATTCGTCTTTTGCCAGAATTAACGGGCGTCATTACCTACTTATATTATTTGTAAACGGCAAAGTTATAGAAATTCGACTAATAAAAAAAAAATACAACCCTATCGCTTCAAGACAATCAGGCTTAGTTTCCATACTGTTTGTACTGTACCATAGTGGCCACAATGGTGGATCGGCGCTTCTGTGAGTATTGCGTGGTATCTAAAAGTCCATATTTTGTACATTTAAATAGTGTTAGTTTTTATTAGCCCCTGAATTATTTTCTGATATTATTTTATAATACGAATGTTTACGTAACGCGTATTTTGTTTTTATTGAGGCCAAGGATTCTTCTCTTTCAAGTTTTTTTTACCTCCTTCTTTCTTTAGGTTTTGGCCGTCGCGTTAGTATTTTGCCATTAATCAAGTAGAAATTTGCATCAAATTTTATATCAGTTTTAATTAATTATATTTAGTCATCAGTCATAAGCTGTCAGCAAGTCATGTCAGGCTCTTGGGTAAAGCGGTGGCCTCATTACTCAAGCTCATGTAATGAGATTTAGCGGCAACGAGGAAAGACACGATACGCTAATTTCTTCATGATTATTTCATTTGTGCACTTTCACTAAACAAAATTGTACAAAATGCCACCAAAATTGACTAATTTCACTCAATATTAACACGAAATTCAATAATTTTGAAAAACTTCGACCATCTTTTGTCTCGATGGCGCCAAAACTCTTTTGCCTTCTTCAAGACAATATTTATCATAGTAAGGTGATGATACAAAGATGGCGGCTACGTCAAACTAAATTACGAAACAGACATAACCTCAGTTACCTGACCTCACTACTTCTACTTACCTCAGTTTGACAACACTACATTGACTTCTTTGGTGTCAAGAGACAAAATACATTCCTCTTTCTGTGCAAAATACACTCTCAAGATTCTGTCTGTTCGATCACGCACCAACATTTAGTTTCACCGTCAAATTCAAAGAGTATATAAATCTCAGATTACTTAGTAATGCTACGCATATATAAATAAAATACTACGTAATAAGAGGCGGGACTTCCATAGATACATAGCAAACCCGAATTTGTATAAAGTTTACTTGAAAAAGTATAACCCGTATAATTTAAAAGTAAGCCTAAAGGCATCCAGATATAAGGCAACTAGTGTCATATGATTTGGGCGAATAAAAAACATACCAAACTTATTTTTTTATTCTTTGGAAAGTTGTGCCAGACTGGTCAAAATTTTGAATATCTTTTGTATATTTTTTTTTTTCATTTATTAGATACATTATGTTTCTCCTTGTTTCAGGTCAAGAGGCACTCAACGAATATTTGAAAACGAAATGCGTTACTATAGAATATTAAACACGCAACAACAACAACTCGTACTAGAGTCAATTGTAAATCAATCTGATTTTTTAATCTTTGTGACACTTTGAATATTGTAATATAGATTAACACAAATACTACCAGTTTATTGCTGTCTTACCCGCTCTGTCACCTAAAGTCGTAAGGTCGTAGTATGGTATTTCATCCCAAATCAAATATACTACCAAAACCATATCTATTTTTTTAATTGGAGTATACTTAAAGTACAAGAGGCCTAGCACCAAAGCTTCGATTTAATTTTAAAATCGGACAAAGATAAGATAAAAGATCTTATGATTAAATATGAGTACAATTTGTAGTGATGAAATAATAATTATAACGAGATTTGATTTTGCGATATCATTTACCTGATTGATTATTTAAAAGTTACACATTATTGTATGTCTACCAAAATCATATACCTATTCTCGAGTAAATTGTCAGATTGATACTTTTATTCCTAACTGACTCACTTGTAAATAAATTTAGGTTATTTCTAAAATATATCAATGATTTAAGAAAAACATTTTTTATTTCTTAAAAACCTGTACGGTACATCTAGTAGCAGCAGCAGCGGATCTATTTCTCAAAGAAGATTTTGGTCAGTCTCAAAATCGGTCAAATGTGGGCTAAAACAAAGAGTATATAATCACTACGTCCTTAGAGACGGCAATACCCATAGATTTAGGATGTACTAGATAAACAAAGTCAGTTAAAAAGCGAAACTAAAAAAATATGCTTGAATGTGAGTAAATTGTTTATGTATGAGTTAAAAAAAGGGTTGTTAAAAAGGTCACGTAAACTATAAGTAAATTAGCATCTTTTCTTTACCCTCATCTATTATGATATAAACAATATCAAATTTTATGTATCGCCTCTGTGGTCTAGCGGTCCAGGTATTGGATTTGACTGCATGAGGTCTCGGGTTCGAATCCCGGGTCGGCCAACACAAAGAAAATTGGATTTTTCCAATTTTCTAATAAAAAAATGTTGGTCGGGATTGGAAATATGCCCGGTTGGCGATAGGCTTGTCACCTATCACATTGTGGGACTTAGTGTCTTCGGCTAGTCGTGGGTGCCTTGGTTGTACCTCTGCCTACCTCTTCGGGGATATGGGCGTGAAGATACTTTTTACTAAATTTTATGTTGTATGACTATTAAGACATTATATTCGTGAAATATTGGCTTTATGTATCACTAGCATAGTGACTAATAGATGGTAGATTTGAACGCGAAGCCTGTCTTTTAGGGTCACCATCTTTGTCTTTGTCGGCCGAAACAGCAATGCTATTCATTATCGTGTTAGAGCGTAAGGTAGCCGTTAAAATGATATAAGTGGCATTATTATACCGCCAAACAGATAGGAAAGTACAACTTTTTATATGACTTGAGACCAGGGCTTGAAATACCGGTATTTTTAGGAACCGGTATTAATGACCTTGAAGCAATACCGATACCAAGGCGTTACCTGTACTGTTTGTACCGGTACCAGACTTAATACCGGTACTATTGATTTAAGGGTTCTGGTAACGGTACTGTTTAAATAATACCAGTACTAGAAAACATACTACTTATTATTTTTTCTTCAATCGAAGATATCTCTGTTCATTAATGAGAATTTAAAATAATACCGATACCTAAAAAGGAAAATTGGCAACGTCGCACGTGTATTCAAAGGGTACCTTAATTTGATACCGGTTTTTATCGGTAATAGTACCGGTACTTGTTAGATACCGGTATCGGGTCGGTACCGGTATAATAAGTACCGGTACTCACTTTCGAACCGGTATCCAGGTATCGAAATGGTAGGAACCGCTAAATACCGGTACAGAACCTGTACTTTTCGTACCGGTTCCAAGCCTTGCTTGAGACAGCAATCAAGCATACAACTCTTCTTGTGGTTATGGACAAACTTAGATTAATGACATTAAACGTCCTATTGGTGCATCGTCGTCCTGTGACTTGAATGTTCAGTGTAATGTGCAAGTCTAGCTTCCCAAGCTTTCCCATCGGAACGAATGTTTTTATAATCATATTTCAACTATTTAGTTACAGCGGGTAATCTTCTCGTCAGCATTATGGTTTTCAAATAAAAATAAATTAATAGGAGCGTGCAGTAAAAAGTTACGAGATAACACACATAAAAATACCTTCGATTTGAAATCCTCTTTTTTTAATTCGGTTAAAAATGACCAAATGTGAGTGATCCAGGGAATAATTTATTAGACATAAATAGAATATTGCAAAATTAATAGAACTCGTATGTAACGCACATAGGCACTAGACACAGCTCGCTAAATAAATGAACTCACAGAAGCGTCCAAAGCACTGGACGCAAGTAACGAAAACACGTAAGTATATGTGTTAGTGGCAGTAAATACGTTAATGATTAAACTTAATAATATCAAGTATTCATAAAAAGATTACGTATAAGCGCATCTCAGTCTTAAGTAGAAATGTATTTTACGAAACGCAAGTTGGTTAAACAAC
>NJDC01001491.1:409673-443802 GCA_002245475.1 Calephelis virginiensis
ATAAAACGAAGTAGATATTTGTTCAGACGTTTGTTTTTAAGCATTTTTTAAGTTTTCAAATGTTTCACTTTTGCACATTAGGTAATACACGATTTTGTAGACGGAAAACATCTGTGTCCTTTACAATTTTCTTATTATACTGCAACAATTTATTATTTAGAACCTTATCAAATAGGAAAAAAATAGGGAATGGTCGAATTGTTCTTCTTTACACTCGTCACAGTTAATAAATTTAAATTAATACTTAGAAATTACAGCACATTTTATAGAAGAGAAAAGATTATTTTTATGTGCATTATTTTCCAAGTATTCATTCGTATCGTTAACAATTGTACCGAAATACCTAACTACACCTTAGAATGGGTAGTTTAGTTGGTTCTTGCCACCAGTATATTCTTATTGAACTATCCAGTCATGGACACTGCTGGTATTAACTCGAATTAGGCTGTGCCTACAATTTGGTCACTCACTTATTTTTAAAATCTAATATATATAAATCTCGTGTCACAATGTTTGTCCTCAGTGGACTCCTAAACCACTTAACCGATTATAATAAAATTCGCACACCATGTGCAGTTCGATCTAACTTGAGAGATAGGATAGCTTACATCTCAATTTATCGCTGGCGAAGCCGCGGGTAACAGCTACTTTTTAATATTTCATAAACAACCCATCCTGCAGTGTAAGCACGAGAATGAACATTCACCTGTTCTGTTCGGGCCTGTTCTAACACCATTTGCACATTTTTCTGAAGCGTTGGATGATCCGGCTCACCGCTTCTATTATTTCGAAGCAACGATTTTAAATTTATCATTTGGTCTGCCGGGTCATCTTCACAATTAAAAGTCTCATTATGAAATTTAATTATCCTCCTAATAAGTAAGAATTTAAATGTGCAGTTGAAGCTGTGGCATATTGGGGTGTTATTGGGACAAGTTTAGGCTCTTACCTGACCAAAATAGTTTTCCATAAGTTAAAATACATCGACCTCATTATTTTTAAATTGAAACATTCAATAAACTGCCACAATCTTGTAAAACTTTATAATGTTCATTATTTCGATTTTTTTTAATAAGGCACAGATTTTTCATTGGGAATCAATATATTTGCTTTCATTAAGTCTTGAAAGGGCTTGTCAAAATTCATGATGTCGTGAATTGTCACTAACGGCAATTCTTAACTTTTTCCCTTATTTTTCTTTATTTTGTTTGTATAATTCTATACAATATTGAATTATATTATTACCGTACATCTATTGCCTTTTTTAGTTAAGTTTTTCTTTTACCAAAACTTCATAAAATTCAAAATGTAAATATGATTATGAGACATACCATGACTGTCTAGTCAAAAATTACATAAAGTTTTCATTGCAAATGAATATTGTTTCTAGATAGGTAGTCTACGAATGAATAAGATGTACAAGGCATTTGATATTTGGCTTAGACTAGGTCCCAACAAAATAACCAACAATTATTTCAATTCAATAGTTGTAGTCTGGCTGGGACTTTCAGTTTGTAAATGTAAATGGTATCAAATATAACAACTGACAACTATTTAAAGGTATTAACTGTAAAGACATACTCAACGCCAACCTGCAGATTTTTTTAGCTTATAGAAGATATTTAAATGAAGCAGAAACCTTTTTAAACTCAATGTAGTTTTTCATGCTAAGACTCTGAGAGTACTTATTTTCAGCTGCTTTTCGATGCCGAAATGCAACCATACACTCAGAATCCCACCAGGGATGAGATGGGATTTTATGTTGACCGGAATTTTTTACCGCGATATGTGTATCTACATACACTACTAACAAGGAGTGTGTGTATGATGTATGTATATGTGTATGTATATGTGCTTTTTGGGGACTTATATGGAGATATAAGTAGTATTGTAAATTATAATTGCAAATACATTTATATTTGGACTATGGGTAGGTATATTGATTTATTGCCGTCGTTAACCTGCTTTGCCGTCGTCTCTGTCATCCCTGAGACAGGTGTAACCTGAAATACTAAATTTAAAACCAGGCCTTAGCCATGCCTCAGAGATAGCAAAGACGACGGGTTTTTATGTGTTAGCGAAGTAGGCTATGTCTGAAACTTTGTTTCTAATGCTCCTGCAATTCTTAAGGATATGCTATACATGAGCCATTATTACTATAACCATACAAGATTCCCAAGTGGATAGCGCTTCTTGTATACTTTTCAAAAGCTCTGGTGGATATACATCACTTTTAAAATTGATGGTACTCATAAAAATCCTTGTGAGAAAAACCTTCCTATTAGCTATTTGTTGTAGTTGACTAGACGGTGTGCAGCCATTGACTTGTAATTGGCTTGGCAGTGCTAGTAATTTAAGCATGAGCTATTTTGTGAAATATTTTTCCCAGAACTGGTCGAGGGTGGGTTGATTTATAAACAGTTTTAACATATGATAAGGTCGACGTTTGGGGTGGGGTAGAGGGAAGAACAGAAGATGATAGGTTTTAATGAGGGATAGTGGATTGTAAAGGGCAAGATGCTCTTGCATGGTCGGAACAAAGGGCCCTGACTCTAGGGAAATGTGCTGAAGTATCGAAGTAAGTGACGTGTTTCTGAGACATAACCATTTTGAAACCGTTTTGTCTATTATGTCTAGGACAACTAGGACAAGTAGCCATAACTACCTGAGCATAGCAAACATGATAAGCTATTTTCATCAATGGATCAACTATCTCCTCTATGTGGTTGTGCGCACTTGAATTGGATCGGCATTGTTCGCGACATGACCAAACCTGCAGCAGTTTCTGCACTGTATCACTGGTAGATCGTACAAATTTGCTGTTAGTGAGGTATAGTAGTAACTCTTTCGGGTAGCGATTGGCCTAAAAAGGTTAGAACCACTATAGTAGGTAGAGACAAAACAGTTTTACCTCCTTTGTGGAGCCTTTTATTCAAACGCCTAACCTTAATGGCACTAACAAATTCGTTTGGACATCTTATGTTTTGCAACCAATTCTTCGAGGGTCCAATCTGTTGTTACTTCTTTAATAACTCCCATCCTAGTTATGTGGAATTAATGCATTGTAGTTGCTTGAAAGAAAGTCGAATTTCCTAAACCTATTACATGCATCGGCTAATTTAAATTCTGTAGACACCTTATTGCGAGCAATAGATTTAATTCCTCCTTGTACTATATTGTTTTTATGCAGAAATTGGGCAAATTTAACATGTTGACGCGAGAAGCGTATACACATGTCAAATTATTGTACGAGTAGATGTGATGAAGCACAGCATATTATTACGGTCAGCTGATAAATTTCGTATGAAGCACAACGTGGTAGAACAGCGCCTGATTCTTCTACACTCTATTAGTTCGTTGGCTATGCGACAACGCATTAAATTCTCAAAATTGTAGTGCTACATCGCGTCAAAAATTTTGCACATCTTTGAAGGCTCCATACACGGGCAGTGATTGTCTGCTTTTAGACGCACAATGCTACTATCCGTCATCTAGCGCAGGTCGCGCCATACTTGTGTGAATCCCAGGGCATTTCGCCCGCGCGTTGTTATCGGCATCTGATCGGCAGTAGATAGTTATGCGAAATCATAAGTTACATTATATTACATAGTTTTTACAATGTTTTACACGGTATGGTCGATTTCCTGAAGATGCCTCGGTGTCGAGGCGAAACGTACGTCGAGTACGATTTGCTGTTCTCTCTGGTGAGTTCTTCTACAAAGTTGGCAAAGGACGTGACAAATGGGTATGTTTCCCGTGTTCGGACTCTATTTGTGTTTTGGTCGCGTAAGTGGGAGGTGGGAACTTTAGGCAGGATTGTCACATGTCTAGAACGTGACAATTTATATTGTTGCCCGAGCTATTCCTTTATTCGTGTTCTGGTCACGGAGGTGGGCGGTGGGAACGTACGTTAGTTAGGCTTGTCACATTCTGTGTCATTTGGAGGATTATTTGCCACAACAATTACACTGCTTACACGGAATTGGCAAAACAAAGGCTTATTTAACGTCAGAGTAAGATTATTTTTCCGTGTTATTACCACATCATCTCTGAGCATCGATCAAGTTCAGAAATACCATGTTCACGTGAACGTGTTAAGTACTTTTATAGTATCGTAGGAGTCTTCATTTAAGGTACATATGAAATTCTGTAAGTAATATTGTTCTGTGATTTGATGTATATATAAAGCAAAGAATATACAAATATCTACTGATATTTTCTTGGGGTGGGTATCAATAGACATCTCATTCCCCGTAGAAAGAGAAGGATATGCCTTTGCTAAAGGACGTGAGTTAGTAGTGATGAACATTATTTTAAAGTGATTTTGACACATAAACACACGAGAAAGTCGTTTTGAAGTAAAGCACTTTAAATCATAAAGATTTGTATACTTTAGCCAATTATTAAGCCTTTTCTAGTTACAAATAAATCAATCAAATTAGTAATGTTAGGCCAATAGTTCAATTTTGTTCAGTTAAAGTGCCAAAGTAAAATATTTGTGAATAAATTAGTATATTTCTTCGTTGCCGCCAAATGTCACTTAATATGTTTGAGTATCGAGGCCACCACTTTACTCAAGACATGACTTTGTACAACGACTGAAACCTGAAAAAAATGTGTCACCATGGTGTCTCTCAGAGTCATCGTTCGAAATGGCGCTACAACCAACGTTTCATTACATGTGGATTTTCTGGAGTGATTGAATGGTCAACTGTCAAGATGGTCAATTTGTAGTCAATGGCCATTGTCCAGTTCACAATTGACAGCTGAAAGGTCGAGATAAAGAAAAATAAAGGTTTTTTGGTGGCATTGTGAATGAAGATGGTAGTATGGTTTTCTTAATTAATGAATTTCGTGTTTATATTGAGTGAAATTAGTCAATTTTGGTGGCATTTTTAACAATTTTGTTCAGTGAAAGTGCACAACGAAATAATCATGAAGAAATTAGTGTATTGTGTATTACCTCGCTGCTGCCAAATGTCACTAGATGAGCTTGAATAATGAAGCCACCGCTTTACTTAAGACCCTGACATGACTTTGTATATTTGTATAAAAAAATTCGGAAGACATGGCAACATGGCTTAAAAGTAGTCTTAGCCGCCCGCAGAAAGAGGAAAATCAACTAATAATAGTGAAAAAATGTGGTTGGCGTGAACGGTCGGAGGGGGAAGGCGCGCTTTTCGAGAGTTCCCTCCAATCTTTAAGCTAAAAATGTGTAATATAATGTAAAAATGTATAATTTGTAAATTAATTAAAGTGTAAATATTACTTAGTTGTGTGTAAATGTGATTTAGTAAATAAACTATACTAGTGAAAGACTATTGTAGAGTTTTATCACGACAGAAGAGGCAGAGGCCTGAACAAGAAAGAAATTTGAAGACGAAACTAGAAAAAGACATGAAATATTAAGATATGGGTTTATTACATAATATAAGACTAACTATAAAATATAGAGGTAAAAAAAAAGAATATTAAAAATACTTTTTGCACTGTCGTAGAAGTTTTGGCGCCAACAAGAAAGAAGATGATTTTGGTGTTCAGAATTTTAGTTTTATAATTTGTGTGAAAATAATCGTAATTCAAGGATGTAACGTACTATAAAACAAATTAACGGAGAAACATAATATGTAAACTTCAAGAAATTAAAACTAAAGACGTATTGAAGGACTCAAATAAGCTTTGTCTTAGTGAAGGAAATGACTTTTAAAAAGGGGAAGACCATAGATGTAGAATGTACAAGATCAACAAAGCGTGGGAGAGAGAAGTCCTTATCAGATACAAATTGCCTTAGAGGAACAGAGAGAGAGAGTCAGGTACCTATGTGCCAATATTTACGCGAGTAAGAGTTCATAGTATTCCTGTCATAGTGCATCTCTGTGAATTTTGTGAATTAATTTCATAATCTTACTATTTAAATAGATGAAAATATAAAGGCAATTATGACGTCGTGTTCTGTAAGAGCTTGTGATGTTATAAGACGTTACAATCCTAATAAATACACATTTCATAGGTAAATATAACTTTGACATAAGAATATTTAGAACTGCGTTTTGTTAGTTTTTTGCTATTAACCTGCTCAGAAAAGGATTTTTACAATATATTTATTTGCATTGTTTTATATTTAAGAGTATTTTGTACCCTTAAACGGAATAAGCAAAGATATTATTTAAAATAATAAATTGTTTGTTTACGCTAAGGCTTGAAAAACGCGGTGACGTCCTAAATATCGATGAATGAATAAGTCAACCAAGGAGTATAAATACTCTTTAGCTAGAGATTTCAACATTGGTTGTTTAACCAACTTGCGTTTCGTAAAATACATTTCTGCTTAAGACTGAGATGCGCTTATATATAATCTTTTTATGAATACTTGATATTATTAAGTTTAATCATTAACGTATTCACTGCCACCAACGCATATACGTGTTTTCGTTACTAGCGTCCAGTGTTTTGGACGCGTCTGGGAGTTCATTTATTTAGCGAGCTGTGTCCAGTGCCTTTAACGCATACGAGTACATAACTCGTATACGAGTTCTATTAATTTTGTAATATTCTATTTATGTCTAATAATAATATTTCCTGTATCACTCACATTTGGTCATTTTTAACCGAATTAAAAAAGAAGAGGATTTTAATTCGAAGGTATTTTTTATGTGTGTTTTACTGCGTGATCCTAATAATTTATTTTTATTTGAAAACCATAATACTGACGAAAAGATTACCCGCATTAACTAAAACAGTTGAAATATGATTATAAAAACATTAATTATAAAAATTAAATAATTATCTACAAGTTTAATTTAAACAAGTTTGTCGTTTCTCTTGACAGAATCATTACTTGGCTCCAATGGGAACAAATCACCGTCAAATTGGTATTAACTCATATTTGCGTTTGAAGCACTGGGTGTAGTTAGTTAAATGCACATGTGCGTTTGATGCATATAGAAAAATGCGGCATGTGGCGAAGGTCCAAAAAAAGAGGGGCAATGAATGCGTTAAGTCTATAAATCAAAGTTTTTCCAAAATTTCTTAACAGGTTTAATGTATTTCTTAAAAAGGCTCAAGAAAGTCATTCTATTATTTGATTAGTTAATACTTCTAAGACTTTTAGAATACAACTCCTAAACCCGTCAGATTTTTTGTCATGTAACTTGAAATAATATAAGTTTAAATTTGTTTTCTCATAGATTCCCAAGGAATCCTTTTTTAAGAGAAAAATGGTTGCGAATTTTAAACAGAAATGAATGGACTCCATATAAAAACTCTACCATATATAGTAAGCATTTTGAAACAAAATGCTAGTAATATGTCCACCACTCATTTTAATGAGTTATTGTAAATTAGTGACCACTATCTACGAAGCGAAGATAAAGCAGATTTTTGCAACGGAGTGGTATTTGACTCTACAGCTAGTTTGTCGAAAATATCCATGATGATCGTCACTAATGTTTTTTGGGTATGTTGTAAACAGAATTATTCGTAAAATTAAATGCGAGGAATGTTTTAATAGTTTATTATCAAACCCAAGCAATCTGTGTTATAACTCTGTAATTGTTAAGAGAGATTATTCTAAAACAGAAGATGTATACTTGATACTCGCATATCCAGCTAATGATGTTGTTGCGTTGTGCTGTAGAGATTAAAAACTTTTCAGAGATAATATGAAAACAAAACGAATGGACGACAGAATTTTTGCTAAAAATGTTCTAAAAGTACTCAAAAATTGTAGTTTTTGTGCTAGATCAAAATCCACTAAGCGATAACAGGTATTTACTTATGAAAAGTATAGTAGAAACTTATATATTCTACGGTTCAAACACGAAAACAAGTTGTTGACGTATACTCGACAAGCTTTAAGGACTCAATTAAACAAGACAATTAATTATATTTAGAGGACAATAAATATTAAATTATATTTTAATATAACAATATAATTTCTTTACTTTTACACTAAGTCTTATTTCCTAGCCTAGTTTTTTATGTTATAAGATAGTAACTAAGCAATTAGCTTTTGATAGAAATAAACAACCATTGCCTATTAATTTGTTTTCCCCGTGTTGGTGTGGTGTCGTAAAATCATAAACCGTCGGTATCCCTATAAAGAAAATTTTAAAGGCGAGCATAGTCTACATGGGTCATTACAAGATCACTGGTGGTATTGTGATGTGTAGCCACTAGTCTGGGTAGGAATCGACCCACTTACCTATTCAAGCCGGTGTGCCCATATAATGTTCCGGTGGGAAAGCTTGGGAAGCTAGACTTGCACATTACGCTGAACATTACATTAAGCTTATTCTATAGGGCAGCGATGCACCTATAGGATGTATAATGTCAATAATCTACGGTTGTCCATAACGACAACGAGAGTCGTATGTTTGATTGCTGTCTAAGTCATATAAAAAGTTGTATTTTTCTATCTGTTTGGCGGGATAATAATGCCACTTATATCATTTTAACAGCTACCTTACGATCTAACCGGAACATGTTAATGAATAACATTGCTGTTTCGGCCGACAAAGACAAAGATGGTGACCCTAAAAGACAGGCTTCGCGTACAAATTTACCATCTATGAGTCACTATGGTAGTGATACATAAAGCCAATATTTCACGAATACAATGTCTTAATAGTCATACAACATAAAATTTGATATTGTTTATATGATAATAGATGAGGGTAAAGAAAATATGCTAATTTACTTACAGTTTGTAAATTTATCGATATCGATAACGTACGGGACCTTTTAACAACCCTTTTTTTAACTCACACTTAAACAATTTACTCACACTCACACATATTTTTTTTGGTTTCGCTTTTTAACTGACTTTGTTTATCTAGTACATCCTAAATCTACGGGGAAGACAATATGTTAAGAAACTGAAGAAATTAATTTAAAATTTTAATATGAAAAAGAATTTATTATTACGAAAGACGTGGCAGCATGGCCTAAAGGTCTTAGCCGGCCCCAGAAAGGGGCAAATTAACTTAAAAAATGTTTCATTCATGTGTCAGTCAGGGTCATCGTTCAAAATGGCGCTACGACCAACGTTTCGTTATACGTAGATTTTCAAGCGTGTCTTGTACATTCTAAATGGCAATACCTATATTTCGTTCAGCTCTGAAATAAACGGCAAATAACACCAACCACACAATATTGTAGCGTAACCATAGATTTAGGATGTACAAGATCAACAAAGCGTGGGAGAGAGAAGTCCTTGTCAGGTACAAATTGCCTTAGAGGAACAGAGAGAGAGAGAGTCAGGTCCCTATGTGCCAATATTTACGCGAGTAAGAGTTCATAGTGTTCCTGTCATAGTGCGTCGCTGTGAATTTTGTGAATTAATTTCATAATGTTACTATTTAAATGGAATAAAATATAAAGGCAATTACGCTGTCGTGTTCTGTAAGCGCTTGTGATATTACAAAACGTTACAATCCTAATAAATACACATTTCATAAGTAAATACAACTTTGACATAAGAATTTAGAACTTTGTTTTGTTAGTTTTTTTGCTACTAACCTGCTCAGTAGAGGATTTTTTTATTTGCAAAATAGCATTGTTTTATTGAGCATTGTTTTATTTATAACAGTATTTTGTACCCTTAAACGGCATAAGCGAAGATATTATGTAAAATAATAAATTATTTGTTTACGCTAGGGCTTGACAACGCGGTGACGTCCTAAATATGGATTAATGTTAACCAAAGATTATAAATACTCTTTAGCAAGAGATCTCAACATTGATTGTTTAACCAACTTGAGTTTCGTAAAATACATTTCTACTTAAGACTGAGATACGCTTATACGTAATATTTTTATGAATACTTGATATTATGAAGTTTAATCATAAACGCATTCGCTGCCACCAACGCATATACTTACGTGTTTTCGTTACTTGCGTCCAGTGCTTTGGACGCGTCTGTGAGTTCATTTATTTAGCGAGCTGTGTCTAGTGCCTATGTGCGTTACATACGAGTTCTATTAATTTTGCAATATTGTATTTATGTCTAATAAGTTATTTCCTGGATCACTCACATTTGGTCATTTTTAACCGAATTAAAAAAAGAGGATTTCAAATCGAAGGTATTTTTTATGTGTGTAACTTTTTACTGCGTGATCCTATAAATTTACTTTTATTTGAAAACCATAATGCTGACGAGAAGATTACCCGTGGTAACTGAATAGTTTTAATATGATTATAAAAACATTCGTTCCGGTGAGAAAGCTTGGGAAGCTAGACTTGCACATTACGCTGAACATTCAAGTCACAGGACAGTGATGCATCTATAGAATGTATAATGTCAATAATCTACGGTTGTCCATAACCACAAGGAGAGTCGTATGCTTGGTTGCTGTCTCAAGTCATATAAAAAGTTGTACTTTCCTATCTGTTTAGCGGGATAATAATGCCACTTATATCATTTTAACGGCTACCTTACGCTCTAACCGGAACATGATATTGAATATGATAGCTGTTTCGGCCGACAAAGACAAAGATGGTGACCCTAAAAGACAGGCTTCGCGTACAAATCTACCATCTATTAGTCACTATGGTAGTGACACATAAAGCCAATATTTCAAGAATATAATGTCTTAATATTCATACAACATAAAATTTGATATTGTTTATATCATAATAGATGAGGGTAAAGAAAATATGCAAATTTATTAATAGTTTGTTAATTTATCCATATCGATAACGTACGTGACCTTTTTAACAACCCCCTTTTTTTAACTCATACATAAACAATTTACTCACACTCACGCATATTTTTTTTGGTTTCGCTTTTTAACTGACTTTGTTTATCTAGTACATCCTAAATCTATGAGCGTAACCATAAACTGTATAATGTTGGCCCCACTGACAAGCTGTCATAATTGACATTGGATAGTGATGGGACAATTCGATAATTATTTACGACAAATGTTAGTGATGTGCTTTTTATCGATAAAAAAGGCCCCACATTTCAGTATTAATAAATTTGCAATTTCGAAACACGACGACCAGATTTACTCGTACAAGCATGATTTAATAAAGATAATAAATAAAAGTAGATTTTTTTGATTACATGTTTAATAGTTAACGCCAGAATTTAACCGTTTTCTGCAGAATGATATTTGTCATGATTACAAAATTTTATCATAGTAAATTTCACAAGTGTCACTGCACCAAGTACCTTACGATACATGCAAACCTAAATTTTACGACGTAAACCTAACAACTTTTATCGTTTATCGACGAGGCATAAATCTGTAGGATCAGGTTTGAACGATGAGTAACATAGTACTGTAATTCTGAGTCTGAGTTTCATTATTTTGGTTTTTGTGTACAGGTTGCCCCACGGTAAATTTAATAAAGACACCATTATATACTTCATCTTGAAAACGAACAATGTTTTGAATATTTCAACAGATTTTGTCCATTACATTACATTGACATTCATTTTGCAAAGTGGCTATGCTATGCTATTTTAATATATACACGTAAATCTTAATCTTCTTAAAATTAAACGGAACAAGCATTGCACACAAGATCTAAACACAATAACACTAAAAATAGACGATAAACGTCCAATGATTTACTGAAAATCTAAAAGTAGTAAAATTAATAACTGAACACAAATCTGAAAACGCAGATTAAAGAAGTAAAACTTTTAAAACGAATTCTCAACAACGTGTTTCTCAACAACAAAGATGGAAACAAATATATTTTAACAGTGGGTAGTTGTCAGTTGTCTCATAAAAGATATTGCCAATCGAACGACACAAAAATGGTTGCTGTCAGGTTGGTATTTGTGACCGGTTGAAACAAATTTAAAATTTACATTCAAATTATATCTTATATCACTTGCAATATAGTTTGTTGATGTTCCATAATGTCCACCCACTGGGCTAAAATATGAGTTCGCTCATAATTGAAACAATTCGTTGCTACAGAGATATTTACAGAGTAAGTACTTGTCGATCTGACAATACATACACGGCGATAAATACACGGGCAAAGTCATTTATTTTAAAGAAGTGAAAGTTATTTATTTGGTGAATATGTATGTTATAAATTATTACAAATACAGATTTCATAATAGAAAGATAAGCATAGTTAGCCAACGAACGTCTGAAAGTTCAAAACGTCTTTGCGAGGTTTTTCTTTTATCGTATTAAAATATTATCACATAGCTGTGTGTGTGCATACGTTTTTAATTGATTGAATCCAGAATTCCATACTTATATTAAACTAGCTGTTGCCGTCGGCGTTGCCCGCGTGGACCCCGAAGAATATTGTTTCGGAATAAAAACTATCCTGTGTGTTAATCCAAGTTATGTTTATTCCAAATGTCATGAAAACCGGTTTGTGTAAAAGAGTAATAAAAAAACAGACAAACTTTCTCATTTATAATATTTTTAAGATAATAGAATAAGATGCTATTACTGTTCGTATTAATACTTTAAATTCGGAAGTATGTCTGTTAAGTTTTTATGGTATAACTGTAGAACTGATTATTATGAAATTTGAACTGCATATCAAAACTCGAGCTGAAGTATGCGCTACTTTTTTCCTAAAATCAACCTGTAGGAGGTTCGAGGGTATGACATTTTGTATTAATGAAATGAAAATATTTTACGCTAATGAAGTCGAGCTAAGTAGCTAGTGTTTCGTAACTATGGGGGTGCATTTAACGATAAAATGATTTGCATTATTGTTGTCATAAATGGCGAGTTTCGGTTCATTTTATTAAGAGAAAATTTTGGAAAATTAATTTGTCTATACTAAACACATATAGCGGTGACGTGGTTTTGCAAGTTTCCATGTTGACATTCCTTTATAATACGGTTTTAAGTATATTTTTGGTTAAATTATCGCTATAAAAAGTATCCTATGTTCTTTCGTTCCTCATTAAGTGTCTAAATATAAAGTTTCATTGTTATATTTTCAAAAATGATGATTTTCCATATGAAAATTCATCACCTGTTTTTACCCCAATTTTCTCCCTCAATTTTTGCTATAAAAAGTAGCCTATGTTCTTTCATTCCTAATAAAGTGTCTGAATACAAAGTTTTACTGTTATATCTTCAAAAATGACGATTTTCCATACGAACATTCATCACCTCTTTTTACTCATTCTCCCCCATTTTTTGCCATAAAAAGTAGCTTATGTTCTTTCGTTTATCATAAAGTGTCTAAATATAAAGTGTCTAAATACAAAGTTTCACTGTGACAGCTTTAAAAATAGCGAATTTCCATATGAACATTCATCCCCTCTTTTTACCTATTCTCCTCTATTTTTTGCAATAAAAAGTGTTCCTCAGGGTCTATTCTATCTCTGTACCCAATTTCATCAAAATCGATTAACTGGCTTAGGCGTGAAATCGTAACAGACAGATAGACAGAGTTACTTTCGCATTTACAATATTAAAATAGTAAGGATAAGTACACTCAACAGACATATTTATTTCATTTAATCAGTCACCAGACAGCGGTAGTTTCCATAAGTTTCGGAAATCAAAACATGGTTCCTCTTTTCATTCTTTCTTCGTTCTTTCTTTCTTTAGGTTTTGGCATTTGCGTTAGCATTTTGCCATTAGTCAAGTAGAAATTTTAATCAATTTGCATCAAATTTAGCAAAATTGGGATTCAATTACAATTAGTCACAAGTCATCATTAAGTCATATCAAGGTCTTGGCTAAAGCGGTGGCCTCAACACTCAAGCTAATAGTGAGATTTGGCGGCAACAAGGAAATACACGATATCCTAATTTCTTCATAATTATTTGATTTGTGCACTTTCACTGAACAAAATTGCACAAAATGCCACCAAAATTGACTAATTTCACTCAATACTTTTTTTATGAATTTTTTTATATATTGGAAAGCAAACAAGCAGATGGATTTCCTGATGGTAAGGAATTCACGCGGCTTAGAGACACCAAAGGTGGTAATGGTGAGTTGCCAACCTAAGGTCGGGATGTTAGGCATCGAGCAAAAGTAAGTTAGTTTACCAGCTACCTTACCCTCCAAACTAGAACATGTCATGCCTCTCTTTCGTTTCCATAAACAAATTCCAATCGCGAGAGGCTTTGACATTTATCGCAATTAAGGAACTGGACCGTTTGCTACCGCCAGCTACAGAGCCCCTAAAGTGTGTAAGCAAAAATTAGTAAAATGTTATCCATAGTCGTGATAAAAGAAAAAAAACAATCTCTTTTTTTCTCGGATTAAGCGTGCGCCTAAAAGTTGGCAACACCCTACAAGTGAATAACTTAAACGGGAGAATCCCGCAATAACCGATCTACAGACAAACGGGGAAATCCCGCAATAATCGATCTACAATGACAAACAAGGACCAAAATACCTGAAATACCTGTTACCGTGCGTTCGAAAGGGATGAAGCTATATTTGAAAACTGCCTCGTCGATCTCTCTCCATGACAGTGTTTTGCTTTATACGCGTGTTCGTTGTTTGTGTTTATCTACTATTTATAAAGTGCTTGTCGATCAACCGAAGGTAAAATACTGATTGTGTATTAGTGTCGCAAATAAATCCATCATAGCTCATCGATCGCCTTTAAAAGTAAGTAGGTATTTTATCGTAACTATTTTATGCTTTTTAAGTTACTATATTATTACTTTTTTCGCGTTTAAGTACCTCTTTTCCGTTTTTAAAACCCAGACGAAAAGACGACGGAAGTTTCAAGTCTTTGTCAGTCTGTCTGTCTGTCTATACGTGGTGTCGTAGTTATAGCTCCTGAATGGGTGCACCGATTTCAATGCAGTTTGTTTTAATCGGGAGTTATTTTTTACAAGATGGTTCTTAGCTATGTTTGGTGAAAATTGGACCAGTCATTTCCAAGTTATGAAGCTTTCAATGATGCGGGTAAGAGACTCTCAAGAAATTGATTATTTTTGTTTACAGGTTGCAATTATGAGCGCACCAAGAAAAAAGCTATCGGGAGCGGAATATAGGAAAAAGGCTGAATATAAGGAGTTGCAGGGAAAACAATGTGCAGACAAAATGAAAAATTGGCTTCGCAGAGAGGGTGCTCCGTCAGTATCTGCTGCTACTTCCGAAGTTGATATTCAGTTAGAAGATGTTTCTCGCACTTTGCCCAATCAAACGGATCAAGATTTTTCACAGTCTGATTTCACAGTGCAAACTTCATCATCTTTATCTATATGCGAAGAGCGACCTGAGCAACTTGAAACAACAAAGCCAGAATACGAAGGATCTAAATCTCCGCACTCGGATTCAGATGAACTGCAAAAAACCGGATTTGATTTGATGGACCCAGGCCATTGGCCGGGAATGGAAAAAAATGACTGACCACCAACGGTCTTCCTTTAGCAATCAGGCTGCATTACTGGCGGAAAATCACCCCGAAAACATTGAATTTAGATCTACTGAACGCAATGGCAGACATTTAACATCTTCTATGTGGTACAGGACATTGGCTAAGTACGAAAGTCGAAAAATGCAATTTTTTGTGCGTGCTGCAAGATTTACATGAAACCGTCTTCTACCGCCACATCAGCGTTGTGTTCTACAGGGTTTATTAATTGGAAAAAAGTTTCAGAGAGATTAACCGAACATGAGGCAACTCAAATGCACAAAGAGTGTATGATCAAATGGAAAACACGGGTAAAACAAATGAAATCATGCCAGGGTATTGTTCAAGACGTCGAGCGAGTAATTCACTCGGAGAGAGAAAAATGGAGACAGATCCTGCGTATTGTTATGGATGCTGTGTTGTATCTATCCACAAACTGTCTTTCTTTTCGTGGGTTCCACGAAGCTCCTAGCGATCTCATAACACAATGTCCTAGGCCTAGTCAAGGTAACTTCTTGAACTTAATTTCCCTGCTCGCGAAACATAATTCAACTCTTAAGTTTCAATTAGAACACTTAAAAAAGGGACAAGTATCATATTTATCAAAGACAACTCAGAACGAAGTTATTAACTTAATGGCAAAAACAGTTAGAAATAGCATTTTAAATGACATCAAAGAAGCCAAATACTACACGATAATGTTCGACTGCACTCCAGATGTGTCCCATACAGAACAAATGAGCCAGGTAATTCGATATGTAAAAAGAACTGGTGATGTGTGTGAAATAAAAGAAAGTTTCATTGATTTAAAAGAAGTTGCTGGAAAGACAGGAGAGGACATTTGTCAACAGATTTTAGAAAAGTTGGCAATTGATGATTTAGATATTGGACAATGTCGTGGCCAATCTTATGATAATGGATCCAATATGGCCGGCATCTATAAAGGAGTACAAGCCAGGATTGCAGAAAGGAATGCGCTGGCCGAGTTCGTACCACGCTTGGCTCACTCCTTAAACCTTGTAGGGGTTCATTCGGCCTCTTCATGCCAGGAAGCTGTTAACTTATTTGAACTGATTCAAAAAGTATATTGCTTTTTTGTTAGCTCCACTACTAGGTGGGATACTATGAAAAAATATGTTAAAACAAATATAAAAGGAAGCAGCCAGACGAGATGGTCGGCGAAACATGTTGCTGTGAATGCCCTATTAAGTAATTTGTCGGAAGTAGCAGTAGCCTTAGAAGAAGTTAAGCAAACTTCTCATGCTCCAGAAGCTAAGTACGAGGCAGATCATTTATTAACTGCTATAAAGAATTTTAAATTTATTCTTAATTTAACTATTTGGGCGAATATTCTCCGCGAAATCAATAGAGTGAATATAGAAATTCAAATAGAAGATATTATTCTTGCCCGTTCCGTCACGCTAATGGATAGTCTGCTTAAAATTTTGCAAAAAATGAGAGAAAATCCAATGGAACATTGGATAAAAGAGGCTGGAGAAGTTGCTGAAAAAGTTGGTGTCGAGCCTATTTTGCAAAACAAACGAATTCCGAAACGTAAAAAACATTTCGATGAGATATGTGAAGACGAATCACGAACACTCCAATCTGTCCAACTATTTTCTAAGGAAATAATGATGGTATTTGATAGAATTATATCAGAAATTAAAAAGAGGTTTGATTGTGCTGCCATGCTGAATATGAATTTTGCTTTTCTTAATGGTACTAATATTTTGAAAATGTCAATTGAAGATCTGCAAAAGTATGGAGCAGATCTTGCTCGAAAATACGAGCGTGATTTAAATTCCGTTGAATTCTGCCAGGAACTCTACGTTTTTAAAGAGCAAGCTCCAGTTTTATTTGATGATATAGAAAAGGCTAACGGTTTCTATCTCTTGCAACAGATCTATGCGCATGATTTGCAGGACGCTTTTCCTAATATTTGTGTTGCTCTGCGAATTTACTCTACGCTTCCTACTACATCCGCAAGCTGTGAGCGAAGTTTTAGCAAACTAAAACTAATCAAAAATTATTTGCGATCTTCTATGAGCCAGGAACGTTTATCGAGTCTTGCAATCTTAGCGATAGAAAATCGAATTGCACACGAGTTAAATTATGACAAGGCCATAGATTTATTTGCTGAACAAAAATCTCGAAGAGTAAAATTTTGATTTCAATTAACAATATTTGATTTACTTATATTTTTATTTTAAACCCTATTCTGTGCTATGTATAACATATACTCGTATATCCTACATGTTAATGTTTATATATTTTTAAATAAATAAGCTTAGTACAGAAAGAACAGCGATGGTTTTATATGTATTGTTTCCGGAGGGCCTAAGTCCAAATGTAAATCAATTAGTTGACATATAGATGATACAGGTGGAAATAAATATAAGTGTGCTGGGGCGGCATTTTTCAGTTTTTGCCCCGCCTAAAAAAAATTTAAGATCCGGGGCTGCATAGAGTGCTCCACCCTTGAAAAATATGTTTTTATTTGAATGTTATTTTGTTCAAAATGAAATAAATTTATGCGACCGTTATCACTATTTATTCTTACTTATTTGGTCACAACTACAACTATCAAATTAGCACTTTCATTGAGAATAATTAAAAACAAAATATAAACCTTTTTTGTTAACTTAAATAATCTTTTTTTTTTTTTTTAAATAATCTGCTTAAATTCTTAAGCTATTGCTTAATATACAGATTGCTATGCTAATGCTACCTAAGTAAGAAGTTTCGAACAGGCATCAAAAATGCCAAAAAAAACCTACTGGTTTTTGTAAAGGTTGTTTAAATATACAGTACACTGATTTTTTCACGAATACCTACATCATTTGTGCACTGAACATACAAAATGCCACCAAAAGGGCTATGAAGATTTTGACTTACCTACTGTTCAGCAATTTGGTTTTCGAAGTGAAACTTCTTTAGAATCGTTGTGATTTCAAAACGGGTGCAATGGAAAAACGATAGGTAAGAGACACAAATATATATTCATCTCATTCTTTTGCAGGTAAAAGACACAAATATATATTCATCTCATTCTTTTGTCGATTTACTGAAGTTTCACTTCTATCGTGTGTGAATCGCACACACACACCTTTTTTTTCAAAATTGCGTTCACTGATAATTCTTTCAAAAATGGATAGCTAATATCAATACAAACAATAAATGTTCTTAGAAAAATACTCGTTTAGTGTCTCATTCAGAAGATAAAAACAACTAAAGTTTTACCATTAAAGGTTACGACTTTACGGGGTTCAAACAGGTTTACTAAGTTACAACTTTGGGAGCTCATATCTTCAAAATGTGACACTTTAATCACGGTAAGTAGAAAGTGTGCAATAAAAATGCAAGTGGTTTTTTTGATTGACAGATTTAATTAAAAAACCGTGATTATGTATGTGACTTTATTACAAATCAGTGTTATAAATTTGCGACCGAAAAATATTTGTGCCTTAACTGAGATGTACGAAATGCTTAATTATTATATTTGAGTGTATAAAAAATCCGCATTCGAATATAAAGTGTGATGTAAAATTGTTATGGGAAACATAGACAAGGAGGAGAAAAAGGAATATATTTTTCTGATTATAGATACCTGAAGATACTTTACAATTTATATGTTTAGTTTTAAGTGAAGTTCGGAATTTAGCCTCTATTTTTTCTATGTATTTCACGACATCATCGCTGGGTACAATTAAAAAGTTTGCGAAGTATTCTTACTATAGTCCCGGTACCTTAAATAATAAAAATAATCTATAGTCTAAAAAAGCTATCTCTGGGTGCGTTATTGAGGAATTCGAGGAATTCATGCAACCAGAAACAGTACAATATATTCTACTTGTCATGTTAAATAGCTACTTGTGCTTATTTCGAGTAAAATTCCCGCAGTTACTGATTGAAAACCAGCACACCGTCCGTTCGTCACTGCGGCATACTCGCTATTGTAGCATGCCGCGTGCATGCTCTGATCCGAACGCGTAGGTATAGCTCGCGCGTTGTCCTTTTATATGAAGTTAGAATACTGTATTGATAATATTACCGTGCTTTAATGTTCAAAAATATGAAAACTCTGTATCCCTTCATCCATATCCATAATGTTGCCACCGGCTTATCTAGGATTCTGACATGATTTATTATGACGACTTATTACGGTTTTTAATCATTTCAGTCTAGTTTTATAGAATCAGATGATAACTTGATGGAAATTAATGATTCTTAGCTTACGGCAGATGCTTACGTTATTGACTTAAATTGAATAAGGAAGTGTCTACGTAAAATTATAAGCTATTTTAGTTTACAACTATTTATACTAGATGGCACCATTTTCCATACAAAAAGATGGGTATTGAATTAGTGATTATGTCGACACAGCATGGTCGTCTCCGTTGAACAGGTACCTTAAGGTCTGTGCTTGTCAATCGTCAACAATTGATTTGAATTATGTATTTGCACTTATTTTGTTATGATTGTCACGTTTTTATGTATTAATTTTATGCTTTTTGAGTACAATATCATGAATTAAATAGATACCTTTATTCCAATATATGACCGTGTCGTGTGTTCTATGGTTTTAGTCGGAAGTTATTTCATCAGTTTAACAAAATGTTTTATAAGTGCTGCATACCAGGCTGTAGTTGGAAAAAGGACGTTAACATTATTTTACACAAATTTCCAAAGTGTGAAAAAAGGATTCAAGTATGGCTTGCATCAATTAACTGTGATTCCTTGCGAAAGTTAGATCAAGCTTCGTTAAAACTTTCAACAGTTTGCCACAAACATTTTGAAGCCCGGTTTATCACAAATAACTCTCATCTTACTCTCAATGCATACCCAACATTATTCACAGAAGAAGAAATATTGAGAGGGAAACCATTAAATCCCAGAGTAAGAGGTAAGCTTTAATTAAAATCAATGTATGTGGTTAAGTCTATGTATGCCTGATGTTTAGAAAATGTACATATTATTAAGCTAAATTTACTTAAGCTACTGCGTATACAAGGTTTAGATTAGGCATTTGCTATACAGGTAGTCATACGACATAATACATTTAATGTGAATACTACAACCTATACAAATTAACAGGTAAAGTTTAGAATGGTATACCCCAAATTTTACGAAAGTGGAACGGTACTTTCTGTAACCCCCCTTTTATAGAACCTTGAGTATCGCCGCTGTGCGGACGTATACACTTTTTGAGAAAGTTATAAAAATGTTTAGTATGAAAATAGCTACCGCTCATTAAAAAGAAAGCTCACTGAGATGAAACTAGGGTCCGGGCAATCACAATCTGCTGTTGCTTATTAATCAAAAGGTCATTCAATTGAAAAGTTTAATTTTTTATTTTTGTAATAACAGGACTCAGGTATAAAAATTACGAGAAAGGGATTTGGTCAATGAATTTGTCATCTTGCCCTCGCTCATTGCTTGATAAACTTGCGATTGAAACCAATATGAAACAAGTTGGTTCTTGTGATTCATACATGTGGTCATGGTCTCAATTGTTAAAAATGACACCAAAATTGACTAATTTCACTCAATATAAACACGAAATTCAATAATAATGAAAAAATTATGACCACCTTCATTCACAATGGTGCCAAAACTCCGAGAATTGTAGTTGTTTCTTAAATAACATGCAAACTTAATTTTTTTGGGAAAAAATACACTTTGAAAACAATTTTTCTAAAACAAAAACTGTATTTTCTAATATACAGTGTGCCTTCTGTTTGAATACAGATTAATATGATTTTATTGTTTTTAATTAACAAATGGAATATAGCTTATCTAAATCTGTGAATAAAATTAAAATCTGAACTTTATTTTTTTTGGGTATTAAATTTTTAAGGAAGAAAACTGGATTTTTCTAAATTTAACCTTTATTTTTTTTTTATTGTAACTTATTACGGATTACAGCTTGTGTATTTCTTATGTACAAACATTTATAAATCTTATGATGAATGTAATTTCAGATTTTCAAAATTTTTTAACCCCAGTCTCTCTCTCTCTCTCTCTCTCTCTCTCTCTCTCTCTCTCTCTCTCTCTCTCTCTCCCCCTCTCTCTCTCCCTCTCTCCCTCTCCCTCTCTCTCCCTCTCTCCCTCTCTCTCTCTCTCTCCCTCTCTCTGTGTGTGTGTGTGTGTGCGTGCGTGCGTGCGTGTGGAGGCATGTGGGTGTGTCATCATAATTTTTGAAATAATTTAACGATTTTGATTCATTTTTTTGTTGGCAATTTGTTGTGATAGAGAGAGATGAAAAAAATTCTACTTGTTTCAAGTGAGCAAGTCTCTCACCAGTTCACTTGCTTTATTAATATCTCTTAAGCTCAGTAACCTACTAGATATTTTCATTTGTTCATTTCCAAGATATTGAAGTACTGTGTGAAAGTAAACAATTGATGGCTAGAGCTTGTCATGTCAAAGAGAAACATTTTGTTAGCTATTCTTTAGATCATAGATCTTTTCACGGAATAAAGTATTTTTTGCAAAATGCATTAGGGCGAATTCATTTCAAATAATTTATTTTTCCTCCATAAGAAGCTCTACTGAGCATCTTTAACATTACAATCTAGACTAGACTAATGAGTATTTCTTATTTCTCTTAATCTTCTAAGCTATAGTCTCTAAGTATGAGTCCATCAACTTTTACCTAGTGTCTCTAAAATTAAGTTCCATTAGTATCTTGAACTTAAAACACTGTCACTTTATTTTGGCACTAGCACTATGTGAATCTACACAACACTATACTACACTATATGGCTTTGTCCCTTTTAGCCTTCTTGTTGTATCTGTGATAACAAGGTTCGCCTCGCCTCGATGTTCACATGATGGTGAAGTCTATGATGATGAGCTTCTAAATTTTTTTTACGTCACTGACAAACTCCACTTTAAGGACCCGATGGAGGTCATTATTTCTTATGTACCAGGGTGCATTTGCTATGTTTCTAAGCTCTTTGTTTTGAAATCTTTGTAGGCACTGTATATTGCTCTTTATGGTACATCCCCATAACTGACTACTATAAGTCCATAGTGGTCTTGGGACTTGTTTATATATCAATAGCTTGTTTTGGATTGTTAATTTCGACTGTCTGCCAATAAGCCAAGACATATTTCTATAATGTGTGCCTAAATCTTCTCTTTCCTTTTTCACATGAGCTTTCCAGCATAGCTTTATATCGAGTGTTATATACCCAGGTATTTAGCTGTGTTGGAGTATGACACTATTTACTCATTGATGTAAATTGCTGTGTCTTCTACTTTTTTTTAGTAAAATTAATATGTGTAGAATTGGGTTTATTCAGTTTGATCCGCCATTTTTTGTCCATAACAGGAATTTAGATACAGCAGTTTGAACTTTTTCTCTTGCTTCTTCTTGCGTACTTCCTACGGCATTAATAGCCATATTGTCAGCTAAAGTCACAATAGTGCTATTTTCTATTTCTGGTTAATCACAAGTATAAAGTATGAACAAGATCGGTCCAAGCACACTTCCTTGAGGCACTCCAGCTTTAATTTCCTTAAGTTCAGAGTAGGCTTCTCCATGTGTTACTCTTAATGTTCGTTCTTCAATATACAACTCCAAAATGTTGGCGAATTGTATACGAACCATATGTCTTAGTTTGTAAATTAAGCCTTCATGCCAAACTTTTGATGCTTTTGTGACATTCAAGAATACTAGAATCTAACGACTTTTCAATAATATTTGTGATATTTGTGTTCAAATAACTTAGAAATAGATGGGTCTATATTAGATGTAACATCTTGAGGAGGTTTGCAAGGCTTAAAAACATAATGACCTTGCTACCTTCTACAATCTAGGTACATATTTCAACCTAAATGCTGCGTTGATAAGACTTGTAAGTTTAACTATTCCTTTGTAGGTAGGTTTTTTAGTATTAAACCTGTTATCAAATCATAGCTCAGAGATGTTTTTGAACTGATTTTATTTTTATCTCTTTGTAGATTTCTGTTTGTGAAGTTAGTTTTATATCATAATCAGATGTTTCCCTAATATCATCGAAAGAGTTTTCATTGCCTTCTATCGGTTTGAATATATGTTCCAGATGATTAGCAAACCTGTTGGCTTTTTCTTCATCACTTGTGGCTCATTTACCAAATAACTCTGTTATAGGGGAAATTTGGGTAACTGGTCTTTTCCAAGATTTAGTAGCTTTCCATAGGAAATAATTAGTTCTACTATTGTTTGTCAAATTTATTAAACATGATTCCGTACTCTCTTCTTTGTGTTTTTTTTATTTTGCGAATAAGTTTTTTGTCAAAATCATGGCGACAGTCTTTTGGGATTCAGAAGGGATCCTGTTAATGGATAACAAAGATAAAAGCGTCTCCAAAACAGGAAAATAGAAATATGTTAAAGGAAGCCATCAAATAAAAAAAGGGGAAAATTGACTAAAGGTTTCTTGTTTTTCACGACAAAGCACCCGTTCACAAGTGCCACATTGCCTTGGCTGTCCTGCGCAAGGTGGGCTTCGATATTTTGGGATACCCTCCCTACAGTCTGACCTGGCTCCCAGTGACTATAATCTGTTCCCAAAACTTAAAAAAGAACTACGAGGGGGGAAGAATTTTTTAAATGATTAAGAAGCGAAGAACACAGTTTTAGCTTATTTTTGCACAAAGGTGAAACATTTTTTTATGAGGGTATACATAAGCTGAATGAAAGCTCTGAAAACTGTGTTAGGGTAGTAGAAATAATTCTGTATTTTTATTCTCACTTCTTATCCTCCATTCCACGAATTTATTCCCTTGTATATCTCTCTTTCCATTTTAAAAACATAATTTTCGTAAGGCTATTACATGATCGAAATGGTTTATAACTACATTAAGGGGAGTTTCTAGCTACTCAGGGTATCGCTTGTGGCAGGGGGCCGACGATAAGCCCCTGACATCTGAATATCTCGCCTTGTATCATGTCATGTATTGTATCGTCATGTATGGGTCTATAATGAAATGGTATAAAAAAATAATAAGTAGTATAACAATTACGTCAGGCTTTGTTGGAGGCTATTGAACATTTTTAATTTTATGATTATTGTCTGGCTTGATGTAATTATGCAGTTGGTAACCTACTGATTAATTAACTGTAAAAAAAAAAAATATTTTTTTTTTCAGAAATTATGGTCCCACCCTCCTCAAGGAAGACGTCTCTCCCAACTTCAGAATATACAGGAAAAAAACCGAAATATTCAGATCATAGTTATGCTTCACCCAACACAAAAAAATCAGGTAATTATAATTACTGTATTCGGTATTCGATTGGAAGAGGCCTGGCTGGAAATACTATTCAACAATTAGCAATCATTTGTTCAACAAATCTTTCTGCTATTTAATCAACATTTAATTGTTCTGGTATAATATTATAAGTAAAGACTCTAAAAAAATGTACTTTGTCCATTATAGACACTGCAGAAAAAAATAATTGAGCACAAAACTAACTAAACTAGAAACTGCTAAAATCAACTTCAACTATTTCATAGGATACCACTTCACGATTTGATAATTCTTTTTTTTAAAGATAGAAAATGTTTCCAAAATGAGATTTTGAGTTACACTTGATGTATGTATTTTTCATTTATCACCATAGAAGAGGTTATCACAATATTTGAAAAATTTATGCACTGTTAAGTATAATGCAAAAACCACTACTTGAATCATGATAAAACTGTCATAGGACCACTTCGAATTTATGACCTATCTTTCCAAAAATACCATCAAAATTTGTTGGCTGTTGACTGAGTAATCTTGTAATCTACAAAAAAAAATTAAAAAACACAGTTTAATCGAGAATCTCCTTTTTTGGAGTCGGTCAACAATAAAGACCACTGGTGGTAGAGGGTTGTGGTCCAAATTGTCAGGTAGGGATCCGCCGCATTACCATAATTTCCATAATGACAGTGTGATCTTTCAGTCTGGTGGGTAAGGTAGCTAGTAGCCCCCCAAGGGTCCGAGCCCTGTCGTGGCGGGGGGACTGAGTAACTGGGGTCGAGCCGGGGCCCCGGTGAAACCAATTCGGACCAGGGAGGGCGCTCCTCAGTACCTCTCTCTGTCCAAGAGGGGATACGAGGAGTGCACACAGGCCACTTGGCCCGCGTGGGATGGCGTCAATACGGCCCGCGGAGGAGGGGAGGCGGGCTTTCCATCTAGCCCGCCCGGTCGAGATGGGGTTGCTGGTAGACTTGTACATTAACCCCACCGGGCTACAGTAGTACCTATAAAATCTTTGGTATCCATCAGACAAGCCTTATGCTTCTTCACTATTTTGGCCATAAAAAATAAAACTAAAATATTTATTTTTATGATATTGGAAGGCAAATAAGTGGACGGATTTCCTGATAGTAAGACATTTACGTCATCTAGAGAGACCACAGGTTGTAATGGTGCGTTGCCAGCCTTGGGTTGAGATGTAGGACTCGAGCAAAAGTAAGTTTACCGGCTATCTTATCTCCGAACCAGAAAACGTCAACGGCAAGCGCTGAGGTTATGGCGGCAAGAATAGGTAAGGCGGTGGTACCAATCCAAAGTTTCGCAGCGACTGCTGCGAAACTTTACCACCTAGTCAGATGTCATGGTGTTAGTGACGGTAAGCCTGTGTTCACCTTTTACGAGCTGCCTATTACAGGGAGGCAGATGGTCGATTGTGCAAAAGAGCCCGGGCTAACACGAGGAAAATTTAATAAATGTTAGAAAATATAGATTGCCCAAAGGAACTTATGATAGGCAATATGATAATGCCATGTAAAGAACTCTATTTTAAAAAATATCAGGAAAAATACAAGCTTTCTAAATTTCTTTCGCCGAATTATGATCAAATTGAACTATAAGATTTCTATTTTCATAAAATTTGAACTGGATTAAGTTAAATTTTACAGATGGTACCTGGATGCCACGAATTCTGTCCAAAAATCCTGCAGATTCTACTATACCACGAGCCCAGACACACGAAGGTATATTTTAAGTGCTTATTTTATTACACAGCTGTTAAGTGTAGTATTACGAGGGTCAAACTGAAAGTTCTTAGAAAATCAAAAACTAAGCATTCTAGCAAGTTATTTGTTTTATTATAACTTTTCAAAATAGCGTCCATTTACATCAATACATCGCTGCATTCGATGGAACCATTGAGAAAAGCACCTTGCCCACTCGGCCTTAGGGGTCTCTTCGACGGCGTTTTGAAACGCAGCCACTGCTTCTTCGGCGTCCATAAAATGTTTTCCTCGAAGTTTTTCTTTTATTTTCGGGAATAAATAAAAATCGCAGGGTGCGAGGTCGGGGCTATACGGCGGGTGACCCAGTAATTCCACGTCTGAGGTCGCCGAATAGTCGATCGTTTGCCTGGCGGTGTGAGACGAGGCATTGTCGTGATGAAGGAGGATCCTGCTGCGAGGTCGTTTCTCTCGAACTTTTTCCAAGACAAGTGGCAAACAGTTGTTAGTGTACCACTCTGCATTAACCGTTTTCTGATCCTCTAAGACAACTGTCGCGTAATGACCTGTCTTTCCGAAGAACGAGGCCACCATCTTTTTTCCAACACTTCGACCTCTCTTCACTTTAGTTGGCAACTCTTCGGAAGGAAACACCCACTGAGCAGACTGTCTTTTGGTTTCCGGATCATAACAGTAAATCCAGCTTTCGTCACCCGTTAGTATGTCGAACACAGCATTTGAGTCACCTCCGTTAAATTTTTGGATCATTTCTCGGCACCAATCAACACGGCGGAGTTTTTGAGCCTCGGTCAAATTATGCGGTATCCAGCGGGCACAAAGCTTCCTGACCGCTAAATGTTCATGGAGGATTTTGTGCACTTGACTCATACCTATGCCTAGACTTGTCCGAATCTGCTGATAGGTCACTCTTTTGTCAGTCTCTATCATACGCCGCACAACACTGATATTGTCTTCAGTCGTCGCTGTAGAAGGCCGTCCCTCACGCAAATCATCGGTGAGATTAGTTCGACCACGTTTGAATTCATTAAACCAGTTGTAAACTGTGGCACGGGTTGGGGCTTCATCGTGAAAAGCCAATCGAAGTCTATCATAACTTTCTTGTTGACTTATATGACATCGAAAGTCATAAAAAATCATTGCACGAAAATTTTCTCGGCTTAAATTCATTCTGACGTGCACAGACAATTTTCAATTTGCCGCCAAATCGTAAAATAAATGACAAATCAATGAAATGTATACTCAATATTATTGGTAAAGAGTTCTATTTTCAAAATTTAAACTTATTTTTTTAATATAATGCTTTTAAGTTGCCAGTTCTAAAAACTTTCAGTTTGGCCCTCGTATGTGTGTAGTATACATACGTCTTAAGAAACAAACTAAAACTCAATTTCGTGTGTGTGTGAAATTCAAATTACTGTATAGTATATCCGAATGTTTTTGGGGATAAGGAAAATAGCAATTAATATTTATGAGCGGCAGCTATGTCAAATTCCTTGAGTGTAAAAGAGAGTAAAAGCAACAAATGCCAAACCACAATTAGACCCACATAACTTAAAATAATAGTAATTTGTAAAGCGCAATACACACTGAGCCCGCCGGGCCGCTGTCTTATGTCGGCAACATTTTGTCGGCGGGTTAGTTGGCGGGTTTACGCATTGTAAGTCGAAAAAGTTTGTCAGCGGCATGCGGCGGCTTGAGATGAGGAACTCATTTCACAGTTAGTGATTGCCACAGAAAAATAGTTTTACAGAACAATCACAGAGGTGATTGCCATGCGCCGAAAATCTTGGATAATTCAGTAAATAGAAGTAATAATGAAATATGGTGGATGACAGTGATCTGTTTATAATAGCTTGTGGAATTATTATTGCTGGATCCCTCCAAAGGAAACGATGCTTTTGGATTAAACCTAGTTTATTATTTTTACAGTAATCAAGACCTGTAAACCTATGACATTTACCTGAACCCGACTTTTTTGAGTCAGTCACTTTTCTTCTCTCTATAAAACTGACTTGTCAAATTTTTAATTTTTCTTTCTATTTCAGAGTCAAAATTGTTTGCTATTTTCTTTAATAAATCGAAACGTATTGGAAGACTTTTATGAGTTTTTGAGTTTTTCGGATTCCACAGTATTTCATTCGCATGATAATGATTAATTAACGTAAACGCATTTTCGTCGTTCCACTCCATGTTGTAAAAAATACAAGTACATCACTACAGCTCGAGTGTCGCTAAGCGCTGACGTACGTCTGCAAGCCGCAACATGTCGGCGGGCAACACACGCAAGCGCTGTTGCCGACATGATACTTTTTATAAAGGCCGCCGGCTTGAGTCGGCGGGCTTTGTCGGCGGCCCGTTGGGCTCAGTGTGTATTGCGCTTCAGCTCCGTGTCTTGCGAAATTACGACACTTTACTCTTACCACTTTTGGCGTTTTGACACGTTTTATTATCATCAGGAAAAGCGTCTACTTGCTGGCCTTTGCACAAGAAATTATTACCTACCTGAGCAAGCAGATATACATCGAATTGACATCTAAATGTTATCAATTTCAACTAAATAGTAGTTCTATGAACGGGCGATATGAGCTCTACGCCGGTAAAGAGTATTTATCTGTATAATATATAAAAATTAATCACCATTTCCCTTGGTCATCGGATCACGAGTGAACGGATGGATCCATATTGCTCATTCTTTTTCTGTTGCGTTAGTTACTGTTAAAACAAGGTTCACACGAAGAGTAAAACCGGATAAATTGCAGTGAATTTAGATAAAAAAACAATACTTATTTTTTTTTTCTTCAAACTAACGAAGTTCGCCATGTCGGCTAGTCTAAAATAAAACAGTTAGTTAGTGACCGCCTCGTTGGTCAAGTGGCTAGCGTACACGCCTTACTACACTGATCAAGCGCGAGGCTCGGGTTTGATTCCCTACGGGGGCAGGCATTTGTGTGGTGAACATTTAGATGTCTGCATTTCCAGGTCTAGGTGTTTATTAAATTTATTCTGATATATATTTAAGTATTTCTATGTATTAGAATCCTTTGTGAATGGGTATTAGACCCATAACACAAGCACATAATTTGCTTTCATTTGCATTGGGGTTAGATTCAATTTGTGTAACTTGTCCAGAAATATTTATTATTTCGGCTGTTGTTGGTTACCGTTACATTCGGCCCATGATCCCGGCTACAAGACATTGACGCACCCGTAACATCTATGGTGTCTATAGGCAGCGGTTGTCTTGTACCATCAAGAAAGTGGCCTGCTTGTTTGATATAAAAGAAAAAAAAGCTGATTCCTCATGTATTTACTATACTTAATATATAAAATTGTTGCAGATCCAGAATCACAAACAAAAGAAATCCTTTTCGTACCCGTAGAAAATACGTCAAGTGAGTATATATTTTTAAAGTTAAAATAGATCGAAATCCTGTGATAGTAAATTTTATTTCTTTTGATGTAGTCAATAGTCAAATATTTTTATTCGACATAGGATAAAAATATATCTCATTGAAAGTCGTAACAAGTCAACAACAATTAGATACAATTAATATTATGTAAAATTAATGTCAACAACAATTATAAAATAACATTAATTGACATGCAGAAAGATATAAACTCAAAATAACTAGATTATATTTATTTTTAAATTTATTAAAAAAACAACAAAATAATAGAAATGATACGAGATGGTTTTACGTACCTACTATGCTGACAATTTCTTTGTTGCAGAAACTGTGTTACGAAAAGTCGAAGCGCCTAAACCTATAGATACTGAAGAAATAATTGATTTAGGTAAGTTTTTGCATAATCGTACGCCAACGATCGAGTCAATTGTACATAAAAAAAACGCCCAACATCTTTGATCACGTTTTTTTTTAATTGATTTTGTGTTTATAGGTTTATATATTATAATAAAAAAACAGCCTACGGAACTTACTACTCTTACTACGAGCCTTAATAATCGATTTCGATCAACTATAAAACTTTTTTATGTTATTTTATATTAAACAATTCCTATATTTTAACTTCGTTATTTTTTTTTGTGTTTCATACATTTTCCATAAAAAGAACTTTTATTTTGTCTCGTTTTGGTATTATGGTGGGAGTCTAGTTTTAATTTTCGGATAGCTGTAACTAACACCGTTTTTGATTTTGAGTTATTAAAAAAAAGTTAGTAATTTAAATAAATATTCCTGAACAAATCACACAAATTGAATCTAACCCCAAAGTAAGCAATATATATGCTTGTGTTATAGATATTAGGTCAATGATACTAATACATAGAAATACTTAGAGATACCAGAATAAATTTATTAAACACCCAGACCCAGAAATGCAGACATCTAAATGTTCATCACACAAATGCCTGCCCTTCGTCGGGAATCGAACCCGAGTCTCGCGGTTGATCGGTGTAATTAGGCGTGTACGCTAGCCACTCGACCACCGAGGCGGTCGAGTATCTAAATAAATTGTACGCTAAGGCTATGGGCCGTTAGTCAAGTATTATATATAAATAGCTACCGTAATAAATTTGATGAAGCCATAGAACCAGAAATGAAGATAAAACTACTACTATCTGTAAAATATAATTTTATTTTTAATTAAATATTCCTAAAAACATAATAGATTATTAAAACGGCAACACCGAACAAACCTATACTAACACCGTCTTATTAATAAATGTAGATGTAATATATGTATACTCGTTACCATAACTCATTATAACATACATTGTACTTTTGGGTTGTACTTAGCATTTTATTCATTTTTCAGGCAAATTTTGTATTTAATAACCTCTAGTTTCGTCATACACTATTTTGGTTTCATAGTTTATCATGGTTACAGTTATATACAATGTACTTGTCACTAAACGCTCCTTTGTAGAATAGACTATCTGCCTTCCTTGCCAGGCAGCTCGTAAAAGGCGAGCATAGGCTCACCGTCACTAATACCGTGACATCTGACTAGGTGGTAGAGTTTAGCAGCGACTCGCCCGGATTGGTACCACCGCCTTACCTATTCCTGCCGCCGTAACGTCATAACGTGTTCCGGTTCGGAGGATAAGGTAGCCGGTAAACTTCCTTTTGCTCGAGGCCTAACCTCCTGGCCTCAGATTGGCAACGCACCGTTACCACCTTTGGTGTCTCTAGGCGGCGTGAATTTTTTTCCATCAGGAAATCCGTCTGCTTGTTTGCCTTCCAATATCATTAAAAAAAGTTGTTAAGTTTTTTCCGTTGTCAACCTCTTTCATCTGTAAGATTGTAGTAAATCCTAAAGTAAGTGCTCTCGTCCTTTATACGTTCCCGCCATGTTTATTAATGACGTTTTCAATATGAAGTTCGTACTTGGTTACTTAGGTAGCCACTAGTACTGTTTCAAGATCGGATAATACTCTATTAATAAAACGGATAAGGTTTTTGGTTATACAGTCGAATCTCGAATATTAAGTTTAATACGCTAAAAATATATGTATCTGTTATAATAACTAAACTCAATCATTAAAAACTTATTATTAATAATAAATAAGCAATATAATGGCATATTCTGTGTTTGTTGAATGGATTTCCGCAAAGTTACGCCTGATTCAATAAACTTGAAAATAATATTAATTTACAGATCCAGAAATCCCAGACGAAGAAGAAGTTTTAGTAGTGAAATTAGAAGATGATTTCAGTAAGCACTTCTTTTGTTATAAATTGCCTTTCGCTCTCTCGGTAGTGCCTCTTATTATCTTAGCTGTTTCATAAATAAAAATACGTAGTCTATATTTGACCACGGCTTCGTGCCCATTGCCAAATTTTAACACAATCGTTTTAGCTGGTTTGTAGTGAAAAAGTAATAGACACAGACATTCACATTTTTTATATTATTATGAACTATCTAGCGCCCGCAGCTTCGCTAGTCTTTCTTGTTCAGTTGAAACCAATCGAGCTATTTGAATATAATAATAATAAAGTACTGTCAGTGGAAGTTTAGTCGGAGTACCTAAAAATTTTGTATTATTGTTAAATTTTTAACTTTTTTGAAAGAGTCCCATTTTTTATCTTAATTTTCTCTAGGTAGACATTGTCGTGTGCACTTCCTATTGCTTGCTTATCATTGAATTTTAGTACACGTTGTATATGATTACATATTATAATTAATTTGTAGGTGCACAAATTGGAGATGATTATAATTTGATAGAAGAAACAGTTATTGATTCTAGTAAGTATTTCGTTTATTTTATTGATTGTTAAAAGCCTGAACATTATAAAGTACTTAATTAATTATTCTAAAACTGCACATACTCAAGACTAGTTGCTGTCAAGATGTTTCTTTGCGTATTAAAGTTGTTTATCTACCCCAGTTGAACCGAGTGAGGTCCAATCTAATCTATCCTAATTCTCCAATACCCTAAAATTTATTAAAATCAGTTAGATATATATATATATATATATATATAGTCGTGGTCAACTAATTAGGGACACTCTTTGGTTAAACCGAATTGTGAATTTATTTTTTATTTTCCAACTAGTCTAAACCATATTCCATATCTCTTACATGTAAGTATAATTAGTCATTTATGTGCCCGATTATACAAACAATAACAACTTCTTAAACATTAAACCTCTTTACAGTATAGCTGACAGATTATCGTAGTGCTATTTGTTCAAATAATGCTGGCTGGCCATTTAATTAGGGACACTGAGATATTGTGTTTTATTTTCAAAATTTGAATCTCAATACTTTTTTTACTTCTTCTCTTATTGTTTCGTGGTAGTTTTGGCGGCAATCCCGATATTTATTTTAAGTTTTGAAAAATATTTTGAAAAAAAATGGGTAAAAATAAAAGTTGCGATCCAACACTACGAAAAATTATCATGAAGTTTGTTGTCGAGCATGGTTGGCCATACCGAAGGATAGCAGAACATTCAAATTGTTCAAAAACTATGGTATACAATGCAGTGCAACATGTCAGACGCAATAACACAGATTTAAATGTACCCAGAACAAACAGATCGAGAAAAACAACTCCGCAAGAAGATAGAATGATAACCAGGTTAGCTAAGAAAGATCCGTTTCTAGGCTCTATTTTAATTAAACACGAAGTGTTTGGGACAGACGAAAGAGCTGGTGTCTCAGCGAGGACCGTTCGACGACGTCTGGTAGAAGCAGGGTTGTTCGGAAGAGTGGCTCGCAAACTACCGTTGTAGAAGAAAGAACATAGAAATGCTCGTTTGGCGTTAGCACGTAAATATGGACATGGGACCTACGCCCAACGGCAACATGTATTATTCTCTGACGAGACCAAGGTTAATTTGATTTCTTCAGATGGAAGGCGATACGTACGGCGTCCAGTAAAAGCGGAAATGAATCCAAGATTCACAAAAAAGCAGGTGAAACATGGCGGTGGAAACATTAAAATGTGGGGTTCATTTTCTGGACGTGGAGTGGGACCTGTGAGGAAAGTTCAGGGTAACTTAGACCAACATCAATACAAGGCAATATTGGCGGAAACGATGCTTCCCTATGCTGAGGAGCATCTCCGTATTATATGGGCGTTTCAGCATGATAACGACCCGAAACATACCGCTCGTTCAGGCAAGTCGTTTCTTACCAGTCAGTCAGTATCGGTGCTAGATTGGCCAGCAAATAGCCCGGAACTTAACCCAATCGAGCACCTTTGGCACGAAATCAAGAAAAAAGTAGCCACTTATCGTCCCACAACTTTAGATGAACTTAATGAAGCGTTTTGTGAGGCATGGGCAAACATTCCTGTCGAAACATGCCAGAAACTGATAATGTCTATGCCACATCGGTGTCAAGCGGTAATTACTAACAAAGGTTTTGCTACT
>NJDC01001491.1:444981-572489 GCA_002245475.1 Calephelis virginiensis
TTAGTATTTGATGAGGGCAAATGAAACAAATACGCCCAAGTTGCTCACGTATTTACTCTATTAAGACAAGTCGTAACCCGTCATGAGTGAAATGTTGAATGCTGAATATTTGGCCTGAACGGGCTGAACACAAGATCATAATTAAATTGTAGAGTTTTGGTTTTATATCATTAGTCTGGTATATTGGTCATTGCTGCTATCACAAATCTTAAGGCAAATTACACAATATCGGGAATCGAATTTGAGGCCCCTTTATTCAGCGTCCGCGTCGTTGGGCATGTACAGCTATTTAAAAAATGTAGAGCTCTGATAAATTTATTAATTACTTGCAGATACAGAAAATAATAATGACGATGTCGTGATAGTAACAACAGATGCAGTTCCAAGTGAGTATTCATTTTATTATGAAATAATATCTTCACACCAGTATCCCCAACGAAATGGGACAGGTACAACCAGGGCAGCCACGATTCGCGGAAAGAAGTTAAACCTACAATGTAATAGGTAACAAACCTGTCGCCAACTGGACATTTTTTATTTTTAGATCGAATAATGCAATTATTGTAGAATAGACCATCTGCCTTCTTGTGCCAGGCTGCTCGTAAAAGGCGAGCATAGGCTTGCTGTCACTAACACTGTGACATCTGACTAGGTGGTAGAGTTTCGCAGCGACTCACCCGGATTGGTACCACCGCCTTACCTCTTCCTGCCGCCATAACGTCATGACGTGTTCCGGTTCGGAGGGTAAGGTAGCTGGTAAACTTACTTTTGCTCAAGGCCTAACATCCCGGCCTCTGGTAGGCAACGCACCATTACAACCTTTGGTGTCCATAGACGGCCGGAATTTCTTACCATCAGGAAATCCGTCTGCTTGTTTGCCTTCCATTGTTATAAAAAACATTTTATTTTAGATTAATATTATGAATTGTGAGTGTATATTAATTAATTTAGAACATAATATTTAATCTCATTTCAAGTAAGTGTAAAATTTGTGAGAAAAAATAGGATAAATAGATACTTAAATTCTAAGATATTAATTTTAATTGTATTACATCAATTTATTATTTATATTGACTGTAAATTAGTTTATTTGTTTTTGTATTAATTTCACAATTGTACGCCTTATAGGCAGAATATAGAGCTCAAATCGAATTTCCTGGACAAAATCCAATTGCAGGCAACGTTGTTTTTTTTATTAGTAACATCAAAAAATGTTTTTTTTGAGTTGCCCGCCTCGGGAACCGATCCTAAGACTCATATAGCCAATATTAACACCGGACTACTAAATCATAGAGGTTATTATTCTTTTGTTATAATTACTGTAAATTGAGTTTTAAAGGAAAGGTAGCCGATAAACTTGCCTGCGCTAAAGGTTTACCATCTTCGTGTTGGCAATGCACCAAAGCGTCATTGGTGTCTATTATTTGGGAACAAATGTGCTTATTTGCCTTAAAATATTGAATTCTTTAAGGGAACTTTCTAACATATTGCTACATGTTTTAAATCTTTAAATATTTTTCAGTAATGTTGCGTTACCAAAAAGGCTTTTAAAAAAAAGCAAATTCAAATTTTTAACAGTTAAAAAATATATTTCTTACTTATAAGAACCACCATTAGAATATAATAATATATTTTCTCAGCTCCCATACCAGAAGTTATATTATTCGACTGTATATATATGTATCTTTTATTATTTCTCATCTTTAAAGTTTGTTACTTATTGTGCAGTATGATCTTTTGTTTTGTTTATAATAATTTGCTTAATACAATATTTTATATTTTTATTTTAGGGCCACGGATTGAACAACCTCAAAAATTATTTTCCCGTGCTTATAAAAATAAAGCTGGTATTACAGCACTGCCAACGAATAAAAAGAGTACTCCGATGGAACAAGTAAAAATGTATAGTGTCCCTCAACAGTCGGTAAACAAAAACAGTAGCCTTACAGAACAGATAACAAAACATAATGTCCCGCCACAGTCAATAACAAAAAGCAGTAGCACTATAGAACAGGCTAAAAAATATAGTGTCCCACCACAGTCAGTAAATACAAACAGTAGCTCCATAGAACAAACAAAAAAATATAATGACTTGCCACAGTCAGTAAACAAAGACAGTATCCCTATAGAACAAGCAAAAAATTTGCCGATTCAACCAGGACAAAAAATCCTTATTCCATTAGAAAAATTTAAAAAATTGTATCCCACTTTCGAAAATGGGTCTAGCTCGGCTCTTAAAGGAGTCACAAAATTCAAGATTCCAGTGGACGAGTTAAATAAAATGGGTCTTAAAGGAAATGAAATTAATGAAACGGACCTCCCGATAAAACAGATAACCGACATTAATGTAACTACTCAAGAACTAAAGAAAATAGACGCAGTGCATATAAATAACAATAACGTCAGAGTTCCATTGCAGCAAGTAAATAACATCAATACTCCTGTACAACCTCTTCCAGCAACAAAAGATTATAGAATCATTGATCCTATGCAACAGGTAGTAAAGTTTGATTCTGTAGGCCCTCTTGTTAACAAAAATTATGTGACTCCTCCACACATTTTGTATTGTAAAAAATGCCCTCAAACAGATGCTCACGCTAAAGAGTTAACTAAAAAGTTGAAGGTATTAAACAAAGCCAACATTAAACTTAAAAGCCGTTTGAAGTCAGTTAGTATATCCAAAAAGAAACTAAGAGTGTACGAGAAAGCTTTAAAAGCTTTACCAAAAACTTCAGCTACATTTGTGAATTTGCAGATGAAACCAATTATGAAAGTAAAAGGCCGAAGATTTACGTTTGAAGAAAAATTTATGGCACTTACATTATACTTAAAACATCCAAAAGCTTACAAATATTTCGAAACAATATTTAATTTACCAGGTATGGCCACTATCAGAAAGGAGCTTAATTTTGTAAGACCTGGTATCAATAAAAAAGTTATAAAGAACTTAAAACATACAGCCAAAAAATTTTCAAGTGAAAAACGTTTATGTGTTTTACTTTTTGACGAAATATCTCTTTCACCCGGTGTTTTCTATAGTGTTCCTTCGGGAGAAATAACAGGTTTTAGCGACAACGGAACAAAAACAGAGGAACTAGCCGATCATGCAATTGTGTTTATTTTAAAAGGAATAAAAACAAATTACAAACAACCTGTATGTTACACATTATACCAAGGTACAATAACCAAAGAAGTACTAAAACCTCTGTTAAAAGAAGTGTTAAGAGAAATAAGTACGACTGGAATTAATGTAGTAGCTACAATATGCGACAATACACCAACTAACATAGAGACTATAGACAGTTTAAAAGAGGAAACAAAAGCGAACTATGTAAGTGATGTAAGAGATTATTCAACAAACGCAATAGAATTTGACTCCATAAAAGTATTTCCCATTTATGATACTCCATGCCTGTTAGTAGATTTAAGAAATCACTTACTGACGAAAGATTTAAGATTTCAACAAAATGATGTAATAAAATTAGCAAAATGGGAACATCTTAAACTACTTCTAGCTGAAGACGTTGGAGAAGATGACCACAGATTTGTTCACAAACTTTCGGAAGCTCATGTTATACCCGAGAGAATTCCGATGCATGTAATGCAAAACGCTTTGCAAGTGTTCAGCCAAAAAGTATCCAGTGCATTGCGTTTTTTAGCAAGTAAGCATTTTACCGTTATTATAAAGATAACAAATAAGTCTTTCAAATTGTAAAAATTTAAAAATTGTAGTAATAAGAAGTATAGCTGTCGAAAAGACATCTGTAGTATTTAAAGATCCGAACCTACCTACACCGAGCTGATAATAGAAGGAACCATGTTTTTTAATAAATTTAGTATATTGAAAACTATATTAAAAATGTGAGCCGTCACGGGGCGCCTGGCAGATATGAAAAGTCGACATTATTTTGTAAAAGTAATATTCAGAAAAGAACAGATTGTAATAGGAACTAAATATGTCATAATGATAAAATAAAATATAACGATTTTAGACTAATACGTAGACGTACTATTTTAGATATCGCCACACCGTACACACTACTGCATATATATACCATCACATAGCGTGGCGACGCGTCGCCATGGCAGGCGTCGCCACGCTAGAAATCGGTTTTACGTGCGGCTATAGATGTTTCACATCAAAAATGAGTTGCCTAAAAAATCCTGGACAGTAAATGAATATGAATTTAAATATATTTTTTTTAAATGATTTAAATTTTTTCGATTTTCTTTACAGGCAACCCTATCAGCGTGTTCACAATAAAAGAGCCCTAATGTTGAAATATATTTTTTTTATAATATATAATTTAAACGGGTGGAACGAAGTTCGCCGTAGCAGCTAGTTTATTATAAAATATGTTTTATCCCAATATAGCTCGATCCTGGTTAACTGAGGTTCGAATCTTTGACCATAAGAGTGTTTAAAAAGTTAAGTAATGTGATAGGCGTAGCCAGGATTCGGTTCAAAGGGGGGCTTAAACGGGGGAAAGCCCATTGAAGCGGTTTTCGGACAGTAACATTTTATGTGAACGCTCTTCTAGAAGGGGACAGCAGTCTCCCCTCTGCCCGTAAACCCACTATGATATCTCTTCCGATGACAAATGATGTTGGTATCTGAGATGAACATATTTAACTATTTTGATGTGTCCGTTTCGATCACCTTCCAAAAATATGAACAATGCTGTGCTACCAAGTTTTGCCATGTGCACTTCATAAAACATAACAGTAAAATTTAAGGCTTTGTCAACCTCCGATAAAACAGACGCGTCAAACTTACGCCAATCCTCTTTTCGTCGGGTTTTAAAAATAGTACTGAACTCATGCTGCCTTACTACAAAAAATATTTAGACTGTTTAAAAATGACATCAAATTAATAATATGCTTCACGTGGATGACATATCAGCGTATAATTGGTTGAAAATCGAATTATGGACACTGTTTATTGAAACGCGCGTTCAACGAGCGTTTCAATTTTTGTAGTAATATGGATGACGTTTGCTTAGAAACCGTAGGATGAAGTTTTTCATTTATTTGAAATAGATTGAAGAGTATAATATAGAAATATAATGACATACTTTAACTTAAGTTGTATTGTCAACTTTTCGTATTTCTATAGATTATTAACAAAATAATAATAAATAAATGAATATGTATTGGATGATGAATGTTTATATATTAAATAAATTTAAAAAAAAGTATGGAAGAGCGGGCATGACTAAAACAGGCATGCTTGTGCTTAAAAGGAGTTTTCCAATCACTGATTTTATTTATAATTATATAAGTTTATGAGATATTTTTTTGAAAAAAAAATATGTTTTACCACATTGACATATCTAAAAACACTTGATGCCTGTGATGAATGTAACAACATCTCAATCAGATCAGTGAAAAGAGTTGAGATATCTGAAGTTTGAATCATGCATGCATACATTCAAATAACAGGTAGCCATTACATGTCACTAGGTAAAAGTAAGCATAACAAGAAAACTAAAGGTATCAGAGTTAACTCCCTTAAAGATAAATCATTTATATTTTATCTTTTACAGGGTATCAAGTGTTGCCAATAGAGTGTGCGGAAACTGCAGACCTGTTGTTGATTTTCGATCGGCTTCTTGACTCCTTTACCGGCGATGTCACACTATTACAGGAAAAAGATACACATAAAAAGTTCAAAGTGTGTTTAAAGAATAAGTCAGCTCACATCAAATTTTGGCAAGAAATAAAACCAGTACTAAGGACCATGTTTTTTATTGTTAAGGAAGTAGACAATTTCGGCAATCACATTTCAAGATTTGATAAAGTACCCGCAATTGTTAATTTTACAGAGAATATTGACACATTTCTAGAAATGTGGGATTTTTTGCACAACGAACATGGTATCAAATATGTTATGACCAGAAATTTCACTCTACACACATTACGATTATTTTTCAATAAAGTAAGGCACTACGGATTTGAAGACGTTAGGCCTCACTGTCAACATTTGAAGGCTAGGTTCAACTCATTTTTTATAAGCAGCTGTAGTACACCTAAATTTTTATTTGTGAGCCAGGAGGACGAAGATAATCAATCCAAGGAAGAAGAACACATTGTCGATACATCTCAATTTGACGAAACTATATTACAAGGTTTTATTGATCAAATAAAAGAGGTGGATGAAGGTGACCACGAAGAAGCAATTAAGGAAATTGCAAATGTTGCTCTGAAAAAATGCAAAAGCATATTTAAAGACTGTACAGCGTGTTTTAATGATTTTATAAGTAATCCAGCTAACAGTTCAGAAATTTCGGTATCAAATTTTGACGTATTAATAAGTAAAATGTATTATACAATATTGTATTGTCTGCAGAACATGCCAGAAACGCGATTTTTAAGAAAACAAATGATGTTTTGCTTAGATAAGGCTTGCGACTTTTCTATAATATCATGCGGGAATCATAAAGGTACATTGCTGATAGATTTAAAGAAAACCTTAATAGTATTCGTATCAGAGAAATGGTGTAAATATGTCAACGATATATTAAATGGAAAATTATCAACTTATGTCATAGACAATTCTACAAAGGCACAGGCACATGCTTATAGTGAAATACGTGTGAAGAGAAAAAGAACACGAAAATATATATCATCAGTGGGAAAGTTAAAAGTGGACATAATTTAATAATTGATTTTTGTGAAGTTTTACAGAATCGAGCCAAATATATTTTCTACCACATTACTAAAGATACATTTTCGTCAATTGCAGCAAATCGTCAACAATGTAACCGCCATTTTCATTTCCTTAAATACCCAAAGGAATTTATATATACAAAGATAAGGAGATTTTTTAGTAAAACAAGTCAGGCCTTCCTTTTAATGAGATATGGAGATTAATTAGCTTCGGCCGAACTTACGCGATCAAAGCGATTGCGAAGCAGGAAGCACGCGTCTTATGGTTACACGGAACACAAATAATACGAGTATCTCTTAATATTTTATTTTCATAAGAATTTTATGTCACTGATGTAAAATTTGCCGCCTTGTTGCTTGAAAAGACCGTGCACCCCTAACTTAACTGATCATCCCCGAGGATAGAATTTGATTTCCAACAGAGACATTCACTTGTGTGAAGAACATAGATATCTGTCCAAAGTCTGGCTGTTTATTAAATTTGTTACAGTACTTGTATGTGTATTTCTATGCTTATAACACAAGCATATTACTTTGTGATTTGGTCATTTCGTGTAATTTGTCCAGAAATATTTATTTATTTATAAACTACTAGCTATTGACCCGCGTCGTTCGTAGACATAGAATAGATTTTTATTCCCCGTTATAGTTCTTTGGGTATTGCTTTTTGGAAAAAGTAACCTATGATGAGTTTTTTTCTGCATATCAAAATTATTTACAATAGTACAGTCGTATGCTCATATCCAACTAAGTTGATTTGGTTTACTTAAATTTACTTAAAGAAAATCAAGATTTAAATAAAGATGATTTTTATAATTACCAAGTTTTATTTCACCCGGTATACCAAAAATGTCCAAGACTTTACAAATAAATTCTCCAAAAGTATATAAAATACTTGTTTGATATAGGCACTTAGAAGATATTTTAATGTTCGCACTTCTCGAGCTTTTGATAAATTTTTAAAGAGATACAAGCTTTTTTTTTAGAACTCGCTGACAACACCATTTGAGCTACTGAGGACTAAAATCATATTTGAAATTTGAATTCTTTTCGTTTTGGTAACATCTATAGCTACGAACAATAATAAACAGTTATATAATTCTTCAGTTTTGTAACTATTTGTCAACGAGAGACCAAAGGTAAAGGTAGAAATATTGTCCGAAAACCCATTGAGGTATCGGGATAGAAGTTCTCCAAATCTATTGCTATCCTAAAATTCCTCTTTAATGAATTACATCCCAGCCTAAGAGGAATAACCCTTAATACAATATTTTCTCAATTATACTCTGTCATCGAAAGGAGACAATCACGTATGCCTTAGAGCTGCTTTTATACGTGTACATTTAGCAACACACGAATAATTTTGCTTTAAAGGTTCGAGTAAGCCCCCATGTTGTAAAATCACTATTAACCACCGCTATCACTGTCCACATCCGTCTGCTTAATAAGAAAAAGGCCCTAAACGCTTAATCATAAGATTGCATTTACATTTTTTAATATATTTACTGGGGATTCAGACTTTTCACAAAGAAATGTAAAGAAGTAGAAAATATATACAATAAAAGTAAAGTATCTTCACGCCCATATCCCCGAAGAGTTAGGCAGAGGCACAACCAGGGCACCCACGACTAGCCGAAAACACTAAGTCCCACGATGTGATAGGTGGCAAGCCTATCGCCAACCGAGCACATATTTAATCCCGAGCAACATTTTTTAAATTAGAAAATTGGAAAAACCGCATATTCTTTTTGTTGCCCGATCCGAGAATCGAACTCGGGACCTCATGAATTTAAGTATAAGTTAATAGTTGGTAAGTACTATTTAAATATTAGCGAAGACGGCGAGAACTCAGATCACTCTGATTTGTATCGCGAATCAATTAGAGTAGTGCGTAAATAATGAAATACACAACCTTTTATTGCTGCAGTCATTTGAGACATTCAGTAAACTTCTCAGTCTTGCTCTTGACCACAAAAAAGCTTATTAAAACACAAAACCCAAATGCGCAAAATTACTACCTTACAAAGGTAGTGGTGGTAGTATTCAAAGATGTTTTTTTATGATACAGACGAATACAGTCAAACAAGCAGACGAATTTCCTGATGATAAAAAATTGACGCCGCCTAGAGACACCAAATGTGGTAATGGTGCGTTGCAAACCATAGACCGGGATTTTAGGCCTCGAGCAAAAGTAAGTTTACCGGCTTATCCTCCGAACCGGAACACGTCAACAGCAAGCGCTGACATTATGTCAGCAGGAATAGGTAAGGCGGTGGTACTAGTCCGGGCGAGTCGTTGCTGCGAGACTCTACCAGCTAGTCAGATGTCACGGTGCTAGTGACGGTAAGTCTATGATCGCCTTTTACGAGCTGCCTGGCACAGGAAGGCAGATGATCTATTCTGCAAAGGAGCCCGGACCATTGTATGACCTTATGTATAAATCTTCAGGCTATGATTTGACTATACAAGGTTTAATGCTAAAAACATATCTAACAAAGAAATAGTTAAACTTACAAATCTTGTAGTGACGCAGCTTTTATATTAAAACTTTTACCTACGTAAGCCATTATGATGCCTAAGCATGGCGTCACACCTCAATATGTTACATATTATAGACCGATCTTACTGCTTTGTACCAGTTATTCGAGAAGATCCTATTGAGAAGGTTGAAACCTATTTTAGATGAAAAAAAAAATGATTCCAGATCATCGATTTGTTTTAGGTAACAACATTTACCGTAGATCAAGTAAGTACCTACACAGAAATCAAAATCACAAATGTTATTGAAAAGTAGTTAGTCACCTCTGTGGTCTAGCGGTCTATAAAGAGTTTGTCCGATAGATTTTCTGGACGTTGCGCAAACATTTGATAGTTTTGCATAAGCTTGGTCCGGATCCTCTTTGTAGAATAAACCATCTGCCTTCCAACTCGCGAGAGGCGAGCCAAGTCGAAGCGGGTCATTACCAACAATACCACGGTTGGTAGAGTATTGTGCAGTAACTTGCCCGGGAAGGGATCTACCGCCTTAACTATATCTATCGCCACGTTAACAATTTCATGTTCTGGTCCGAAAGTCAGGGCAGCAGGTAGACTTGCAAAATTGGTCACAGCATAGCGAAGCACCTGCAATATCCATGTCTATAAGCTGCGGTTATCTCTTACCATCCCAGTAGCCGCGTTCTTATTCGCTATCTGTTGCAATAAAAAATTAAGGCTTAGTTTTCGTATTAAGGTGTATGCTTCCCATATTATTTGCAAACATTTTAATCATTGTATTGAAGAAAAAACATTTAAGGAAATGTATAGACACCTTCTCTGGACTTAGTGGCGTCCGCTCCATTTACGTAGATAAGCTCAGCTTACCACATACATTGCATGTGTTTTACAATAAGCGTGGAGAAAAGCTAAAGCTATAGCTTATAGAACTAGCTGTGCCTCAGTTGTAATTGTTGCGTGTGATTTTACATGACATGAGTGAATGCGCGCCAAAGAGTAAAGTAACTGTCTAATGTCCATATAGGAAATGCCAAAGAGAATATAATCACTACGTTCTAAGAGACGGCACTTGGTACATAGCATTACTAAGTAATCTGAGCATCACTCTTAGCTACGAGTAATAAAGAAAATCATACCAAACTTTTCCAAAAATATTTGGTGCCAACATTACATTGCAAATTCTAGTGATGTAACCGACGGCAAGAGATGTTATCGAAAAACACGATAACTAGTGTTGTCGCAACATATCGATATTTTTTATGCAATGACATTAATATATACATTATTTACTGAATGATAATTTGTGATTTAAATAAAAAACGAAAAAGATTTAGTAAATTTTAATTTATTTCAAATACAACAGCTTTATTTCAAATAAATCTATGAAAATAGTAATTTCTTATATACTAACAAATTACATTACCAACACACTTTTGTTATGATTTCTTGCTAGCCATAATTTATAACTAAATTGGGTCCTGTCACTAATACGGAATTAATAACTAAATGGTTTTCCTTTCACTGAAATGGAGTCTATATCTCAAAAATTTATTCACTTTACACTCACACAATAGTACAATTCCAAAGGTTAGGTTACGATGAATTGAAGGATAACACGACGATATAGTTAACATCTGAACGCAAAAGGTAATTAATGTTAACTTTACATCAACAAAAGTAAGACGAAATAACCAAGCAATATGGCTGACATAGTTATTATTTTACTTGACGTTGGCAGCTGTGTCATAAGTGTCATATTAGTGGTAATACCAACATAAAAATTAAACACGTTTTTATGTTGGTAAAGAATTCATATAACACAAATATAAATTGAACCACGATGATTCCGGAAATTCATGCTTTTCGAAGTTCAATGTAATCTGGTCGCATCCAATGTATGAAAGTGACTACCCACTGGGAAATGCGTGCTCACCTAAAGAATTTTTATAAGTGTATGAGCATGTGTGAGTTGGAAAAAAGCAGTGCTTATTGCATAATGTTCTTTCTTTCTTTATTTCTTTCTTTCTTTAGGTTTTGGCCTTCACGTTAGTATTTAGCCATTAGTCAAGTAGAAATTTGCATCAAATTTTATATCCATTTCAATTAATTTTAATTAGTCATCAGTCATAAGTCGTCAGGATGTCATGTCGGGCTCTTGGGTAAAGCGGTGGCTTGTTTACTCAAGCTCATGTAATGAGATTTGGCGGCAACGAGAAAATACACAATATGCTAATTTCTTCATGATTATTTCATTTGTGCGCTGTCACTGAACAAAATTATACAAAATGCCACCAAAATTGACTAATTTCACTCAATATTAACACGAAATTCAATAATTACGAAAAAACTTCGACCATCTTTTCTCTCAATGGCGCCAAAAATCCTGCATAATGTTCTAAATATTGTTGAAATCGAAGTTTGCCAATTTGGTAATTTTTACTAGAATTAGCAACTTTTCATTTATTTTTAGCGGCAAAAAAAATTTTAACGATAACATTTTTATATGGATGTTGATAATTAAATCTGAAAATTTACCACGAATCTTTGTCTAAGTACAAAGTTCTGGTTACGCTATTGAAATAATCATGCTAACGGCCTATGGAACCGATCTCAGCGTCCAGGATTTAATGTATTGGCAAAATTAACTACTGTTAGACTTCAGAGTCAATATAATTATTGTTTATACTTAGTTTCTGTACTTTTGTTTAGACTTCGTTTAGCGCAAATCATTTTCAATGTATTTTACCTGTTTTAATTAGATAAATACTTAAATTAAGTACTATTGAAAGTAATAACTGTATTTGAAACTGTCCTTAGTTAAACTTGTGCCCGTTTTTGGTGTCTTAACTTTTGAAGATTACACACTATCTTAAATTATTCACGGTGCTCATGCAAAAACTTTTTATAATAATTCTTCTTCTTCTTCTTCTTTTATAAATATGGCTTTCGATCGTTTTTCACGACTGCTTTGGCAATGTCAAGTTAGTTAATTCTTATACAGTCATCAGTCATAGTCACTATGTACAAAGTCATGTCAGGTCAGGGTCTTGAGTAAAGCGGTGGCTTCGTTACTCAAGCTCATCTAGGAGATTTGACGGCAGCGAGGAAATAGACGATTCACTAATTTCTTCATGATTATTACATTTGTGCACTTTCACTGAACAAAATTACCTAATTCCCACCCAAATTAACCAATTTCACTCAATATAAACACGAAATTCAATAGTAAAGAAAAAAATACGAACACCTTCATTCACGATGGCGCCAAAACACTTTATAATAATTATTACTATTTCTATGCTATGTGGCATGTGAAGCAAATGACATTTCGTGTTATAGGTACATATTTCTCAAAATTAAACTAAAACTGGCAAGTTTTCATAGCTAGATTTTCTGTGCCTATTGCCTATTTTGACTTAAAGCCCTGTGCACGCCCCCGCCTGACCTTAAGGAAATTCAAGTATTTTCGGTCCAATCAAAGGTCCAATCTTATTTATAGTTTATACTTGTCATGTACAAAAAATAGCACCATTGCAACTTTTGCTCACGTCACGGTTGTTATTGTTGTGGAAAGTACGCAAGAAAAATCAAAGTTCAAACTGCTATACCTCAAGCCAAAAAAAATTGCAAATCGAATTGAGTGAACCAAGTCTACATATATTTATTTGTGGTCTAGTGGTCCAAGCTTCATGAGGTCTCGGGTTCGAATCCCGGGTCTGACAACAAAAATAAAATGTGGTATTACCAATTTTATGATAAAAAAATGTTGCTCAGACTGGATATGTGCCCTGTTGGCGATAGGTTTGCCACCTATCACATTGTGGGAATTAGTGTCTTCGGCTAGTCGTGGCCCGTGGGTGCCCTAGTTGAGCCTCTGCCTACCCCTTCAGGAATTTACTATATTGCTATTGCTTACTTAATTTTATTAACAAAAAAGTAAAACATATTCATACAAGTTTACATCAATATCAAACATAAACATCTTGATGAGACACTAGATACAACGCTGTGCTTGAAAGTTCACGTAAACAAGATATGAGAAAAGTCTTGGATTAAGTTTCAGTTGTTTCATGTTTACTGTTACATTTGCTAAAAAGAGTAGTAAAAACAGAAACATAATATAACTATACTTCTAGCTAAATAGTGGCCAATATTGTCATTGTGTGTGCATCTTGACATGATTCAAATTGCTTTAGTATTTACGATTGAATTATTGTCCGCTTCCTCCCCCGAAAAAAAGGTGACAGACTTTTTGTAGAAATGATATTCACAAGTAGTAATGAGATAGCATCATAATATATTCCATATATAACGTTGTGTTGTACGCCCTGCCTTTAGCTTTGTGTTGTAACGATATCAAATGCAAAGAGCAAAGTATCTGTCCATAAAGGAAATTGAATGATTGCGATCGTGTGGAAAGCAGTTTATATAACGCATATGGGGGGTGATTATGTAACTCAGTTACCAACTTAAAATGGATGAGTGTACATCAAATCGCTGTCAAATGACGTGTTTTATATTTCCTATCTCCAGTGACCAATAGAAATATAATAGAGATAGCAAACCCAAATGACGTCATTTGATGTACACTTTTGCAGTTTGAGTTGGCAACTGAGATACATAGTCACCCCCATGGTCAGGCAGTGCTATAATAGCCGACAGAGGGGAACGCCTTAGTCCTTACTATACATCGTCCCCCATTCTAAATGCTCGAAGGATCATTGTGATGCATCTCAATCTCGCATTAAGATTGTAACAATACATCGAGAACTTGAATAAGGAGGCCAAAGCTTTACTCAGCAGGAATCGGGAAGATTGATGCAACTTATCTCTAAGTAGTTTGTGAACTTAAACTTACATAATGGCAGATGCTCAAGTCGACACCAAAAATTATGAAAAAGCAATCAATACTTTTGTCAAAAACAGATGTTTTGAGTAAAGTCTGTAGTCTGTGGTTTTGAGCTAGTTTGTTGACAAAAATTGTAGATTGTGAGGTTAAAAATAATTGCATAAATTCTTTCATTATTGATATTGAATAACTAGAATAATGTCTAAAGTACCATTGCGTGATCTTTCACCACTTATGCAAGCGTGGAGAAACTTCCTTCTAGGAGTAAGTAAATAACTATTTTTCTGACGTATTATATAACGATCGATCTCAAACAATAATATGGTGTTAATGTTTTGAACAGAGAAAACATACAAATGCATTGAGATTTGAACCACTCTTGGCTGCGCGAACTCAGCCTCCACCGGAAATACCAGATGGACCTAGTCACAAGTTAGTTTTGTCACCTACTTCTATAGTTGTTTTCATCTATACATGTTGTAAAACTGGAAGAGTACACTTCTACTTTGCAGATATTCCAAGAAAATAGCTGAAATGTTTTACCGGACACTCCTGAACCCATACTAATTTTAAATTGTTTGTCTGTTTGCTCACAAGAAATACCCAACCATTTATTTAATGGTTATATACAGACGAAAGATACAGGGTCAAATCCTGTATAAGGGATTTTTTTTGTCTTTAAAATTTGTGGAAATTTATACACAAGTGCTAATATTAAAATATCTTAAGAGAATCGAAAGTTATGACCATTATAAAATGTAAATTTCATCAGCAATGATAAATTAAATTTTATATTTATCATTTTATAGTATTTCACAGAACTCTGTAGCTATAGGACAAAACTACCAACGTAATTGGCAAGAAAAGAATTAAAAATATGACCACAGGATTTGAACACTCAGTAGCTCAAATGGTTAGAGCATTTGTTAAAAAGGTGCAGGTTCAAATTTTGTCTGAGGTGAAATTTTTTCTTTAAATTTTTTGGATGTTATACAAAGTTGAACCGAAACGTGTGCCAAAATAAAAATACTAAAAGGTATTTTTCATGTATTTTGTATGTTGTATTATAATATTAACTTTCAAATCACATTTTTTATCATACAAATTTTAAAAATATAGTTTTTACTTGTTTTCATGTAGCTGTGGGCAATTTCTGAGATATACAAATTTTTTAATTGTGAAGATGTCTCGAGCATTAGTATTTAATAATAACTAAACACTGACCTAAATAGTTATGCATGCATGACTCGTGAAGCACAACTCATGCTGCGTGACAGACAATGTTGATAGGTCACAGTTGACACTCAAACAACATTGCGATATGTACACATACATTACACTCTAAATTAATAAAGATACGAAGGCTCTTTCATTTTGATTTTTATAACAATAAATTTTATTCATCAATTTTAGATGAAAAATATTCAATATTACACAATTTCCCTGTGATGGTTTGGGCTCCTTTGTAGAATAGACCATCTGCCTTCCTGTACCAGACTGCTCGTAAAAGGCAAGCATGGGCCTACCGTCACTAACACCGTGACATCTGACCAGGTGGTAGAGTGGTATTCCTGCCGCCATAACGTCAGCTGATGTCATTGATGTATTCCGGTTCGGAGGTTATATTTTTTTTATCTGCTAGAGAACAGCGAACAAGCTCACAAGTCCAGATGGCAAGAGATAACTGTGGCCTATAGACACCATAGATTTAATAGTAGTGTCACTTTCTTGTGGGCTTTATGTTAGATTTAGTTCAAGTCTACTGGCTAGCCTACCCTTCAGACCTAAAGAGTATGTGTAAAATTAAACTTTTAGTCTATAGTACCTAATTTATTTGTTATAAGTTTTAGGTCAGGTATAAAGTCTTGTTATTTTGGCAACATTTATCCGTAACGTAAACATATAATTTATAATATATTACTTTTCAGACATGCTCATAATTATTATTACACCCGTGACGCTCGCCGTGAAGTTGCTCCTCCATTAGATTTAAAACAAAAGTTACTTTCTGGAAGTTCTGAATCAGAGTAAGTAAATTTTAAGAGAACTAAGTAAATTGCTACTCTACGTACATTTGCATGGGACGGAACGGGACACGTCGCCTTGCAATTTTACCGCGCGGTGTGCCCGCGTGCATCCACCAGTGCAGCCTACAGTCACCAAATAGGAGAGTAAAAACGATATTTATAATGTGAATAAAGGGCCAATATTATTTTAACTCCACAATTTTGTATGCCAACTACCAGAGGCGCCACTTTCCATACCTAATTATTTTATTTTTAGATTTGCCACTCTTCTTTTTAACTGACTTTGAAAAAGGTTATACGTTCAACTTCTATAATGTATTTTATGTACGTTAATCGATTTCAGTGGCCATCCTGAATCGATTTTAAAAATTCTTTGCGCATTTGAAAGAGCGTACTTTCGTTGTGGTTTCATTGCCACCAAGTCTGGAAATAATTATGGAATTCCAGGGCCATAAGGAACATGCTTAATTTTTGTGTACCTACCTATATGACTTATTTCAATCGGTTTTTGCAAGCTATACTGTGGTTATATTATTTTAATTCATTTAATTTGATAAAATTTTACGTTAACATAATTATTGTCACAGAAAGGATACTTAGTAACTCTTCTTTGACACTGAGTAACAAAAATCAGACAATGTGACACCGCACGACCTGACATGCTCCGCCCCGTCCAAATGTCCGCTACCCTTTAATTATTCAAAAACTCTCGGACTACTACCCTAGTTGTAATTTGTTGATACATTAAAAGTTGAAGTATTCCCCAAAAGAAACTTTAACTAATCAAAATATAGGATTATTAATATAAATTTTAAAATATAAAAAGCTTTTTAAAATCATTCAAGCTACTTACCATAAATGTTACACTGGTTCTAAGGACTGCTAGTACTAGGCAGACCTTGCAGTAGCTGCTTTTAAAATACTTGAGACTAAGTTACTTAAGCGAAAAGATACTAGTGCTGATTTTGACACATATTTTCTAAATTTCAAATTATGACTATCTTTGTTCAACGAACTGTTTTCTTCACTTTTGCGATGTTAAATTCAGTTACAGACGTTGATGGCCTACCAGAGCGAGGCAAATTTTCCATTAAGTCTCAACGGCTTTTGAAAACTTTGTACCAATCATAAGCACGAGTTTTTGATAAAGTCGATCCACCGTAAGCCTTCTGTAACATTTTCATTGACACGAAATTCCATTGGCGATGCAAAATTTAAGATAAACTGTTGGATGTTTCATTATCAATTTCGCAATACATGCTAAATAAAAAAAAAAAAAAAACCACTGTATAAATAACTAAAATAAACAGATGCGACTCAAACTCCGCGCCATAATGGAAAATAGTTGTGCCAATCTAATAAAATAAAAAGAAACATTTGAATTTGGAACCAAATTATTGTTCCAAATTCCAAAAAAGTATTTGTCTTTTTCCCCCATATTTTTTTGACGAAATATATATTATATGTATAATCTGTGATATAACCGTCGATCGGATGTCCCGGCATGTGCATAAATAAATCATCCATCGATGAGTGGGCACGGTACTGAATGGTTTGAGTATTTCTTTGCATTAGCTACTGAAATTCACATTTTCTGTTAATAACACATGTCTTTCCACAATGCATTTTTTTATAGCTTCATTATTAAGCCAAACTATTTGTTTTACTTTAGCAAGCCTTTATTATATTTAAGCAAACTCTTTACAAGTCGAGTGTTTGGAAGAAGTACATCCTAAACTAAGGAAAAATAATGGGTTCTACTTATTTTTAACATTTCGTTTTTAGTTCAATTAGTATTATTTAATAAACTAATTTTAAGATATCGTTATCTGCTTTCAGTGGTAGTAGAAAGAGTCAAAACAAGTTTAGTGCTGTTAGATTAGTTAGTACATGACATTTCTGTAGACTTTTTAAATTTATTTTTCGGAAAACTTTGATAAAAATGTCACAATTTGACATGTCCGCACTAATCTGAGATGTGTTCCATCTCTTTTCATTTTGTTTCATTGGAAAAGGATACCATGCACCCAAAATAAGTGTATTGTGGAAAAGTGTAGGTAAACACGTTGTAAATTATAAACACATTCACATTTTATTTTCAGTGGTTCCAAAACGGCCGCAACCATACACCGAACTCCAGGCAGGCTTTACGAATGGGATAAACACTATTAATTGGACACGAAAATAGTTAGAATTGCTTGAAAATATAGAACTTAATAAATTTATTAATACATAAATTTGAACTCGTTTTTTATTTTAATTTAAACCTATTTTGATAATAGTGCTCAATATGTTGCGCTCTTTCTAAACTAATTTTAAGTTATCGCTATCTTCTGTTAGATTAGTAAGTACAAGTAATTTCTACAGACTTTAAATATTTTTCTCGGGAAATGTAATTATAAATGTTGCAAGTTGGAATGTTCGGACTAATCTTACATGTCTAAAATGTCTAAACAATTTTTCTTTTTTTTTTAAAAAAAATATAGCATACATGACAAATAAGTTTAGTTAGTGCCCATGAAGAATCACATTTTTTGTTCAAGATAAATCTATAAATAGATAGGTTAGATATCTGGCCAAACTCTATATTAAAGCCAAAAGAGAGAATTTGGAACAAGCTTTATACATATTTTAAGATTAAATTAATATATAAACTAACATAGATTAGTGTTTATGCAAAAGAGAAAACAAAGATCCCTTTATGGCAAGACTTGGTGAATAAATAAATATAACAACAAGTTAGACATATTCCGTCTTATTAATAAACACGGAGCAAACTACTCCAAGGTTTAACCTGGTATCATAGTCGTTATTACAATGTGACTATAATATCAACTAATTTTGCTCCTATGTTAATCCATATTTATTAATAAGACGTATTGAATTTAACACGAAAGTAAAATGCTTATGTGATAGGAGTTGGTTGTGATTACAATACATAGAAATACTTAGATGCCACATTAAATTTAATAAACACCCACTTAACACCCACATTTAAACGTTCATCACACAAATGTCGCTCGGGTGGGGAATCGAACCCGAGCCTCGCGGCCGGTTGAGGCGTGTGGTATGTACGCAAACCCCTCGATCAACGAGGCGGTCTATCAATAAGTCAATCAAATCAACAACTACTCAATTACACATAACTTATAGACTGCTACGTTACGAAGTCTTAAGGTTATAGCTATTATATGGTTCATGCTTTGATATTCTAAAGACTAGAAATAATAGTTAAATGAATATCCTGGATTTTTCAAAAGTTTGTATGAAGTCCAAGCTCATATTATAGTAGCAATAATAGCAAAAATTGCACAAATACTAAGTCAAGTATTTTTTTAATATCGAAAGTTAAACCAGAAGTCCGATATCCTGACAGTCAGAAATATTCGCCTTCAGACAGTTCAGATATTAACTGTATTTTAGCAACTTGACGGATGCAGTCTTGTATAAATTTACCGGCTAACCTAAAAGAACAATGGCAAGTGCTGAGGTTATGAGGGCATGGAAAGCTCAGGCTACACGAATCGTAGCAGGGCATTAACACTTTGACCAAGTGCTCTTAAAGAATAAGGTAGCTTCATATTTGAGGACCAAGTATATAATACTTTTGCGTACAGTTTTCCATTTTATGTAAATAGTAAGGCTACTGACAACTGACAGCCTACCTTCAATACATAATATGAAACAAAGTCGCTTCCTCTGTCCCTTTGTATGCTTAAATCTTTAAAACTACGCAACGGATTTTGATGCGGTTTTTTTTAATAGATAAAGTGATTGAAGAGGAAGGTATATATTTTAAGGAATATGTATATTTTATACCCGTGCGAAGCAGGAGCGGGCCGCTAGTTTAAAATAAAAGAGCCAGGTAATATTTTTTAATTTTTTATTTAAAAAGCCACATTGTTAACATTTTACACAAACAATATAACAATTTATGAAAACACACAACAACCTATACGACAAACTTATTTAAACAGCAGGTAATTGTACCATGATTATTACTATCATGTAATTTCGATAAAAACACGATTACCAGATCCATGTTATTGAAAAATTTCAAATACAAATTTATATTTTAGAAAAATCACTTGAAATTTAATTACGTATTCACATATTTTTACACATTACAAAACAGTTAGGTACAGTTATATGAGTCCACTAATTAAAGCTACGTCTGCGATAGTTACTTTCAATTTGTTTTACATACATTACAATACATGTCATTATAATATACTTAGTTTGGTTGCTTCCTATAAAACAAAGGAGAGATGTTACACTAACGATAAACCATACACATTTTATTAAAATAAAAAAAAATATGTACAGTTCACGCTTATAGTATGACATAAACTGGAAGCTGAGCGACATTTTAGTACAAGTGGTTTCTAAAGACTGATTTATGAACATTATGTGACACTAGTAAAGTGATAAATTACTTTAATATCAGTCAGATATCAGTTGGTATCTGCAAAATTAGGCGTGAGGTTTACCTCATTTAAAAAAAATGCGATAATGATATCGACTTATTAAAACAATTCAAACGCAAACTAGAAAAAACTCAAATTAATTATCACGTCATCTAAATACACAAAAAATTGCATTATTAAATAACTCAAAAACCACAGGTTAGATCTTTTTTTTCTTCTATGGGACCACCTTGGAATCATGACCCACGTTTGGAAAAAATAACCACCAAAATCAATTTATTATTGGACGAGTAGTCGCGTAACAAACATACAAATAATACAAAAATTAAAAAATGAAATAACCCCTTTCAAAACCTTCATGTTTAGGTGACAAAGAACCATCACTTTCTTCTTTTCTTTCTTTAGGTTTTGGCCTTCACGTTAGTATTTAGCCATTAGTCAAGTAGTAATTTGCATAAAATTTTATTTTAATTTCAATTAATTTTAATTAGTCATCAGCAGTCATCAGTCATAAGTCGTCAGTAAGTCATGTCAGGCTCTTGGGTAAAACGGTGGCCTTTTTACACAAACTCATGTAATGAGTTTTGGCGGCAATGAGGAAATATACGATACGCTAATTTCTTCATGATTATTTCATTTGTGCACTTTCACTGAACAAAATTCCACCGAAATTGACTAATTTCACTCAATATTAACACGAAATCCAATAATTATGAAAAAACTTCGGCCATCTTTTCTCTCGATGGCGCCAAAACTAGAACCATCACTTTCAATCAAAAAATCCGTATTGAAATGAATCATACGTTCAAAAGTTACAAAGTCTTAGACTGACAGATACATCAAACTTATAACACACCTCCTTTTCCGTTGGGAGTTAGGAACATACCTCAACCTCCTCTGTATTCGGTTAATATGTTCCAAAATGAGCAAGTCACTTTCTTAAAGTGTTGTAATAAGTATTGCTGAAAGAGATCTCTAGAAGAGAAAAGCACTTCATATACTGGAACTCTGCAAAGTTTTTGTGTTGAATGAATGAATTATCTATAAAAGATAAAAAAAAGTTCAATCGGCCTACAATTTATTACGAGTACATATTATGAGTATTATAATAAAAATAGTGTATTTCTGTAACATATAGCACTACATTGTCACTTAGAAGGTACACCCTAAATATTACAGAAGTTGGTGATGATTCTGCTGGGCGCTAACTAATTTTTTTAAGTGTATATATGCTATCTCTTTCTAACAAAAAAAAAAAGAAATGAGATGGAACATTTTCGAGATGTCCGATTAGTCAGGACGTGACGTGTTTAATTAACGTTTTCATGTACAAACTAATCTGACAGAACTAAATGTTATGTCTCTTTCTATTACTATCGTTGAAAGAAGATAGCGATAACTTTGCATTCTTATAATTTTTAATCTACCCACATTTTATGTATGTTGTTCTAACTATAACTACTCATATTAGTGCATGATGTTCCACTGACCAATATTTGGTATCACTTTTATGACCGGTTCCTATAATCAACGAAACGTAAGAAGTAGGCCGGCCTAACCTTTCGTAGTTTGCTCAGAAAAAACGGAGCGTTACTCATATTTTTAAAAAAAAATTCAGATCTGTCGAAAACGAGCAATCTTACTAATCGTACAAAATACTACCATACGTAACGTAAACGACTCGTTTCTTGAATATAGGAACTGGGCATTAGTAGGCTATAGTTTACACAAGTAAGTGTATTTATACATTTAGTCGCTAGTATCTGATGTCTCCGGTGTCCTTATACACATCATGGAAAACGTACCAAAACTGAATGCTCTGTTCCTAGTCGGTCTCTTCGACCTGAACCTGTGTCATTTGTCTCCATCAACCTATTTGTAAGAAAAAATGCAAATTAAGTATCTAGCTAACTATAGTGTTAAAAATTATGGGTAATATTAATATTAAAGGATAACAATTCAATTCATAGAACACATATAATTTATGATAGAAACCTACTTCAATATCATAAAACGGTAAAATATTTAAAAAAAGATAATTTCTAAGGTTATATGGACAATGCGAATGTGGATGGATGTAGATACCCGGATGGATTGGATGTAGATCTAGGTTAGGTGGAATATATTCCACGATCAAATTGCTCGTGTTTTAGGCCTGCCACATACATTCGGATTCAAAATTTCCGCACACATTAGTTTTTTTTTCAAAACGGAATCCAATGCTCAGTTGAACGGTGCTAGTCATTGAGTACACATTACAGAAAAAATTCTATTACTGGGTCACCCATAAATGGCAAATAATTACAAGTAGTTACATAATTATTTTATAATATTATTTTATAAATGTATAAATTAAAGAGATATTTAATTGAGTATTTTATTACTAATATTTAATATATTTTTTTTAAATTTTCTAAAATCATGGCTCAAATTTGTTATTTCAATCAAAAATGTCGCCAGATATAGCGAAAACGTGGTTAAATTGGCAACACTGACCATTGTGTACGGATTTTCCAAACGTATTTGGCGGTTCATACAAAATCGATGCAAGAGTTGCTTCCGGAATAGTATTTTCTTTAAGGGACCAGAGCTTACGAAATATCGAAAAAGAGAAATTCCTTTAGGGAAATTTCGGATAGTGTGTGAGGTCCATTGAATTAATTTAGATTAGATTTAGATTGAATAGATTTGCTGCGTTCGAAAATTCGAAACGCGTTTCCGTAAAGAAATTCCAAATGTAAGTAGTAGCTATCCGAGGATGGTGTTAAGTTAAAAGAGTAATGAATGTGGAGGAAGCCGGCGTGATCGTCACATTTGTCAGTTGACACTCTCTGCCCGGCCTTGGACGTACTGGGACGTTTCTTTAACCTTACACTATCAGGATATTCGTCTGTTTGTTTGCAACTTTATCAAACAAATATACGGGTTATATTTCAAGGATATTGGAAGGCAAACAAGCGGACGGAATTCTTGATGGTAAAAAAAAAATCACGCCGCCTATAGACAACAAAGGTGGTAACGGTACTTTGCCGAACTGGGACCAGGATGTTAGGCATCGAATAAAAGTAAGTTTACCGGCTACCTTACACATCGAACCGGAACACGTAACAGCAAGCAAGCAAGGTGATGGTACTAATTCGGACGAGTCGCTGCAAAACTTTGCCACCTAGTCAGATGTCACGGCGTTAGTGGCGGTAAGCCTATGCTCGCTTTTTACCAGCTGCCGTGCAGGAAGGCAGATGATCTATTCCACAAAGGAATCCGAACGGGGGATTGTTACCTGTTTCCTGAACTGCATCGCATCTCCGTAGGCCTTTTTCACCGCCTTCCTATCGGTAGGTTTCCTCGACTCGACCAGTTTAGCTTGATCTACACTTTTATCTATCCCCAGCAACTCCAACTTGACCGGTGGTAGCCACTGCCAGGTTCGTTTAACGTCAAAGAAAAGTACCAAATAGAGGACCGGTTCGTGTGAATAATTTTTCTTCAGGTTTAGTACATCTTGAGGTGGTACTGGCAACGGGACGCCATTGTAGATGTACCCTTTTGGCATTTTGGGGTCTATTATTAAAGCTGGGTACCAGGGATAGCCTCTGAAAATAATGATTGTAATGCTTAATCTCGTTTTTCTTTATGGTATTGGAAGGCAAAAAGCAGACGGATTTCCTGATGGTAAGAAATTCACGCGTTGAAATTCAGAGTCACCAAAAGTGGTAATGGTGCGTTGCCAACCTGAACCCGGGATGTTAGGCCTCGAGCAATAGTAAGTATATCGACTTACTTATCCTCCCAACCGGAAAACGTCAACGGCAAGCACTGACGTTATGGCGGCAGGAGTAGGTAAGGAGGTGGTACCAATCCGGGCGAATCACTACGAAACTCTACCACCTAGTCAAATGTCACGGTGTTAGTGACGGTAAGCCTATGCTCGCCTTTTACGAGCTGCCTGTCAGGAAGGCAGATGATCTATTCTGCAAAGGAGCCCGGACTAACACGGTTTATGAATGATCAATGGCGTTGCTCTTGAATCTCGATTATATGCAAATTGGAAATTTTTAAATTAAAAAAAAGTATCTTCACGCCCATATCCCCGAAGAGGTAGGCAGAGGCACGAAGACAACAAGTCCCTCAATGTGATAGGTGGCAAGCCTATCGCCAACCGGGCACATATCCAATCCCGAGCAACATTTTTTTTATTAGAAAATTGTAAAAACCCAATTTTCTTTTTGTTGCCCGACCCGGGATTCGAACCCGGGACAATATGCAGTCAAGTCTAACAACTGAACCGCTAAACCACAGAGGCGACATGGTATATTCAATTTGCATGAAATCAGGATTCAAGAGTAAACCTACAGATAATCTTAATCGTTAATTCATTAGTTCAGATCCACCTCAATACCAAAATATCAGTGAGTGTTACTCTGTTGATAAACTGCTAAACCGATTTTCATATGGTTAATAATTCTAAGCAAAAATAATAGTGATTTAGTGTTACACCACTTAGAAACCACTGATATTTTTCTCAGAAACGTCATTGCTCGCCTTTTGGTATTCCAGGTTGTAGGGTGGGGTGTCTAGAAAACATATTACGCAAGCGACTTACACTTTTTCCAGTCTCAAGCCTACTGCACCAGGAACATCTTTAGTCAGATAGTACCAGGAGACAACCATTTTAATAGTAAGATATACACGCTGATATTTTCTATCTGGAAACGTCTGCTAGGTCTTAAGCCTTGCTATTTTTTAAACATACTTTAATTCTACTTATATTATAAATGTGAAAGTTGGTATGTTTGTTTGTTTATTACTCCTTCACGCAAAAACTGAACCGATTTTCATGAAATTTACCACATATAGAGAGTAGCTTCGATCAACACAGGATAGTTTTTATCCCTAAAAATGTTCCTGTGGGACCATTAACCACGCGGGCGGGTCATAAACCATTAACAGCTAGTCTGTAAAGAAAATCGTATTGGTCACACTATTAATAACTCAAGAATGGCTGAACCGATTTGGTTGAAAATCGATGAGGAGGCAAATAAGAACCAGGAATAAGATTTTTATCCGGTTCGACTGTACAATCTGTACGGGTGGAACGCAGTTCGAAGGAACAGCTAGTATTAAAATATATGATTTGAGACGAACCTGCATTTGGCCCAAACCAGCTGTAACGGCTCCAGCTGCAAGTCTGGTTGTGTGGTTTTAACTGGGGTCTTCGATGTTGACCTCGTGCCACGGGTCTACAAATGCAACCACACAGTTATTTTACTTACTACTGTTCTTCATATAAAAATCCAGCTGTAGCTCGCTTCTTCGCCCGCGTTTACAAAGATACACACAAATTTATTTTGAACTTATTGAATATTTTAATTAATTGATGGCCCGATGCTGTGAAGACTTTTGAGACCGGCAACGTTAAACCACAACGCTGTTTTTTTTTTAATTTTTAAAGTAATTGTATGAATACTAAAATCTGATGTCACGGTGTATGTTCAAGGTGAACTCCCGAAACTACTGACGAAATTTCTGCAATACGATAAACTATCGTCCATGCAACAAGATTGTATTTTTGAATGTACACATTGTATTATTGAAAGAATTTGTGATATAACAGCGAACAATTGCACGGCTCTCCTGATGGTCATCATGGTCAAACATCATAGATGTTACCCTGTGGTCAGGGTGTTAGGATAACCGTGCTGCGGGGCTATTCAGTATCTTTTTACCACTAACTCTCTCCAGTGACCAACAGAAATACAATGGAGATAGCAAATATAGAACTCGTAATTTGACAGCTATTTGATGTACACTTTACCCAGTGATGATCACTGCAAATATACGGAATCAGCCCCCAGGTCTGTTGGCTACCCTACCCCCGGACCGGAACATGTCATTGTCATTAGGTATCAGAATATATTAGACGGTGGATTTGTACCCGGACGAGTTGCACCATGGCACTTTAATGCTAGTGGTCTTTCAAGAGTTTTCGCAATTTTCCTTTAATCTGATTGCCTTTGTAGACTAGCGGCCCGGCCGCGCACTTTACATGTTGAGGTTCTCGGTTTGATCTCTGGTTAGGGTAACAAAAAAATATAGGAAATGTGTATATTCAATTCTCTAAAAAAACGACTTTGCCCGGGATTGGACCCGGTAACCGTGGGTGTCATGGTTGTTCCTCTGCCTACCCTTTCGGGATAAGGACGTGAAGATACTTTTTACCTTAATCTGTGCTATAAGATCTTCTGTTGCTTTGTACCAAATTCCAACATTTTGAGCTCACGGGAAGTACTCTGTAAGTTTAGATTCCCACGACAGTTCCAAAAAATTGCGACATAAACGGCTGTATTAAAAAATTAGATTTTTTTTCACAGCTCCAAGGGACAGTAGACCTGAGTATTTGATAAAAATTCCAGCTTAATATCTTCTCGCGTTTGTGAGACAAAAGCTCTTGACAGACGGACGGACAACAAGGCGACAACAACAAAAAATCAATATCGTAAATATGAAAGACAAGATAAAGCTTCAGTTACCATGGGAGTGGGTGTGGCGGGAGCGCCCGTCATCCGCCGCGACTCGCCGCCGCTCGAGCTCGACCTGAACAAACGGACACATATGGCTCGCACCTGATCATGTGCTCTTATTACTGAATGCATAACGTATCAATACTACATGTAATTATAAATGCAAAAGGCAGCAAAGACCATGATTAATCATTTTCGTGTCCAAATTCATTATTACAAAGAATCTCGACCTTACCCCCGAAAAGGGAGGTAAAGCAGCAGTGTGCTTAGCTAAAGGTACTTAGGTCCCACAATATGATAGGTGGCAAATCTATCGGATCGGATAGTGGTCGAATTTTGTCAACGGAAGCAAAGGGCTGCTAGACCATAGACACACGCACACACGCACGCACGTACGTATACACACAAACACACACACGCGCGCGCGCGTACATAATACTTGTAAACAATCATAATAAACAAATCCCATTTTAAATTATAAAAAATTAGAAATTTGAATATAATGTCACCCTTCGCTGGAGCTGAGTGAGCAGGAGTGATCTGAACCGTCCTCGTCGTCGTAATGAGTACACGAGGAACAGGACTGTGACCACGCCGAGGTGCTACTTGACGACCTGAATCAAACAATTTCCAATCAATCAAAACTTAAATCATTGTAGTTGTTTTTGTAGGCATTCAGCTCGACTAATTTTATACACATATAGTGTGTACGCGCCAGTATCCCCGAAAACGCAGACAGAGATACAGCCAGGGCATCAAAGACTAGCCGAAAACACCAAATCTCACAATGTGATAGATGGCAAGCCTATCGCCAACCGGACTCATATCCAATCCCGGGCAACTTTTTTTTGTTAGAAAATTGATAAAACACATTTTTATTTGGTTGCCCGACCTGGGGATCGTACCCGAGACCTCATGAAGTCAAGTCCAAAACCAGACCGCTAGGCCACAGAGGCGATGATACATATATCTTTTCATCCTTTATCCTAAGGGGGTCCAAAGAAATCTTTCGGTTTTATGAAGATTAACTCTTATTGAGTCCAAATTGATTTTTCGACATGATTTACGATTTTTATTTTAGTTAAACCGACTCCAAAAGGAGGAGTTCATAAATTCAACTGAACGTTTTAAGGGCCGCAAAAAGCATATGACTTTTATTGTCCTTAGTGTTCTTATTTGTACACTGACCAGAATTGGCAGCAATGTCTAATATTGTAATTTTGTAAACAAAGTGTATTAAACAACATACCTGGAAAGCGCTAGATCGCTGTCGGAGCCGACTTCCCCTGGGGGGCCGCGGTACTGCAGGAAGGACGCCGGGACGGGAGTCGACAGAGATTTACCTTCGCCCTGCATACCCCTGGGTATGAGAACAAGCTTGGTTTAATTGTGGTTAGGGGCAGACAGAGACGTGTCCTCTCTTTGCATGGCCTTCCGAACACAAAACGTGATTTAACCCCGAATTGTTGGTTTTGGTTTGTCTTTAGTTCCAATCGTCGGTGTTTGGTGAATTCCGTTCTAGGCAATTCATAAATATTGTCATGTATGCATTTTTACTTCTCCTGTATTTTGTATATATTTGCTTTTTGTGTGTGTTTATTTTTTGTAAATAAATTAATAAAATAATATCACTAGTAGTTTCCAAAAATCCCACTGAGTTTCTTTGAACTTCTCAGTGTGTGACTGCGTTCCGGGTCGGTGGTACATTTTAGTAATATCACAACTACCTTTTGTACGGTCTATGTAAAATAAGCGCTTTTCTTATTTTGATTTCATAATTTGTTTTAATACCCCTATTTATTTCTATTTTTAGTTTTACCCGTGTTGTTCCAGTTCACCTGAGTGGACCCCTGATCATTTACTCGTCTGAATGGCAGCTTATAAAAGTCGATAGGTTAAGTCATTACTTACAAGGCCAGTGGTGGTCCTGTACATAAACTAGCACCGGTTTGGAGCTGGTACACTTGGAAAAGAGGCTTAACATTCCGGCCAGAGAACGACGCTCCTATAACATCTATGGTATCTATTGGCCACGATCGTCTCTTACTAGAAGAGCCGCTTCATATTCTTATGACTTAAAAAACATTTTTGGCTAATAAGATTCGCCATTTAAACATCATGACAATCTAATTACTAATACAACATTAAATCAAATGCAATTTGAATTTGATTTCCGAACTGATCGTATATTTTACGGGAACCGTTCTTCTAAAAATAATAAATTGTGGAAAGTACGAATGACATTTCATAAATTGTGTGAAGTTTGACAGAGATCTACCATCACCATTCTATATGCTCCTGGGTATGTCTAATATATAAAATTCTAGTGTCACGGTGTGCGTTATTGAACTCCTCCGAAACGGCTTTTTGTGAAATTTTGTGAGCATATTGAGTAGGTCTGAGAATAGGCTGACATATATTTTTCATACTCCTAAGTGACAAGGGTGACTCACCCCATTTTTTTTACTAAAATCACATTAAAATATAGCAGAACAACGTCTGAAGAGTCAGCTAGTATAATATACAAACTTTTGTTCAACTGTGAATTTAGTTGCCAACTTTTACCACTTCTTTTTAAAAAAGTATACCATATAATATGCTTAAAAATTACACTATTGATTGTGATTGTGCAGCGAATAAGCAGAGGACTCTCTTTTTGGTAAGAGACAATCGTCGCCATAGAGGTTACTAGTGCGTGGTTATTTTAAATCTGTAATGACTAAGTGTTCAAATCTACTAGCTACTCCATCATTCAGCAGCGGACATCACAAAAACAAAATTTAGCAAAAGAGCTTTCCATTATTTATATCATACCTGAAGAGATCTGGTGATGAGGTGGATTTGTCCTTATCGTGTTTGCGAGGCCTCCCTCGGCCTTTCTTCCTCGGCGAACTCTCCGCGCTTGTCCTCCCTAAGCTGGCTGACAATGTAGGCAACGATGCTATAATTTAAACAAAGTTTATGTGCTTATTAGTACTTTATGGTACATAGGGTAAAACTATAATATAAAAGTATTTTGTAACAGCTTTAAAACACACATATTCCGCAAGTAAATAGACTTCATTTCATTATCCCAATTTCTCTTTGTGGAAGCGAGAGTTGAATGTGTCAGGAAAAGCATGAAAGTAGGATAAATGCGGTCGAAGTCAGAGCGCTACGGAAAATCTTGTGTTGCGCGAATAGTAAGATTAGAGAAAGAGTGGGATTAAAAAAAGTGTTGGTGTAAAATAAGCAAGGGCATGCTCGGTTAATTCGGGCACGTGGAAAGATTGAAAAAACAGATGTACAACGCGAATGTGGAGGGATGTAGGTGCCCGGGAAGACCCAGGTTGACATTCCACGATCAAATTGATTGGGTTTTATCCGAGGACGATGCCAAACTTTCTCCTCTTGTCATCATAACTCCTAAACGAATGGATCGATTCCGATGCGATTTTTCGTTTGGAAGCTGACGTGATCGTACATGGTCCATAGCTTTATTAGGGATAGGTTTCATTGAGTGTTATTGAACATTTTTTATTTCAATTTACATCAGACAAAAGATGTTACAGACACATCACAGTCAGTCAAAGGTAAAATCAAGAAAATGTGAATGAGCAATTGACTATAAAAACTATTAATAATTAAAGATATTCACGCCCCTGTTCCCGCAAAGATAGGCAGAGGTACAACCAGGGCACCCATCAAGAGGGTTAAAAATATATTTAGAAATGCATTTCTAATTTACACTAAACCATTCTGACACAATGTAAAGAAATATCTAAAAGAAACTGTACCTTCAGATCCAAAGCTCTTAGGAGGCACAGCCAGCGTTGATGGCGCAACTAAGAGAGTTGGTTTTCGAAGACCACCCAATAAACCAAGACCTGCAAATGTTAAACTTATTTGACTACATCTTCTTTTTAACAATTCATATATGTATCAAGTTATTATAAATTTACAGATAGGTAAGGTCCTCTTGAAAGACGTCACGCTAAAGATCGATAGACACGATATTTACGCATGCAAGCATAACTTTAATTTAAGACGTCTGGTAACATGGGCTCAACATGCGTCGCTAGAATAACAGTTAACGATGTAACGGTTGTCAACTTGGTTTTAAGATTTCGGATAATTATTGAATGGTGTTATAATTATAGTAAGCGTTTCTTATTTCGAAACCAATGTGTTTTTGTCAACCATGCAACATTAAACATGCAAATAATTTCTAAACAACAAAAAACACGTCTTTTATTATTATTTGACCTCCTCGTTGGTCGAGCGGCTAGCGTACACGCCTAACTACACCGACCAACCGCGAGGATCGGATTCGATTCCCGACGGGGGCACACATTTGTGTGATGAACATTTAGATATCTACATTTCCGGGTCTGGGTGTTCATTAAATTTATTTTTGTATCTATTTAAGCATTTCTATGTATTAGAATCGTTGACTAACACCCATAACACAAGCATATCATTTGCTTACTTTGGAGTTAGATTTCATTTGTGTAACTTGTCCAGAGATATTTATTTATTTATGACTAGCCGATCCGGCGTTCTTCTTATCGTTTGAAATAAACAGCTACTAACAGACACAATTACTACTAATTATAATAAAATAGACAAAATTGAAGTGTGGTTTTTTCCACTTTTCCCCTAATTTTTTTCGGGTTTTCTCTTTGTCCTTTGTCTCTAATCCTTCTCCTGACAAAAAGGACCCAACACAATAAAAACAAAAATTAGCGAAATTGGTACATCCGTTCAAGCGTGTTGCTATGACCACGCGAAATTGGGATTCAGTTTTAAATATATGCATACATTAACTCTTTATTGTACATAATAGAAATTACAAAAGGCGAGCTTATCTCTAATGGAAGAAATTACTCCCACCCATGACCCAACCCCATAAGAAAAAACTAAAAAAAAAGTGTACAAAACTATGCTAAATATAACTACTTAATGCATATACTTACTTAGTTTGGTCATAAGTTCTATCACACAATTAAAACTTTTCAATTAAATATGCTGGCCACATCGATGTGATTACACACCAACTTCAATTTTCGGCATACTGACAAGTTTGAATTTAACTAGAAAATTCATTTATCGTGCCATCAAACGATATAATGATTACTTAAGTTTGGAAGACAGAAAAAGAAGCGATCGTCCTAGCTCTGTTATGACACCAGCAGTGGCAAAAGCTGTGAAGGCGCGAATTCAAAGAAATCCCATCCGCAAGCAGAAACTGTTAGCCCTTAAGTTGGGGTTTAGCAAAACCACGATGAAAAGGATGTTGAATGAAGACTTAGGACTACGAGCTTATCATGCTCAGTCATGGTTTGGTAAGGAGTCTCATATTGGGGCCTAACTGAGATAACTGAGAGACACTTTTGTAAGAAAGGTGTAAAAAATAAAACGAATGTGATTATGTATCAAAACACAGTGCTCACGGACCTTGTGGAACCTGTTTCTCATACCATCATCATGTATATGTTCAATAACAGGCCCTGGGTATTCCAACAAGATTCTGCGCTAGCCCATAGAGCTAAAGAAGCACGCAAGACTGGCTGACTGCACATGAAATTAACTTCATCCGTCACGAAGACTGCCCTTCTTCCAGTCCAGACTCGAATCCCTTGGATTACAGAATATGGCAACACTTGGAGCAAGAAGGCCTGCTCAAAACCACTCAAGGCATCCTTGATCAAAGATGCCGCCGTTATTGACATCAATGACATGACCTCGTGCGTCCTGCTGTAGACGACTGGCCGGGCAGATTGAAGGCCTGTATTGAAAATCGCGGGGCAAATTTTGATTTGATTGATTTATTTGAGTAAATAACTTTAGCACGTTTTATTCAGTTCATTTTGATTAATAAATTATAATAATATTTATAATTAAGGTGATTATTGTTTAACAATAAATATGTGACAGAAATTATGGCCCGACTAACAACATACGGAACATAATACATACTAAATATTTGAGCAGCTTAATGAATATAAGTACCTTTCCGGGGCGCTTCTGGTTGTTTCGATGGTGATTTTTCTGGGGTTGCTAACTTCTGTGTTCGTTCCACAGTCTTCTTCGGACTTTTTGAGTAATCGCCTAGTTTGGGGTAAGGTCAATTTGTGTAATTTAATTATTTACTTAAAAAAACACTGAACTGAAAAAATTCCATATTTTTATTATGATATATTATAACATTTTCTCTTGCAATTATCCTGTTGTCCCTTAATTTCGATTTTACAAAATCTATTAAGATGAAATATAGCCTATGTTAACTATGATGTCATAGCTATTTAATGGTTTCAGTTTATTGATTGCATATAAATATATTTTTCTCTCATTATAATGATGGTATAAATAGACATCTTTTTTAATCATAAGACAGCAGCAACAAAAAACATTCAAAGTAAAAAAGTACTTTACCTTTACTAGGCGTTTCTGGTTGCTTGACGGGTGACTTTTCTGGGGTTGCTAATTTTTGTGTTCGCTCAACACTCTTTCTTATAGCGATTGGGGTTTCTGAGTCCGTAGTTGGTGTATCTGCCAGAAAAAAAATTTCAAGTCATCGCCTATGACTTGAACTACAGTTCATTCGCTTTAAGAAGAGAGTGACTTCATTAGCCATCGCCCCTAACCAAATAAATTTTAATATATAAGGTATTTTCAAATTAGTGCACGATATTTTACCTGGGCATTCTGAATATATAACTGAATCAGTAAAAAAATTAAAAAAAAATCGGACTTAAAATAAATTAATTACAGCATCTAATGTTTCATATACAATAACGCAAGTTCAATGACCCGTCCGCCTCATCCGCGCGACGACACGTGACACCTAGATACGGTAGGTATGCGTGTGTTACGTTTATTGCGTGTCCTATCCCAAAGATAGGCTTTGAATTGATTGATCATAAAAAAATAGTGAATGTAGGCGTGTGGTGAAGATAAGAATCAGGCTTAGGTATGCCTAACTACAAAAATGATTTACGTATCTACCTATTCACACTATTTACATCCATATTTAAACATATCCACCATTGTAGATACTCAATGCAAAACTTAGCACGGTTGTTGATGTGTCTTTAAGTATTGTTCGTAGGTTCCTATTTTCCTATAACTTTTTAAGGCAAGGTCAGTTCAACTGTAAGGTTCACTTTCAAAGTCAGTCAAATCTTCGACCTTACCCACATGAAGAAGTCGGGAGGCGTGAGGTCAGATCAGGTGATTCACACTAGCCAATTTTAAAAAGGTACTCAGGAACACTTCGCGAAAAATAAACGCAAACACAAACAAAAACTTAACATACCACAAACGCGATCAAACATCAACTGTGATCAACTGGATTTTAAACTTAAATCGTCGCGAATTAATAACATTTTTAATTATTTAGGCCGAATATCGACAAATAAAATAAAAAGAGATCATAGTATCCCGTATAAATAATTAAAAATGTGATCAACTGCTTCGAAAAATGGCTGTATTAGAAATAATTAATTTGTAAGAAGCGCCCACGCGGTTGTCACGGGGCGGGGCTCGACGACGGACGAGCAAAGCGGCAAGCGCATCGATACATGACCTTGATCAGAACTTAAAACTATATTTTTTTATGACTTAGCAACAGCTGTTACTTTCTCGGCTAATTATTACCTAGGTAAGTACTACATATTAAATTAAAAAATAAAATACTGGACCGAGATATTTGTACTGTGTGATATGTAAAGTTTTTTAACTGATTAAAATTTCAATAAAACAAAAACATTAAGGGCTTTTACCATTTTAACAGGTAATAGCCTAACATAATACCTAGTAGCCTGTAGGTACAAATAAACATTAAGTAGCTAGGTATATTGCAACGCGGCAGCCGTGAGACAATCAGCTGCTTTCGAGAGTTCGTTGACCGCCATGCGTTATAGCGAGAATTAATTCTTGTAATATTTTATTTATTTTTCGTTTTAGATTTTTTTTTATTATTTTTTTAAGTTTCTAGGCACGCATTCCGAGCCCGTGGTTTAAATATCGTTAACTAATTTAAGAAAGCCCTGTATAATACCAGGAAATTAGAAATGAAAACAGAAGTTGGGCGATTTAATTGGTCAGTGGCAATGTTAGGTTAAAGTTTGCTACGTCTTCTTAACGTGGACGAAGTATCAACTACCTTTAATTTGAAGTTTCCTTAAATAGAAAATTTTGACTGAAAAACGACTCTAGTAACTCAACTAAGATAGGATAGGGTTGTTATAGATTACCAGAAATTGAAATTGACAGTAGACCAATACATCTCATTTTAGACTGGCATTTCCATTCATTTGCTTTTTTTTTATTAAAGTGGTAACAAACAAACTAGTATTCCAAACCTTCCTCTGGGATTATAGGGGTAAAAAAAACATGTAAGTATCTACACACTCATATCCCCGAAGAGATAGGCAGAGAAACAACCAGGGCACCCACGACTAGCCAGACACTTAGTCCCACTATGCAAGAGATGGCAAGCCTCTCGCCAACTGGGCACATATATCCAATACCGGACAACGTTATTTTTATTAAACAATTGAAAGGACACATTTTCTATTTTTTTTTGTAGCCCGACCCGGGACCCAGGATCAAACCCGGGACCTTAAGAAGTCAAGGCTGACGCCGAACCGCAATATCTTCAATAGCTTTTTCGTAAATACTTAACATATAATATCATAGGCTTAGGCTAAACAATCGAACTTAAAAATAATGAAATGTAATTACTAACATATAGGCAACCATATGTGGCCAAGATTTCTTGCCCCAAGAGTTTAGGGCTTTCTCCAGCGTAAATTGATTCGACGCAAAGTTTTTTCTGTGGAATGATGAAATGTTTGATGCTCGAACTTATTAGGCAGAATTCAGTTCGTTTTTTTTTTCCTTTTTTAACTTTCACTAGGCTTGGTTTGAATTCTAAAGTGGGCCTGGTATTTGTGTAACGAACATTATAATCTTTTGTTTTAGTCTGAAGGTTTAGTAAATTTATAGCAGGTTTTTTGGGTGTATAAATGTATTATACCGATTACTCTATACCCTCAAAACATGACTAGTTTAGTTTGGGTTAAACTCTTATTTAAATAATACTTATTTTGCATTTATTTAAGGCAAAACAAAGTGGATATTCGGATGTAAAAATATAGAAAAACACAAAAGGCGAAGTGGAATCGGAGATTAAAGCCTCTTTGTGCAGATATTAGAATGCATATACATATTAAATCAGGCCTCAACACCTTTCTTTAGGAATTAGACAACATACATAAGCTATTATTTATCATGATCATGGAACGAGTTCCCTATTGCTCTATTTCAAAAATAATAGGATGTAAATAAATTATAAATCGCAACCACTGTATATGAACTACAAGAACTTTTATATTGTGGTACTTGTTGCTGCCTACGGAGCCCGTTATGGGCGAGTCCGACTTGCACTTGGAAAATATTGACAAATAACAGTGGTTGCCCTTAAACTGATTTACAGTAGCTTTACCTATAACCTTAGAAATTAGATAGGCTAGTATAGCAATATAGTGGAGTATACATGATAGGATAGCATGAAGCCGCCGCGTCTCACGCAATAATCCGCCTAGATCGCTTTCACACATTTTATATAGAGCAACACATACCATGTCAAACCGTATTACGTCGGATTTGTTCTTGAGTGCGCAATGCGATGTACTCCGATCCGACACGCTGCGGCCGTCCAAGTGTGCGCTATCCTTAATGAGTAATCGGTGGACAAGGCTGCAAGCAGTGGCGCGTATGTAGTGTAGAGCAGTATGTTATATAGATTACCCATCTCGGTAGTGGCCCGTGTGGAGCGGGCGAGCGAGTGCGAGGGGCGGCCACGGCCACGACGTCCGCGCCGGCCCCGCCCCCGGCCGCGGCCGCGCCACCAGTTGCGGTTGACCTTGCTGCTGCTGCGGCCCAACGTATGTAGTGTACAGCAGTATGGTATATACATTACCCATCTCGGTAGTGGCCCGTGTGGAGCGGGCGAGCGAGTGCGAGGGGCGGCCACGGCCACGACGTCCGCGCCGGCCCCGCCCCCGGCCGCGGCCGCGCCACCAGTTGCGGTTGACCTTGCTGCTGCTGCTGCGGCCCAACGTCGGGGACGACTCGCGCTGGACGGAACACCAACTTTATTGCAACACTTCAAACCGGAGTAGTTGAGGTAAAACAATTACCAAAAAAACTTATTACAATATGATTAAGTTAATAAACGTTTTCAATGGAGAAGTAACTAAATTGTAGAGTTTGTAAATCGTCTGGAACAAGGCTACTTTATTTTATTATATTTTTTTATCAGAAATGGCCTATATTTTCCCCTAAAAACACACCGTTCTTAAAATTTGTTTCATTTAAACTAATTTAGCTTTTAAGCTTATAAATAACTGAGCTGTAATGACAGCGTACCGAAAAATAAAACCATGGATACAGTGCATGACAGACATGCATATGTAGTTGGAATTTTGTGTCAGAAATTTCATGTTTTTTTTAATGTTTTATTTTATTGATTTCACTATTATTTCATTGATACTATCTAATGCAACTCGATTTTAATTTAATATCAAATAAATAACAAATTTTTTTACTAAAAACAGCAATATAATAGCGGTCGGCACCTACAGCTCGCAACGCGCGGCTTATGCCCGGTTCCTATATTCAAAAAACGAGTCGTTTTGCTTACGAACTGTAGCTTTTTGTACGAATCGTAATCATTATCTGTTCCTATAAAAAACTCTTCGTAGGATATTTTACTGATAACCAGCGCTATCTAACAACCTACGGATGGGAGGGTCAGAACGACGGGACCATACGACAAATGTATGGAGTTGGCCGCTACTGGCGTTCCTATAAAATTTTTGAAATGTCAAACAGCTGTCAATGTTACTGTCCGTCAAAGTTACCGCTACCGCAGCATTTGAGGCGGATTATCTGTTTATACGTATAGTATAACGCAATTATTTTAAAGTTTGTAAGCGATTTCAAAAATGAAAATGATGTGGATATGCTTAGTACGCTCTCAGGATGAAGTTTGGAGTCCGATGTAAACAATATAGGAATATAAAGCAATGGTTCAAAGTTTGTAAGTGATTTTAAGAATGAAAATGGTATGGATGTGCTTAGTACGCTCTCAGGATGGAGTTTGAAGTCCAATGTTAACGCTATGGGAATATAACGCAATGGTTCAAAGTTTGTAAATGATTTTAAGAATGAAAATGGTGTGGATATGCTTAGTACGCTCTCAGAATGGAGTTTGGAGTCCAATGTAAACGATATGGGAATATACCGCACTGGTTCGAAGTTTATAAGCGATTTTAACAATGAAATTGATGTGGATATAGGTAGTACATTCTCCGGATGGAGCTTGGAGTCCAATGTAAACGATAGGGAAAGATTTTAAAAAGAAAGTACACTCTGTAGGTACTTCATAATTTCTAAAGATTGACTTGTTTTCATCTGAGGTTCCGACTTGTTAAGAGATTAGTGGGGAAACGACTGACCAAAAGTTATCTCTTTTTATACCCAGGTGACAGCAACAAGGTAAATAAGTTTATCATCTATGTATTTGTTGTATGGTACAAATAATTTCAAATTTAGCTACCACTTATGTACCATAAGTGGTCTAGCGGTATCGCCTCTGTGGTCTAGCGGTCCGGGTGTTGGACTTGACTGCATGAGGTCCCGGGTTCGAATCCCGGGTCGGCCAACACAAATAAAATTGGATTTTTCCAATTTTCTAATAAAAAAAATTTTGGTCGGGATTGGAAATGTGCCCGGTTGGCGATAGGCTTGCCACCTATCACATTGTGGGACTTAGTGTCTTCGGCTAGTCGTGGGTGCCTTGGTTGTACCTCTGCCTACTTGTTCGGGGATATGGGCGTGAAGATACTTTTTTTTTTACTTATGTACCAATTTATTACCTTTTATGTTTGCTGTATTTGCTTGAAAAATCATGATCCACATCAATATTAAATCTGTTGTGAACTAGGGATGTGATGATCCCGATGGGAGCAATGTAAAAATTTAAGTACAATATTGAAGTTAGATATTTAATTAGTGCAATCAATCAGATTTGATAATTCCGCAACAACTTATAATGGTTGCTTAGTAGTTAACGCCTTTTCATGCACCTGTAATTTTAGTGGTTGCTAATATCATGTTCTGCTTTTGATAATGCATAATAAGGTTAAATTACATAACCTGAGTAACTTAAGATCATATCAGTTTGGCAAAGTATTTTTATTAATATGAAAAATGTATAAAGACAAGTTGTTATTTTAATGACAATCTTTAGTTGGTAAGGACTACTTCCAGCATAATACTTGGCAAGATCTATTAAAGACGCAGCAACATGTATATTTTCAAGTTTCTAAGGGAAATGACAATGTCCGGGATCGGATATGTGACCAATTGGCGATTAGGCATGCCACCTATCACATTGTGGAACTTAGTGTCTTCGACTAGTTGTGGGTACCCTCTCTTAGGTGGTTGTGCTTCTCCTAAGACGCAACAAATAAGCCTAAACATAATAGGAGTGCTGGGAATTTTAGATGTATCTGCCACCTCTCAGTTCCATCATCATCCGATTTACTCATGCATAAAAGATTTCAACTCAATTAGTATCCAGGAAGTGGATCAAATTCAACTTGCAAGATTCCACCCGGACAAACACAAATAATGAAAATTACACAAGACCTTGTAAAAAGAGGTACTAGGAAACGTAATATTATAGGTATCTATTTGTGAAGTTTCCATGTGAAGGAATAGGAAATGTACTAATTCAAATGATTTTATGTATGAGATTGTTTACAACAGTTTGATTTCAGATCTTTTGGAGTTTGGAAAAGAAGTTTCTTTGATTTAGAAAACCCTGCAGTTAAAATTAATAACAACACATGCAATTATTATCAAGTTACAACTGCTATATTGCATAATATATGTTAAATGCAAAATGTGAATATCCGTTCAGAAGATCTAGGTATCAGTAAAGGATCCTGATAAACCTTGTTGATACAGATTTGAGTCAAGTGATATTATATTTTGAAAAATAAAACAATTTTAAATACTTATTACAACTTTTATTTTGGATCGAAGAAAATTTTACATAATATAGTTATTTATTTCCTGCTATAAATTTATAAACACATTAATAAATTTTCTCTAACAACCACTTGATTAGCAGAAATTTAAAAACTAGCAGGAAATTGTATTTAGAGATAAAAGACAAGTCCAATTTTAAAACTGGTATAACTTTAAGATAGCTCTTGCAAAACAGTTGTTGAGAATGCTGCAAGCTAATAGGCACTTTCATTATCTAATGGCACATTTTAAAGCATGTGTAAGTTGATCCCATCAGACCTGCTAACCTGTCCAGTACATCAGATTTAACACCGTCAATCTGTAAAAATAATTGTTTAAAATCTAAAACCTTGTTTTACAAAATAGTTATAATTTCCCTATGTATTACGTCTTTTACTATGACTACATTTTTCTATTTTAGAAATAAAAAAAGTCATTCTAAAAAATGTCATATAGGCGGCACTATAATTTTCACTTTTTATTTATGTAATGAACTAGCAGCCCATCCTGGCTTAATACAGGTAGACAAACTTCTATGTTATTACACATATAAGCTTTCCTGTTGAAACACCCTTTTTCATATGATATTGAAAGGCAATCAAGCAGATGGTAAGAAATTCACGCCACCTAGAGACACCAAAGGTGGTAATGGTGCATTGCCAACCTGAGGCCAGGATGGTAGGCCTCGAGCAAAAGTAAGTTTAATGGCTACCTTACCCTCCGTAGCACATCATGGCAAGCACAGACTTTATGGCGGTAGGAATAGGTAAGGCCTTGGTACCAATCCGGGTGAGTCATGAAAATAATGCATAAGTTTAAAAGATCTAAGCATACATAGGGAGAGACAGCGGTAAGGGACTGTTTTATACCATGTTCTCAGACATATCTAACAATACCAACGTTAAAATTAATTGTTAGCTGTTAAGAGTAACAGGTACATAGACATAAGATAACAAAGTACAGGTATCCTACATTTTATATTTAAATCTCAAAATCACTCTGCCTTGCAGCAAGGTACAAAAAAATTTGATAATAATGCTTGCTAGTTAGTCAAAAAGAGTTTCAAAGATTTAATTATATATTTGACTTGTTACCTTCATATTAGTCATTTGTTTTAAATTATGTTCCCATTTTCGTTTGAGTTGGTTGGCATGCATGGCAATCAGAATATTCATGGAATAACTGTATTGGTTTGTCCTTCATTTATTTGAAAAAGTATTTGTCTTTTACCGGGTGATTTTGGGTCAAACTTAAATCAGACCGACTAATAAACTTCATCCTTCGCTTCCCTTTCTGTAATACAATCCCTTTCTGTAATACAAAAACATGGTGAGTAGTTCTTTATACTGTTAAATTAAAATTTGCTATACAGGTTTTAGTAAAAATGTTTTCACAACTACCTATAATCGAGTGTATAAGATTTTAATGTGGCTTCCCATACTAGAGAACTAAATCGTGGTTAAATTGTTTGGGACTATTATTGTAATTAGTTTGAAGAAATTAATATACATAACAACTAGTAAAACACCAGTTTCAGGCACAGTAAGGAAAAGCCGGTTAGGTAGTTTGTAAGAAGTTTTGCTACTCAGTACATATTTCTATTTATGGGTTTGTAAAGTAAAGAAGTTATACTTACAGTCATGTTAATTGATTTTTCAATACATCAATACTTTTTTTCGTGTTTGCACTCACACAAATCCAAGTAAAACATCGAATATTTAATAAAAACTGTTTGTAAACATTCGACATATTAACTGAAATAAAATCAAACATCCAATTGTCAAACTTGAAACTTCAAACAAGATATTGGCGCGCGCGAGTCGGGATTTGCGTTTCGTTATCACATTAGCACTAACAGCTGATAATACAATTAAGATGTTTTTTTTATTTTAAAACTATATTAGTCTAAATTTATTGTTGATTTGTTAAATTATGTATGTTTTTAATAACAATTTTGGTTTATATCATAAATAAGTGTTATTATAATTACAAATATATTGATCAAATAAATAAGCTTAACGCAGTATTGAAACGCAGGGAGGGGCAAAGATGGCTACCACTAAAATATTTACTCACGACCACTCGTAGTAGGTAATGTACTAAAAGCACTTGTGGCACTATAAATTACTCATCGTTTTTAGTAGGCAAAAACGAATGGTCAAATTTACGGATGACGCCTAGTGGATTATAGGAACCGGGCATTAATGCATATACTTAGTTCGCTATACATTGCAGGCTGAAAAACTTCTAAATATTTAACCACTTGTTTCCGACAAAACTGTTAAACGAATTTTGAAGTCGGATATGTAACTAAACTACCACAGAAGTTTTCGTTACGGTGTCAAATATATATATAACGCTTTAATAACTTAAAGCATCTAAGCCCTTCATTTTAGTTTCTAAGTAATCAACTATATAAAGTAAGAGCTACTAGGTTAGGACAAAGGTAGTGAGTATCTATTCCCTATTTCGTAGAAAAAAGGACTTACAAAGAAATGCAATAATAATTTTAATTTGTGACATTTTTAGATGATTCATTTATCCCGACAAAAAAACAATCACAAAAATAAAAATCATTTAAAAAAATGTGTAAAAAATACCGTGTTATTTTCTTCTTCGGAGTCAACTCGAGGACTACGATGTCGCCTTTCACTGCGAGCAACGGACACTGCACGTTCACTTCTGGTATCTAAACAAATACAACAATTTTAGACAAGCTAATTTTCACATCCAAATAGAAGAAAATAAGTTTGAAACAACTGTTAATAACAACGTATTGTTAACATTTTTCTACAAATAAATTAAATTCTAATTATTATAGCAATAATCGGATTGCACCAAAAGCAGTGTCACGATCGTGATACACCTTTTAAACCAACTTCTAAAAAAGTAAGAGGTAATATGTTTTTTATGGCATCCAGGTAATAAGTTGAGTGTGTACGTAAACGACTTGCCTATTAAATTAGAAGTAATTTCTTGTGTTATCAAAGCGAAACACACAAAACCTATTATTTATGTAATAAATAAATGAGGTGTAGTTACCACCGGTATGGTCGCTGCCGCTGGTGGACCGGCGCACGGAGCGGCGGCGGCGCGGCGAGCGTGCGGCGCGGGAGGGAGCGCGGGACGGGGCACGGGAGGGGGCACGGGAGGGGGCGCGAGAGGGGGCGCGAGAGGGGGCGCGGGAAGCAGCACGGGAGGGGGCCCGCGGCGGGGGAGACTCCGCGCGGGGAGACTCCGCCGCACCGGACCCCGCCACCTCCGGGTACCCCGCGTCGCACACGTCGCGCCGCGCTTGCCGGAATATAGGTATACACTGCTCACGCATTTTCACGCCGGCCCTTTTGCAACAATTAATTAAACATCTATAGGTGAGGATTTGTAGCAGATTTAAGTTTTTGGAAATGAAAGCTTCTTTAGCGGCGTTACGCACTTTTATTGGAATGGGTTAAAACTTCTAAACTCGTGTCAGGACACGTGACCTGGTGCAGGACGCTTGCGCAAATAAGACGGCGCAAGGCGCTTGCGCGAATATTCGAGTTATCATGTTTGTGTAAGATAGCGCAATAAATGAATATTGTATTCTACCACACACATTATAGTACTTTCATTTTTTTTATAGGAAGGCAAACAAGCGGACGGATTTCCTGATGGTAAGAAATTCACGCCGCCTAGAGACACCTAAGGTCAACCTGAGGCCGGGATATTAGGCCTCGAGCAAAAGTAAGTTTACCGGCTACCTTACCCTCCGAACCGGAACGTGAATTCATGATGTTATGGCGGCGTTTTATTGTACATATATTCATACATATCTTCACGCCAAGTTCCTTACGAGGTGGGCAGAGAGTATTGAGTGCCAGACTTCACGATCCTGACAAACCTGTCGGGCTTCCTTCACATTCATTTACTGTATTAATTTATAATCTGTACTTATCTTTTAAGTCAAAATTATCAGTTACCTCATGTTAAATAAAAATTATTACATAATGTCCCAAAAAATAATAATGGCAAGCTGCGATACCATAGCCGACTAAATTCTTTTACGGACAACTCACGTGATTAAAAATAATTGAAATAACTTACTTGTAGAACACGGTGTCCTTGTTATTGTACGTGAGACAGTTGTCGATCATCAATAGGAAGTCTGCCTCAACGTCATCGATATTTTTATAGAGACCGCGATCTAGCTTCTTCCCCATCGTACTCAGATCCATGGGGTTTTTAACCACTGAACTGTAGTCTGGTACCTGAGGAGAAAATCATTGAAGTGTTAGAAATGTAGATGAACAAAGACAGCTGCAGTGCGTATCGGTATGTGAGATGTGAGGAGAGCTGACCTCCTGCAGGTCGACGGGCTCGCAGAAGACGTCGCCGGAGTCCCGGTCCCGCAGCAGCCGCAGCAGCTTGTGCAGCGTCGCGCGCTCCGGCCGCAAAGTGTGCAGCACGCATCGCTCCCACACGCGCGTGTACTCCGCCTTCAGCCGCTCGCGCTTGCGGACCAGCTCGCACAGCAACCTAAGCACCGGAGTTTCATTCCAATTACACTTTCCTTTAACACGCTAATCGGATTCCAAATATAATCTGTGACAAGGACAGAGGAAGTTACATTCATATCATTAAAGTGTGACAGTTGCCTGGAAGAGATCGCTGATTTGGCGATAAGGCCGCCTTTGTGTATCTTATAATTTAAGTTCTATTTGATGTATTTGTAATTTCTCTGTATTTGGTGCACAATAAAGAGTTATTGTATTGTATTGTGTGTCGTCCTTTCTAATATTACTACCGCATGTGTTTTTTGTATTCAGTCATTTACCATGTAAAAATAGAATTGGACGTAGGCTAGTTTTAGTTTCAATGTCTCAATGGTCATCCGCAGGAGTCCATTGAGAGAATAGGATACAAAATAGCTTGCCAAATTTATTTACAACCGTTTGCAGTTTTAAAGCTTAATTAAATAATAAAAGTTCAAAGGACTATCATTTAATTACTTAAACAACTTTCCAAACTTTTGGATTTATCCCTTTTGATTGATCTACGACCTAAAATGATAACGTTCGAACGTTCACGCTTTTCCTTCTAAGAATTTCACAAAAATTTTGTCACATACTTCAGTTTATATTAGTATAACCTGAATATAATTTTTTTATTCTTCTACTATATATATCAAAGTATAGTAACAAACTTAATATTGAAATCCTTTATCCTGAGACGATTATCAACTTGAAAAATTTTTCACCAATCACTCACATTGTTAGCTATTTTAGATGAATGTTACAATGAAACGTAATGAATATTTTAACTTTGTACTGAAAAATCTCAATTTTTATCCGAAAAATCGACCGTGTCTCACCTTAGTCTCGGTAAGGCGATGCGGTACCATTGCAAAGAGTACGGATGTTTGAAAAGAAATAAAGTATGTGTATGTGTCTCTCCCTAATACGATTTATTTTTGAAACAGAAAGCAGTCATTGCATCGTACACCACAACTCCTGACATAGGCACGGAGCAAACTGTGTAGTAGCATGGTTCCGTATCTCTGGTCCCGTATGCGGAATCTGTTGCTCTACATGTAGGAACGGTATACAGCGCCAGTGTGATATCCGCCTTACACTAACCCCTAATACACTATCACTCATTTAACACTCATATAAATTACACGTTTAGAAACATAGGTATTTCACAACAACATTAATATTTATAAATTGATAAAGAAGTGGCACTTTTATAATGTACTAGGATACCATTAATAACACTCACCTAGCTCTTTCCAAATCCTGTCTTATTCTCTGCCAGTACTTCAATTGGTTACACAATTCTCTGACATTGACTGTACCATCTTGTATACCTCTACTACCTACAACAAAAAAAAAAACATTTAAAAAAGTATTTTACGACCATATCCCTTAAGAAGTAGGTAGTAAAATATATACAAAAATGTTGAGGGTTTCCCTTGGTACCGCTAGTATCCCATCATCAGATACTGATTTGATAATAATAGGCCACTTCGGAAGTACGCTTTTCATTAAGAACAGACTTTTAAAATCGGTTTACAAATGAATACAATGGATATACAAGTTTTGCGTATACTTCACATTCTCGTGTAGGGAGTAGCATAGGGTAGGCGTTAAACTTGCCTATTTACTTATGAAAAATTGGGGTAGTTGATGGTGTCACCTTTTAGATACAAGCTAATTGTGTTTGGCGACACCGCTCTTCCAGTAAATAAATTTTTGAACTTAAGCTAAGTACACACTGGGCTAAACACTGGAATTATATAGACGCGTTACAAGAATATTTGTATAGATATACGTAATAAAAATTATTTTGAATTTAAATTTAAGTTTTTTTTAAGCAAACCCCGTTTCTTACAAAACTCACGTAACTTAACTTTTGGTAATAAAAAAATTTGTTACAAGCCAGATCAAAAGGCGCGTAACTTTGTTTAGTAAGGGTATATGTATATACACATTTTTTAAATAACAATTTTACTTTTCCAAAAATACATTTTATTTTATACCTTATATTATACTTAAAGTAACCTTACTTACTCAAGTGCGAAATATAGTATATTGTGGAAAAGTACAAGTTTTTTTCAGAAATAATGTATACAACAGAATTCCATCAAGTGCCGACGATGAAAAGTATCAAGTCTAAGACATAAATAGATAAAAATTAAATTGTATGTGTATGTATATGATTGCGCACGCGTCTGGGAGTGATTATTATTTGTCGTACTGATGTGGCCTAAGCCCTAAACTCGGAGCTATAGCTTATTACGCACAAGTTGGTTAGCTACCTCCGTGGTGCGAGGCGAGGCTCTGCAGCCGGCGCAGCAGCGGCACCCCGTTCCGGCTGTGGCGCTTGAGCGTCCAATAGGCCAGCAGACGCTTCATCAGCTGCGCGCGCGCCGCCGGCGGGCCCGCGGCCAGGCGGGCGATGTCGGCCACGCGCTCAGCGGGCAACGTCGGCACCAACACCACGGGGGCCCACGTCCGCTTCAACGCTAGAACACGCCGCGCCTAAAACATAACCACGTTTTATAAGATCCGAAGGGATGCAAGCTGACGGATTTCTCGATGGAAAATAAAAGATGCGCTTATAGCGGTCCGGGTGTTGGACTTGACTGCTTGAGGTCCCGGGTTCGAATTCCGGGTCGAGCAACAAGATAAAAATTTGGTTTTTCCAATTTTCTAATGAAAAAAAGCGTTGCTCGGGATTGGATATGTACCCGGTTGGCGATAGGCTTGCCACCTATCATATTGTAGGACTTAGTATCTTCGGCTAGTCGTGAGTGCCCTGGTTGTACCTCTGCCTATCTCTTCGGGGATATGGGCGTGAAGATACTTACTTTGCTTATAAACACTTATCATAGACTAAAGTGATCCAAGGATAAAGTTAACATTATAGTCTATAATCGCAGTGCATTTAATTAAAACTACAATATCAACTTAAAACTGAAATACTTTATCCTATTTATAAGAACTTCTTCAGTTGTACCCTGCAAAACCGAAACACTACAAACAAACAAAGTACTAACAAAGTTTCGAAAAATACTGAGTCCCGCTAACAGTCACGTGACCGCTTGTGACGATTGTCACAAAGCTCTGTGTGGGCTGCGCCCCGCTTAGTATAGTGTACACTAGCAGTTTCACGCAGCTTCGCCTGCGTAACTTTTCTTCTACTGCATCGATTTAATGAAACAAAGCCTATGTTACTCAGGGATAATGTAGCATTCTAAAGGTAAAAGAATTTTTGAACTCGGTCCAAGAGTTTCGGAACTTATTCATTTCAAACAAACAAAAATCAAACCATTCCTCTTTATAATATTAGTATAGACATATATTTTTATTTATGCTTAGTATCAACGTAGTGATATATAAATATAGTGAGTGTAACAGCTTGTGCAGTATTTTGTTCAGTTTTCGTCCGGATTTTACGTTAATAGTTTAATAATGATTAATATTATTCAATTAATTCGAAAAAGGGCAATCGAATAATCTACCTAAAATAAATGGATTAATAGTTGCACATTATTTTTTAATAAAAGTGATTTCATTGCCTCTGCAATGCGAGGAATAAAAATGCAATGGTAAGTAAACTCTCCTTGCAACTAGGTACTTAGGTATACTTAATAATAATTTATCTGTTCTAAATTGTTTTAACAAAACAAAATACCCAACTAATGTCGTAATGGAAAAACTATTTTTTTATGATATTTTTTACAGATGTTCTTTCTTACGAAAAAGGGTTCCTTTGATGTAGTTGCGTGCACCGCCTGTAGGCATATGCTACGTATATGTAGTAGGTATATAGGTACCGCTCTTAACAAATTTATTTATTTATAATTAGGTATTATAATATGTGACATTGATTTATTGAAAACTAGCTTCCGCCAGCAGCTTTTCCCGCTGTGCATTTTCCCAAGATTAAAAGTAGCCTATGTGTTATTCCAGACTTCGTCCAGAACCGTTCAGTAGTTTTTGCGTGAAAGATAACACACACTCTGACAAATATTCGCATTTATAATATTAGTAGGAACTAGGAGTACCTAGGATGTAGATGTAGTGGGTTGAACGCTAAACCTTTTTTTTATTTGTATTTATTTACTAACAAAATACGTAAGGCCCTTTATTTTTATTTGAAACTTATTTCAGATCGGCAAGACACAGCTATGGCTATGATGCTATTGGTTATGTTCAAGTAAAAAGGGTAGGTGATTAAATGTAGAATCACGCCAGAACACCGGAGTACGTACCACACCTCGTTATTGCAGTTTAGAATGCAATGAAAAGGATCAAGAAGTTTTAAATGTAACCTGCGAAGTTTGTGCTGCCAGCGGCGGTGGCTGTAAACATACTATAGCATTTTGTATTGCACACGCTGACTTTGAAACCTCAAGGAGTGTTGATGTACATGAAATAGTTTATAATATTGTGCACTACATATTCGACTGCACTCCACAAAGTTCGAGCAGATACTCGCAGTGCAGTCGAATTCTCCTGATGATGCTTCGGTTACGAAGCGAAGCGTACGTTGAGTTTGTAGTAGTATGTGTATTGTTGGTGCTACTAAAACAGTTTAGTGGTGTGTATTGTGTGGAACTGGATGTATTTGGGAGTTTTAGCTTCCGGTAAGTCCAATTCATTCTTAGCGCACTATTTTGTCTGTTTTGTTACGCAATAATACGTATACATTTTTTTGGCGAAAAATTGCAAATTAAATAATTTTATTTAGATTTAAGTATGGATTTCCGCACAGTAACGCCTTCTTCTATTAATTATGTGATGATCTTTTTGAAAAATGTGTAGTTTTGGAAGGAAAACATTTTTGACATATTAATATTATAAAATTACATTATCATAATGTAAATGTAACTAAGTTTCATTAAAATTCTATAAATAACACAAACATTGGTGGAAAGTGGAACGTACGTAACTTCAAAATCTTATATTTTTTATACAATAAAATAAACTTAAATGTATTTTGCTTGAAATACTAAGAAGTTACTTTAAATAAAATAGACTGCTTTGAAGATTAACTATTCCGCATGCTGAAATCACCACTGAATCTAGCAGGGTGACTTGCTTTAGATTTTTAACGTTCTTTAGAACTATAAAAAACAACTTTTTCGGCAAATTGGTAGTTGTATTCTTACATTTAAGCATAACACATGATTTCCTAGTATGTGGATTGGCCAGTTTTAAAAGTATTAAGGTATAATTTGGACGGCACGGGCTCGCGACCGCGAGCGGACTGAGCGAGCCAGAGTTAGCGTGTTATGCGATGACGTAACTCCGTCACCGGCAGCCCGCTTTGTGCGGTACAACTTGTTTTACTTCTAAATCGGAAAGTACTTGACGTATCGAAGTAATTCATTCACTAGCATTTTTTTATTTTTGTCATAGAATATGGAGTGCTAATAATCAAACTTAGTTAACATTTTTCATTGTATGAAACCGGGAGAGTTTTCGCAAAACTATCACCTAGCCACGGTGTTAGTGATAGAAAGTGACGCTGGTCTTTAGTACTTACCTTAGAATTGAATAAACGGGATTAATTATCAGTATTTAAATCCAAGAACAAAACAATATTACATCCAAATAATGCAAACGTACCTGTTTAATTTTTTCTCTGCTTTTTTGTCTAATGGCCGATAAATCAGCTGACTTAGTATCTCCCTCTGATTCTAATGCTCGCCTCTCCTAAGAAGTGAATAGTTCTATTAGTACAATAACAAATTATATCAAATATCGAATTAAAATTTGTTACTAATGTTACTCATTTGAAAATATACATAAGACCGGAATCAAGGTCCGTTCCTTTGAACCATGATCTACATTCAAAAAACATTATTTTTGACCAAACAATCACATAAACAGCAAGAAACCGACTTAGATTTCAACATTATGTTATCTAAGTATATAATATGTAAACAAAAATGTATTTCCCCTAGACTCCTAGGACCCAGACTTATTAGCAATTAGCCAACTTCAGAGGTTAACCAATGACGGAGCAATCAATTAAAGCACATCATAAAAATATAGTAGTCGAATATATAACTTAATTTTTTCAAAGACGAATAAAATTAGGTTGGTATATTATGTTGCAAACACAATGTTTTTTATTGTTCGCGAGGAATCAAACGTACTTAGCTTTGTTGGTGAGTAAATGGGCATTAGCGACATTTATGAGCATTCCAGTCATCTGAGCTCTGTTCAGAAAATCTTGCACACAAAAAATCAAAAACAATATAGCAATTTTTTCGGCGTGTAAAACCCATATCGGTAGTGTAACTCTTGCATTTAGATTTCATGCAAATTGGTTATTGGGATCAGATTTGTATAATTTTGTATTCTTGAACACAATACTACCGAATTATTAGCATCAGTCCAAAAAAATCAACTAATCAAGTACACACACAAAAACAATGAAAAAAAACGACGGGTTGCATTCCGGGAGTGCCGGTAGAAGTGAAAACTTGAATATTAACGTTGTGCATTTTTGATATTTTGGAATGGTTAGGGAATAATTTTGCACGAATTGCTTTAATTTATTTAATTAATTATTACTATCATTTATGTGGCAGAATACATTTTTCATTTATTGCGCTATCGTACACAAACATGACAACACGAACATTCGCGTAAACGCCCTGCGCAGTCTTATTCGTGCAAGCGCCCTGCGCCTGCTTTGGAATTTTCGATCAGGTCACGTGTCCTGACGCGAGTTTAGAAGTTTTTACCCATTCCAAAAAAAGTGCGCAACGCCGCTAAAGAAGTTTTCACTTCAAACATATTATTTACTATTAAATAAATGTTAGGTACCTAATTCACTAGCATTGTGTTTTTTCACCAGTGGTCCCGCTAACCTATCCAACCTATACTAACTAGACTAAGAGGCGACTCTTACAAGATGTCTGGCAGGGAGGCAGACAGCCTTTTCTATGGAGTTATAAAGGTGAGTACAGGTCGGACGTGACAAATTACCTGCAAAATATGCGCGGGAGTGTGAGCATCACAGTAGGCCATTTTCGCAACCTGAACTGGTTGACTAGGATCCCTTCCCGAACCTGCTGCTTCCATCTTCATGTATAAACTACAATAACGTTACAATTGAAAAGGTAATAATAAGGAATCGCCAAATCGGGTGGTAATCGCAAAATTCGAAGACTGCTCCACCAGTTCCAATTTTCACAAGTTTTAAAAAAAGAAAAAAATTCGACCCTGACTGGATTTGAAGTTTTCGTCTCAAGCCGACGAATGCTCTCACCAGTTGAGCTACTGAGGATTCAAATCCTGCGGCGAAATTTTTATTTCCTTTCTTTACCGTAGTAGTTTACAAGAATAGTCATATATTAAAATGCTTAATTATGTTTCAAATTTGTAGAAATTTAACCCAAGCACAGTTCCAATTTGTCTACTTATAATTTGTATCTATATATAAGTATGTGATGCCAAAACGTTAGACCCCTTTTTACAAAAATTGCGCGGACGCAGGAGCATAAAATTTGGCACACTTATAGTTTATGTATAGGAGATGTACAGAACGCTAATATTTTTCAATTATAATGTTTATAAAGTACATTAAATCAATAAATAACATATTACCCACACTACCATGCATTTGACACACACAAACAAATTGATGATAACGATAAAAGATCACAGATGGCGCACTAAGAAGTTTGGAAACAAAGTAGTTGGTCTTGAGAAATAAAGATGGCGTTCTTATCAAGAAGATATTAAAATTTATTATGGTCGAATTTAGACCAATGGGCGACCACTAGTACTATAAAAAAGGCAATGCGCGTTGTAATATATATTTCTGATGGATGAGAAAACATAACTTGTAGTTTTTAAACCCTGAGCTTTTTAAAAATTTTAGACAAGCTTTAGAAGAGACCCGAAATTTCATGCTCATACTACAAGGACCCTACCATTAAGGTTTCTGCTGTAAATAGTGATATCTCAACGTTTGATGGTACACATACGCTATTTCACTGTTTATTTAAAATCTTCAAGCAAAAATTGCCAACATTTTTTGAAACACCCGTCAAATGCTAATTTGACTCTGTCACATATTTATTTTACGAGAAGTTACGAATAAAGCATACAAAAATGTATATAATAGGGGCAGAAACTCACCCAGCTTGCTGAGCGCACGTGACATGGAAGGCGGAGTAGCAGTTGCTGCGGTGGCACTGTATACACGCACCTGCCCCTCGTTGTTTGCACACCATACATTGTAACTTCCATCGAGCTGCTGGAATCGTCTCTATAGAGTCTGAAATATTCGTAACATTTAGCGCTTGGTTCTTGTTGAAATTTAACATATTAAAAATGTAAGACATAAATAACAATATAACTTAAAAACGACAAAAAGAATGTGGCGATCTAATGGAGACTTACAAGATATTAAACAACAATTATGACTATTATTAACAACAAAACAACACACAATTAAGAGGTAATTCCCTCTAAATCACTTGGTCGACAAGTACAAGCAATGCAAACAAAAAAAGTATCTTCAGCGAAATATCCCCGAAATGGGAGGCTCAACCAGGGCACCCACGACTAGCCAAAGACACTAAGTCCCACAATGTCATAGGTGGCATATATTGCCAACCAGGCATGTTTCCAATCCTGGACAAGGTTATTTTATTAGAAAATTGAAAATACACGTTTTCTATTTTCTTTATTGCCCTACCCGGGGATCGAACATCAAGAACAAAGGCCATCCAAGAAAACACTTTTTCTGACAGTTTAAAAATTTTGTAAGAGAGAGGTTTTTGCATCTGTGGAAAAAGTTACCAGCTAGTGTGATATGTGCTCTATCAGTAAATAGCTTCAAAATCACACTACATAGTTATAACAAATAAAAAAAAACTTTTGTAAATTTAAACAAGTGTGGTCATATAAAAACATCAGCTTTTAGCTGCTAGTGTATCAAATATAACAGTAAATTAGATCAAAACCGCCTTGGGTATCTTCCATGATTTGAGAATAGTTACCTATTGGTTCCAAGAATACTGTGTTGGCAAATCTAACTTCTGGTATCCAAAGGGCACACACCACATGAGCCCAAGTGCCTTGGTCAGTTTGTTTGAAAGCACCTGAAAAGTAAAGATTTAGATGAAATTGCAGATAAGTAGACAAATTTAACATTCTTAACATTATAAAATCCGTAAAACAAATATACCATTTGCTAGCTTTGAGGCTGCTTTGCAACATAGATTCAATTTGCGCAACTTGTTCAGGGTCATTTATTTATCTTATATATAAAATTGACCGATTACCATGAAATTTTGTAAGCATATTGAGTAGGTCTGAGAATCGACTAACATCCATTTTTATAATCCTAACGGATGAGGATGAACCACAGTAAAAAAAAATAGCAGAACAAAGCCGGGTCAGCTAGTACCTATATAAAATTCTCGTGTCACAATGTTAGTTACCTTACTCCTACAAAACAGCTTTACCGTTTTGCACCAAACTTTACCATCGTTTTCAATAGGTCTGATAATCGGCTACTGTCTATTTTTCATACCCCTAAGTGATAAGGGTGACTCACCCCAATATTTTTACTAAAATCACATTTAAAAAAATAGCAGAACAACTTCTAACGTGTCAGCTAGTTTATTTATAAAACAATTGCGGTCGCACTTAGATACATGTATGTGTCGTATGTCAATTAACATTTTCTGTATCGCTAGCTGTTGCCTACGGCTTCGCCATTGTTTTCGCAGGAACCCCGTTGCGCGATCGGGATTAATTAAAAGTATATATTAATCCAGGTCACAGTCTATCTGCGTTCCTAATTTTAAACAAATCTGTTCAGTCATTCGGACGTGAAAAAGTAACAAACAGCCATACATACATACTCACAAACTTTCTCATTTATAATATTAATAATAGGCTTAGGTTGCAATGTTGAATGGAAAACTATAAGTTCAGCCATTACTCAGTATTATAAAGTAATGAGTATCATATCGCATTGTAATATTTCACTACAAACAGGTAAAATAGTGTAACACTAATATATATAATCACAATAGTATTTTTTTAATATCAGAATGAGCATTTATGAAATTAACGTAAATATACCTCCGGTATTTGGACATAACACACAGTTGACTAATCGAGAAGGAGACTGCAAACATCGCCTGCACAACCATTGACCCTCTGGGATGTACGGCACCTTAAATTATATCATTCTAGATAGAAATAAAAGTACATACCTAATCATACAATCTTAAACATACATGATACATCTAAGCACTTTTAACACATATAACTTATCTTGGATTTTTATATTGTGTGCACAAAAAGTATTAAATACTTAAATCAAATGAAAACCTAAAAAGCATGATAACATTTACATGTATTATATATCCTGCCATGTTACTTTTTATTTATTCTAAAACCAAGGTTTTATTAAGATCCCAAAAATCTGTTTACTGATGATTTACAGTGTTGCCCAAAATTGGTCTTGGTGTCTTGGCCTTTTTTACAAAACCAAGATCAAGATCAAGACTGTCAAACTTTAGCAATACCAATACTAAGCCTGGGAGTCTTTAGCGTCATTCAGTTACTGAGTGTCGTTTCAGGAAGCATAGATGTTTGGCTACGCTTATGCGTAGTGCGAGGCACCTAGTCGTCAGCATCAACAAAGGTCGGTTACTGACATGTCAAAGAAAATTTGCAGCTATACAGAAGTCAAGGTAATGTCCCTAATTTTTTTTGTCTTAATTCTCGTTTTAATTATCTTGTTGGTTGAGTGGTGTTGCCTTACCATGTTGACTAATAACGAGGCTTGAGTTTAATTCCCGACGGGAGCTGGCATTTGTGTGATAGACGCCGGTTTTTTATGTCAGGGTGTTTATTATATTTGTTCTGGAATTTACTTATGTATTTTTTTGTATAATATTGTTGACTAACACCAATATCATTAGCAAACAATTTGTTTAGTTTGGGGTAACATTAATACCTGTGATTGAAAATTAGATGAAAATTGACCAAAAAAGTTAAAATTAAGTGTTTGGTGGACTAGTGCCAGTGGCATTTATTACAGTTTTTTCAAATCTACCCAGAAGGTTTTAGACATCTATTTTCAGCAATTATAAACTGTGATAGAAAAGCTAGATGCTAAGCAACTGAGGCTGGTTAGTCACTCAACGCCACTGCTTCATGACAATGCTAGACCACAGACTCCATAACAGACTGCTACAATTTTGAGTTTCCATTGTCACGTCTCAGACATCCACCATACTAAAAAAAAGTATTTTCACGCCCATATCCCCAAAGAGATAGGCAGAGGTGCAACCAGGGCACCCACGACTAACCGAAGACATTAAGTCCCACATTGTGATAGATGGGCAAGCCTATCGCCAACCGGGCACATATCCAATCCCGAGCAACGTTTTTATTATTAGAAAATTGGAAAAACCCAATTTTCTTTTTATTGCCCAACCCGGGATTCGAACCCGGGACCTCATTCAGTCAAGTCCAACAACTGTACCGCTAGACAACAGAGGCGATACTCCACCATACTCGTAGAACTTTGCTCCAACAGATTACCATTTTTTTCAAATTTTGGATAAGTATCTTGCAGGGGAAAAAATTTAACTCCTATTAAAGATCTTATTGGTTCCCATCACAATGTTTTTTTTTTCTATAAAGGAATTAATGAACTACTTATGAGATGGTTAAGGCTCTCGTACAAAATGCCAATTTCATATTTAAGGATAAGTTATACTTACACCATAGCAGTCTTGATGTACAGCTAGGTTGCACATATCACAAAATAAAATTACATTTGTGTTTTGGCATTCTCCATCCATACAAATGCAGCATACAGCATCTTCATCAACTGTTGCTGCAGTCTGTTGGCCACTCTGTGTCGCCTTCAACAGAAAATAATAACTATGTCAACTCAAATTTACAAACTAATGAAATTTAAATACTTTATAACCCTTCCATTTTTCCATAAATCTATCTGTAGTCTGCAACATCGCACATATAGTTAATAGTGGAAACTGACGATTTTCTTTACAGAATTTGAATTACAGTAAAAGGAATCACTAAATTTCGCTACAGACTTAAGCTACTACTACACAAAATTTGGTAATCATCAGTTTAGTAATTTTTGCATGAAAAATGATAAGAAACTGACAAACAACTTAATAACCTTCATTTTAGGTTCTGTATCCTATCCTATCCCATGCATTCCATAGCAATCACTATTTTTAAAAAATATTTTATGTACAGATTTAGTTTTATTACTATTTTATTATAAGTATGTATAGATTCACAATATGCTTATTTCAAAATCCTCATGTCTTTTCTATTACCATTGATCTTATTTGTGTAATTTTAGTACCAATGCTGGCAAGAAAGAGCTCCTTTATATATTTTATCCACTTTTTTTAATGGGATGATTTCTGTAATCAATAAGCTAATGTCAAAACTATGCTTTTGTTTTGATTTGGCTCATATTGTTTGGTATAAAAGTATTATTAAAATATACAAAAATAATTGGAGTTTTATAAAATTACTGTTTCATCTTATATTTACTAAAAAAAGTAGTGTAGTGACAGTAAGTTACTTACTATAAATTTTAAAGAAAGAAAAAATTTCGCCCCAGACAGGATTTGAACCTGTAACCTTTCGTCTCAAGCCGACGAATGCTCTAACCAATTGAGCTACTGAGGATTCAAGTCCCGTGGCCAAATTTTTAATTCCTTTCTAACCCGTTAACGCGGGTAGTTATGTCCTATAGATACACAATTCTGAGTAAAAATTTCGCCACGGGACTTGAATCCTCAGTAGCTCAATTGGTTAGAGCATTCGTCGGCTTGAGACGAAAGGTTACAGGTTCAAATCCTGTCTGGGGCGAAATTTTTTCTTTCTTTAAAATTTATAGAAATTTATCCCAAGCACAGGGCAAGTGCTAAAATAAAAATACGTAGTAAGTTACTTAGATCACTTACTTGGAAATATGATTCTTTCTCCAATCTATCCATTAGCAATTCCAAGGTATCAACTGATACAGGTGGTAGCCCTTGTTTTGTTCTTTTGCTGTTAACAATAGCCAACCAAGCTGTGTCTTCTTCATCCACATCATACTCAACTTCACCGTCAAGTTCCTCTGCTGATTTCTCAATGAACCGTATATATGCATTAGGACGAGGTGGTGCATCACATACTCTTTCATTATAATCTGGTATAAGCTATAAATATACAATTCATATTACAAGAAAATAGACACCACTGCCCCACCACAGTCACCCTAGAATTCCTTTCTACCATTGTGACACATGACATTTTTCTACTGACATTCTACATATATATCTGTATATGACTAAGATTCTGTAGTCATTTATTGCCACCATTGTGGTGAAATTACAGTTGGTAATGCTTGCAAAACATTGCATGCTAGGAACCTCTAAGGAAAAAGTTTACTCATTTCTAAAAGAATAACCATACAATTTTGTCAAAAGCTTTTTACTGTATTTTTACTTGGCTTTTTTATTGTATTGCAAGTTTACGACATTTTGTAAAGTACTTTACAGTATGTTAATAGCACAAACTTATGATTGCAGCTCCAGAATTTTAACTTGGGAAATCATAAAATGAAATCTTTAAAAAAATGTAGCACAACAAAAGAATAATAGTAGATGGATAAAATCATTTACTATATGTTGACTTCAGATTATTCTTAGTTTTGAAGGGACTTAGCTCTCTAACAGGAAACCATTAACCCTTCTTATCAAAATTAGCAGATGTTCTCTGGGTTATGGAGTACCATGTTAACTAACAATCAGTTCAAATATTCCTTAGTTAAAGAACCATGAATGTACCAATAAATCTCACATAAGTTGTTAAAGTGAAACTTTTATTACATCGTCTTAAATTTTTTGGTCTGTGTGTCGCATGTTGCGTGACGATGATGTCATAGCAGCCGCAGCCAATATAGCAGTCGGCGGTTTCTAGTTATAGATCAAGTTTCACTTTTACTGTGGTTTCATAAAACCACACAATCCTTTTGTTAAAATTAATGAAAATACCGAATGTACTGTGAAAGATACCACTATCAAGGTTAAGCGCAGTTTTTTGTTTTTACTGCAAAATAATTGTTATTTGCACTATTTAATACATTTAAGCAAAAAATGATTAAAATCTATATTTTTTCAAGATATTGCCATAAGCAAATAACAAACTACAACATTGTATACTTAGATCTTTCACATGCTCTATTATAAAATTGCAATGTTGGGGTTACAACTAACATGGGAGATATCTACATAATATTATCTTTACATTTATAATAGGTACCTACATACTACTGTACATGTATGTATGCATGCTATAATTACAAGATGAACCAATACCCGATTACAAATTTATATCCTATCCTACTAATATTAAAAATGCAAAATTTTGTAAGGGTGTGTGGATGTTTGTTACTCATTCACACTCGAATGGCTGAATGGATTTGTCTGAAATTTGGAACAGATAGATTGTGACCGGGATTAACGTATAGGCTACTTTAAATCCCGATCATGCAACGGGTTCCTGCGAAAACGCGGGCGAAGCCGCAGGTAACAGCTAGTATAACATATAAATAATATACAATGACAAAACTAAACATTCTAAAAACTTACACTAAATGTGGCTTCTGGTAACTTAACATGGGGCTCAGGAGGTGGTTCTACAAATGGCAATGGCTTTTCCAGCTCTGTATTTTTTTTCTCCCATTCTTCCAGAGAAATGACGTGCACAGGTTGATCAATTGGTATTCTACTAATTTTGCCATCTATTTCGAATTGTACAACTTTTTGAGCTTCAGCAAATGTTAATGCTTCTTTCGGTGGGCTTTGAAGTGCTATGTCACCAGTAGGCACAGCAGCTCTAGTTCGGCCTTTTTTTCGATTATTGGTCACTGCTGGCGTAGCCGGCGTTGGATTATCATGATCATAATTCACTAAATGATATTGTAATCCACACAAGCTTTTATACACCTTGTCACATTTCTCTAGTGGACACTGATACGGCGGAGGTCTATGTTGTCTTAACTTTTTGCAAAATTCTAATACATCAAAATCTAATCCCATGTCTGCTTTTTGCTAGTTGATACAACTTACAATATTAGGTTTTCATAGCTGCAGTTATTACAAATAGACAGTTTAAATTTTCAACGATTTCTATTTAATTCGTGGCAAAAGCGTCAAGTAAAAGTTATATTAGTAAATATTGAGAACGGAGAAAAGTATTACAAAAACAACTTAGAACAAGCTGAAAGCTTCCTACTCCAAATTTCGTAAATCGTGATTTGTGAACAGTGATGCCATCTTGCTAAAGAAAATTTCACTAGATTTAGTTTGAAAATTCACTAAATTTCAAGGTAATAATTTCAAAAAACGCTTTCATCTCATAAAGAATTATAAACAACGTGCCAGATACAAATGAATGCAACCGTGAAAAAAATGTATAAACATAACACACTAACTTAAATTTAGAAAAATTGACAGTATTTTTTGTCATTTTAATTTGAAGTCGTATTACATAAGTAAAAGAATATCTATTGGTTTTTTTTTTAAAGTATAAAAATTTTAATCACCACCATCTTCATGACAGCCCTTTTCACGTTTTCAGTTGGAAAAATCTGGTATAAAAGTGGTTTTGAAAAATACTAGCACATTAAGAATAAGACATATCTCTTTGTGATATGTTACGTAATGTGATAAAATCTTATTATTCTTGTTATATCTTTGGGATGAGACTCATAAAACTTTAAAATATTGTCATAATAATATCTAAAATTTGTCGAGAGGTGTTCTTTCATCTGTTTTGGCCACTTTCAATTTTAATATTTTGACATAAACTTAAGAAGTCATAAACTGCTCAATATATAAGACTGTCTCCAATATGAATTTTCAATATTTTTCTAAATTCAGTAAATATCACTAAAATTACCTTTTTATAGAATTTGACTATCATACAAGAAAAACCACTAGATCTGGTGAAAAAATCAATAAGGTGGTAATGCTGCTGGGAAAAGTGTAGTGTCAAGCAACAATTGACAAGTAAAAAGCTGACAGTGACAGTGACAACTAGTAGCTCACACTAACAAAAAAGAATTAAAATTGAATTATTTTTTGTTTTATTTTTTATTATTTATTTATATTTAAAATTAAAACCCCTAACCCATCCTACAAAGGCACTTAGCAACTCAAAATCTTGTATTTTGACTTTCAAACCTCGTACCTTTTTATACTTGATAAGTCTGTCTACAGACTTGTAAGGGAACTACACGTGTCTGTCTTTGACTACCAATTTCTTATCATAAATTATAAATAAAATGAAAATTATTTATTTGCGGAATATGTGTGTTGAAAAGTTGTTATAAAGATATTTAAGAATACAACATATTCTACCACATTGTGGTGTGCCTAGACTAATATGTACAAGTATTTCTTATTGCTAGAGCAAAACTTAAATGTGTTCGTAGATGGATCAGGCAGATTTGGAATCAGGGTTTCACCGGACAACATGTCGAAACACGGCTAGCCCTTTTCATGCCACGACTTTGTCCGGTGAGTAGTAATTATATAGTAATACCACGTAGTATTAGTGGTAACTAGCCAAGGCAGGGAGGCTTCGGCCTCAGGCTTAAACTGGAAATATGCTATCGGACGTGGCTGACGAGTAAAGTAACTGTCCATAAAGGACTGACGGACGGATGGACTTTAGGCTGACGTCGGCGTCTGACAGCCGCGACTTACAGGGTATCTAGCACAAAGTACGTTGTATCTAGATACTAAAAGTACACTGAGTCCGTGGACGGCATGTGCACACTATCACGCACCTGTAAGCTGCGGCTGATAATATGTATGTTTTAACTGTAAAAAGCAAAATTAGGTAAGAATTTGTGATATAGGTACTTATTAACTACCTAATGTTTTAGATGTTTTTACGTCGCGCCGTTATCTTTGAACCCATGTCTTTTTTTACAACCATCGACAGATTCATCGTCTTCTTCGCTTTAACAAATTTTAAAAAGATTTTCCTAAATTGAGATACATACATATCTTCGCGCCAAGTCCCTTAAGTGACAGACAAAGAGTATCGAGTTTCAAATCTCAGGATCCGTGCTTAAATCAAGATAATTAGGAAAATATTTCCCAGAAAAAGTCATTCCGATGTCAGCACCTAAAGTAGAGGTATAATCTGTGACCTGAAGTACGGGCAACGAAGTTCCCGCAATAACCTACATTTTCCCCCATAAGTTTTCCTTAAAATATGGCATGAACGTGGCTTCCTGCCTTCTGGGGAAAAGAAAAGTAAACATTTACTTGCGTTTTATATTAATAGTTTCATCGTCATTTTAAGCACGTTCTCTTCAAAAATAATATTTTTTACAATAATAATAATAATAAAATTACAAAAATAACCATTTTAGACTAGCTATTTAAAAATTAAAATAAATATCGCATTATTTATATTATTGCTTTTATTGGGAGTTTGATGATTTAGAATCAAGAACATTCTCGAGTTTTCGGTTGCTGTCACTGTCAAACATTGGTGTCAAACGTCAGACTTGAAAGGATCCAAATTCGTGAAGTTTTGTGTTATGAATTATTGTGATTATTGGCGATTGTTTATTATTTTCGCATCAAAATTGTTTTCTTGATCGAATTCAACGTTATATATTTGACTTGGGTGTAACCTAATCATAATGGATATTTACGGATATCCTCCGTATCAATTTAGCCAATCCGATGAGTTAGCAAAGCAAATGGCACAACAAGCTTTGGCTGCCCCGATTCCTAATCATGTTCCAGAACCACATATAATGCCAGCGCCCTCAGGATCGCCTTGGACTGGCCAAAGTCTCTCTTGGAGTATGTCTTCACCGCCGCAGTTGGTGCAATTTACAGCCCCACCACAAGAAGTTAAACTAGGCACAGTTGCACATTGCAAGAGAAAAAGTTTAGATGTAGAACCAGCAATGTGAGTATGAACTTATTTCTAATAGCAGCACTTTATATATATTTTTTAATTATCATGTATAATAGCTTAATACAGTAGTGTAACATGTAAACTACTATAATATGTAAGTGTATAGGGATTCTCAGAAACTAGGCGAGTTGAAAAAATATTCCTGTATTACACACATGGAATATATTTCAACTTAGATTTATTTATGAACTCGAAACCTGTCCGGCAATTTAAAATTGAAGTGTGAACCAACAGTGATCTTTTTTTCTTCCGTGTTCTAATATTACATTCATTTAACGTTAGAACATGAATTGAAAAATGAATGAATCCACATAGTGATTGTAATGCATCTTGCAACCAGTACATGAAGTCAAGCATACCTACGTTGGTGGTTGCAATCTAAATGAGTTATTGTAACACTCTACTTTCTGATTACACAACTCTCCTGATGCTTATATGTATGTAGCATACTTTATTCATCTCTACCACACACGCATACACACATATTGTTAATAAATCATGATGTACCTAATAAGGATACCTGGGATACACAATTACACCTTGTATGGGTATTAATTTTTCCATCCTAGTAATTATTTAACGTTTAATAAGATCAATGAAGCTGATTTGTTCATTATTAGCTGCTCCAGTAAACTTCATTCAACCCATTCAGTTTGTATGGGAAAAATTAAAATGTTATTTTAACTAGTTCCCCACAATCAACGAGGATAAAAAGAAGCCATCCTTAAGTTATAAATAGTGTAACTAACATGACTTTCTTATATATATATATATATATATATGGATTATTTTTTGTGTTGTGTGATTGGTGGTATTTTAAAATTATTTTTGTGCTCATTTCAGTCCTCCAAAGCAATTTATCACAGAAGAAAAAATGGCAGCACATCTTAGCGGCCTTCACATATCATCAGATTACACTTCACACTCATTGGCTTCAGAAAATGTAATGGAAGTGGCCATGGAAGGCAGCTCAACACATAATATTAGTGAAAAGTTAAAAGGCCATACAATAGTGCTTTCAGATGCGGTTAAAAAACTGCAAGAAGAACCATTGATACCTGTAGCTTTAATTGAAAGGTTTGTATGTAATCTGTATTTCGGGTTTGTTAATAAGTTTTGGAAGTACAAAACCAATTTTGTATCATTATAGAATATTGCTACCTATCACTGCTTTATTTTTTTTTTTTTTTTTAACCCTATTAGCACACTAACACATTTGCAGCAGTTAATCTAATCACAAATCACAACCAAGGTACCCACAACTAGCTGAAGAAGACACTAAACCCACAATGAAAAGTGGCAAGCCTATTGCCAACCAGGCACATATTCAATGCTAGGCAATTTTTTTTTTGGATAATTGAAAATACACAATTTCCAGTTTTGTTTTGTTGCTTGAACCAGAATTTAACCCAGGACCTCAAGAAGTCAAGTCCGACGCCAGACCACTAGGCTAGACCAGATGTGATAAGTTGTAATAAGTTGAACATACTACTATAAGTATAAATATTGCCAGGCTGGTTCCGACTGCTACAGGCCTTGGGTCAATTTTGATGGTACTTTGCACAATTTTGTTCAAAGTTTTGCTACTTTAATTTTTATACAAATAAAACTAAATAATGTGTTAAAATATAGTAGGTTTAAAAAAAATAAGTAAGTGTCTTAGAGGTAAACAGAGATACAATCAGGGCACCCACAACAAGCCAAAGGTACAATAATATTTCATAAGTATCTATAAAACATTACTCATTTTAGATTTCAGAAGCCCCAAATGTCACTAGTCGTTTGGCAACCCAGAGAAAACATTATTGAGAAAATAAAGGAAGAGAAAATAGAGTCAGATGAGGAATCTCCAAAGAAACGTAATGGTGTGCTTGTATTGGATCAGACAAGAATGGACATGGAGATATGATTGTTTTAGCATAAGTTTTGTTTTATGTTATTGATGTTCACTGTGTATGACCTAATTATGTACCAGCGAAAAATAAGACTGTGTAGTGTATTTCATATTTTTTTATCAGACATCAGTATGTTTCAATGACCACCTACTTTTTAAGCATTACATTAATAAAGTTTGTAGCAGAGCAGAACATGATTTTAGACATTTGAGCTTAACAATAGGCAGTATTAATTGTAAAACAAAAACTGTAGCTAAATTAAAGCAAAACCACTAAAAAATCTTAAGGGAATTTAAAATGTATTCAACGAATAAATAGTGTCTAAAGGTAAAATATTACAGAAACATTTTTAGTGTATCAATTATGTATGTATATGAAATAATTTCACCTTTTGCTCCTGCTTTGTATTGATGTTTACATGCGATATATGTCTTATATGCTTATAAAAAATATATATATAAAAAAATTAGACAATGAGGGAGAGAGAACATCTTTTTGTTTAGGTGGTATGGTTAATATAGGTTTTAATTTCACGATACAGATTTCACTAGATTTTTCTGCATCCATCAAACAAATACGTACATTCGCTGGTTATCATGTTTATATGTGGATAAGTAATGAACGATAATTAAAATATAGATTTATTTTAAACATAGTCACATTTTTTTATTGTTAGTTACATATATGAGACATGTTTACTTTTATTTTCTTTTGATTAATTCTACCAATTGTCGCAACCTTGCATGGGCGTAGCGAGGTACGGGCGTAGGTCCTTAAGGGGTAGCTACCCTCTCGGAGAGTGTTCACATAGTACTGCAACTCTCTGAATGAATGAACACCTTTGAAACGAACCATGTATCTTATTAAGGGTGCAAAAGAAAATATCCCAAAAGAGGTGAAAAATAGAAGGTTATAAATAATTAAAATATGTATATATAAGAAACCGTGCCGAATATATAAGCTATTTCTGGCTATTATAATTTGGTTTATTACCTCACCTCTGCTAGGTACTTATGTGATGATACAATTTAAATCATGATTAAGACAATATAGTCTTAAGATTATCTTTTTCTGCCCCCATCTATACAAAATCCTGGCTACGCCCTTGCCACCATGTCGGAAAGATCGCAGCAGACTGTCTAAACTTTTTTAGACTGTTTAGATATAACCTCAAGCATCTTATTTCTCTACCGATTTTGTATCATGTTTATGACAGTAAATGTCAAGGTCATTATATTTTTTAGAATTTTGTGAATATCAATTCAATAAGCTGTTGATGGCCAATAGTAGTAGTGTATCTGGTATATGTAATAACAATAAGCACAGATATCTGTATAGTTATAAGTGTATTGCTGAAAATCTTTATTAATCTGATACTGATGGTACCTAATAAAAAGTTTTTTGTACATACTCTTAAGTTTTCTTTCATGCAAAATGAAATAACAACCACCTAAGGTTGTCATTTCGCCCCTATGGTATGTTTATACATTGAGGTCAACGGTATGTCCCGCCGGAGGCACAGCTAGGCGAATTAAGTGTTGCGGGCTATCATTGCCAGTAGTCCCTCGAGTGTCGATCAGCAACACCATGATGCGTGTATTTATCGTGTATTTGATAATATCAGGAATTTCCTTGGGCTGTTTGTCATTTAAAACCAGTAAGAAAGTAGAGAAAATAAATAATAAAATCATTTTACGCGGAACTTTTGAAGCTCGATTCATGCAAAATTAGGAATCACAATCGAGTAGGAATGTTATTTTAGGTACTCTTGAACACATTACAGGCCAATTAACATTTACTTATTAGCTCTTGTTAAATATTTATATTCCTTGCTTATTAGTAAACAATAAATTATTCTTGCGGATTTGTTGAATTTATTTGCAAATAAATGTTAATAAACCGCAAGTATTGTGTTCAAAACTACCTAAAATTACCTATACGATTTAAATTTCCTATTCGCATGATATCGAGATACAAGAGTAGGTAACCCTACTGAACTAATTTAAATCTAGCGCGACTCCGAGTGCAACACTATGAGCCTTTAATTAATGACTTAGATTTCAAATTTACGTGCATGAGTAGGTACTTATGTACCTAACTTTTTATAGACAGCTTGTATTTTGGAAGATAATGAGACCTGTTTACGTCAGTATGTAATATTCTTTTTGATACTTCGATCCAGTTTTTTCTAAAAAATAGATATGTAGGGTTACTCTTGAATCTCGATATCATTAACTGGAGATAACTTTAGTAATAAAATACTAAATAAAATCGCATTTATCTTTATTATTAAAACAATATCAGTGACGTACCTAATATCTATTTAAATTGAAACAACAGATGAGTAATAATATCTAATCCTATTAATCTACAAATACTGGTCCTGAATTGTACATATTGGTCCACAATAATAATAAATATTCGATATAAATAAAAATTAAATCTTAATACAAAACAATTTTCTACTTAAATATTAAAGAAACAGCCCATGTATAACAAAATATTAATGGGAAACATGTTCAATATAAGTATAAATCTCATCCTTCACACTACATTCATGACTTATATTTTTAAATAAAAACTTAAATTAAGATTTTTATTGTGACGCTAGACGCTAAAACGAAACGGCTATGAATATTTAATTAAAAATTCGACGCTCACGAGCACAAGTTATATTAAACTAAAATTAATTTTAATGCTTTGAAATTGAATTTTTATTTCATAAAATATCAAAACTGACAATATTAAATACAAATTTTATTGCATTGTGGTTTAATATTTTCAGGAGGTATTGCAATTTATGAAATAATCTAAATTTAATTTTAGTTTATCAAGACTAAAATAAAATAAAATTCGGCACGGCGTTCTTATTACCATTGGATTTTTTTATTATTTCTAAAACAGATTTGCTTTTTAACGAAACTCACAGAATTGCAATTTTTTATTCACTTATCCCTTATAAATTTTAGCGTTTATCTTTTAGTATAAATTATGTTATGTATTTCTAAGTAGTATTTCTTCGTCAACATTAAATTACATTCAACTCATAATTATATTTACACAATTCTCATTTATTGCAACTACTTAGTCATAGATACCTATCTGATCTGATTAATAAAATATTTAGTATATTTAAGTCGTTGCCTAATCCAGCGCATATTGAAAAAAAAAACTCTAAAAACATATTTTTAAAACTATAAAATTCGTACTATTACGTATTATTTATATTATACTCTGATTCGTACTGTGGAAAAAGAAGGAACCGAAGCAATCTTTCACTTTGTTATACTAAAATAATTTAAAATTATACACCAAATACCTTTGACAGATTAGCGTTTATTTATGATTTTGTAACGGTAGTAGAAAAATAAAATGACGTTATCGTGCTCTGAAGTTAGCGAACTGTTTAGTTACCAAAATCTAGTTTACATCCTTTTTGAATTAAAATTTGAGAAACACTGAACTAAGTATAGCTCAGTGAGACTGTAGATAGGTAGGTAGCAAGAAATAATTCGTGTTTAGTAATAGTTGTAAAAAAGTGACTAAATTTAGGTAAGTATATTGTGTTAGGACTCCTTGTCAGAGAAACGTTGCGTACCTGCAATTACGAAAACGAGGACAAACATTTAGGGATTCGCGTACTTAGGTAAATACTTCTTTCTGTAACGCGTTTAGAATGGTCAGTCTACGAAAATTTTGTACATAGGTTCTAGTAGACGTTAATGTTATTTTTATGTTGCAAGAAATCGAATAAGTAACTTGTTCAGTCAATCTTTAGTCAGTAGACAAATTATATATTTCTCTAATTTAATCCAAAGTATTTGTAATGAAATAAACATTAAAATCTTAAGTAATTAAAGTACCTACCTAATACTTTATTTTCGTTTTATATAATGCTTACTGTGATAAATATAAAATACTACCTATATCGTCAAATATTTAACACTTTCTATTCCAAGTATCAGTCTTACGTTACCAATAAGTAGCAGAATAGCGGATATTTCGAATTCACATTTGAGATTCGTTGAGATATATTACATGTCATGAATTAATATTCAGTTTCGGATTTTATCGGATTCGAATAGACATGAACCTATTATATACACGGCTAGGAGGCGCATATGCAAAAAAAAAAACAGTCTAACTCGACATCTACTCTGTATATCGTGTAAAAAAATTGACGACAGCGAGTAGGAACACCAAATGACATGATTGGCGCGTAAACAACAACGAGCGAAACTGCTAAGTGTGATTTATTAGCAGCGAGCGTGTGCAGCTCAAAAGTTAGGCCTGCCATATACATTCGAAAATCCGAAACAAAATGGCACCCCATACAAATCCACTTCAGTTCACTAAGTGTGTAGCAGGTCCTTAAATTTGTTTGGATTAGTTGCGTTCCAATTTTTTCCAAACCGAATTCCGTACTAAAAAACCGAATGCATGTAACATGCCTTAGTAAAATGGAAATTCCTTGATACGTACATCTTAAAATAGCAGTACTATACATGGGTGTTTATTCTGTAGGCATAAAAACTGTTTAAAGTAAACATAGAGTAAGCAGACATAATAGGTTTTAGGCAAATGTTAATCGTATGTGCTCGTAAATAAACTGATCAACTTGAGATCAATTTAGTTGTGACAAGCAAGGGCCAGTCAGTGGTGTACAACATCTTAGGAAAGTAGTAAATAATTTGCACTTTTTTTGGCTTTAACAAAACGTTTCGTGACGGAATGATACACACAGACCATAAGGCATATATGTTTCTTTTTATATCTAGGTGATTCCCCTACCGAGTGTAATGCGACTGCTCCCTGAGTGAGTTAGAGTTACCAATTGAACGTCACTTATTTTAAATATCCATTTCAAACCCGGTTCTAAATGTTTTTTTTTCTTAAGGTCGTTCTTTCCATATTTTGTTTGCTTCCCAATCATCTTAGTAGTGTTTAGTAAGTAATATACTTAGATCATTAACAGCCTTATCAGTTGTCTAATTTGTAGCTGTTAAGAATGTTATGAAATTAAGGTAATCGGATAATGCCAGCGCTTCTCAATCTTGTGATCAACACGTCATGTTGACTTTAACAGTCGCGGTGTCCAGGTCACGTTTCATGTCTTCTAACTGCTTCATATCTTGGACTGAGGTTTCACATTTCTGCACAACCAGGGAGTGGTAGAAGTGGATTGCAAATGCCACGAATACTATTAACACTGGAACAAAATATGGCAAATGTTACAAAAAGGCAACCTGATAATGCTGTTTTAAGTTATTTATAACAACGCCATCTATTAATCACACTAACATTGTCAATGTTTTTTTAATGATGGAAATAGATGATGTAGTTTACTACTAACTTAAATTAAAATTTCAAATTTTGCTGCTATGTACCTGACTTATCACATATTATTTTAAAATAACTATTAGCTAATGAGTAAGACTACTTAGTAAAATCTTTGCATAGAAATACCTAAATCAAGACTAAAATTTTTGGTTTTAAACTTTTACAACTCTACAACTTTAACAACTATAACATTGTTATTATAGTTCTATCGTATGTGCAAGTTTTAGTTTCAGGACTCGATCAAGTAGTTTGTGACAAATATATCTACACTATACAGCCCAATATACGAGCGGAATGAGACCTACAATAATTTAATTTATCACATATTTCACTAACGAAAATAACTGTCGCACGCAGAGATGCCAATTAACATTTAATCTGTCATCAAGCTACAATTCTGGATAGAAAATGTCCACTTAACATCTAATTAACGGCCAATATTAATAATCAACCCTAATCCAAATCTTGCGGTCCAAGATTGATATTTTGATCCATTTTTATGTTATCGCTTGCCAATAACATATCTATGGACAGGATAAATATGGCAATTAGATATAAGATAGGCCGGCGGATACGCAGCTATCTAGATTGCTTGAAATCCATCTTATAGATACATTATTAACATTGGCTGTAAGACGTCTTTGAACGCGGCCGTAGGCAAAAGCCATAAGGGCATTGTATACCTAGACTTAAATACATCATTAAGGGCCGCTTGCACATTCCTGGGTTAAGTTTAATAATAAGTTGAATTGTCAAACATAAAGTGATTTAACCCTAGTTAGAAGCTTACTCAGAGTTAAATACTTAAGCCGCGAACGTCCAAGTGGCCCTAAGAATATTAGGGTCACTTTCACTTTCCGGGGTTAAATTTAATAATGAGTTAAACTGTCAAATATAAAGTGATTTAACACCAGTTAGAAGCTAACTCAAAGTAAAATATTTAACTTAAGAACGCGAAAGTAGCCTTTAGAGTGTCAAAGATGGTCATTTTGTTGTGCAATCACTAAAATAATTTAACGTTCTCGCTAATTTTAATCATTTTCAAGAAAGACTTACAACCTATCCATCGGAAAACGTTGATCAAAAAACGTCACCAGACATCTCCCGACTCATATTTTTTTTATGATATTGGAAGATAAACAAGCAGACGGATTTCCTGATGTTAAGAAATTCACGTCAACTAGAGACACTAAAGGTATTAATGGTGCGTTGCCAACCTGAGGTCGGGATGTTAGGCGTCGACCAAAAGTAAGTTTACCGTCTACCTTACCCTCTGAACCGGAACGCGTCCTGACGTTATAAACACAATTTAGGTGTATGTATACACCTAAATTGTGTTTATTTAATAGACAGCAGAATTACCACTACTATTTGCATTTATTGTAATTTAGTCCGTTCTATGATGTAATTATTTTGTCAAAATCCGTACCTGGGATGACGATAATAGTAGCGGCTGTAGCTGCTGCAAAGGAGTAGTCCCAGAACTTCACCCAACATAGTATCGCTATTTCTACTAGGAACAAAAACAATCCTGGAAGAAAAACGGGAAAGGTTATGATTTTTTTAGCAAGCGTACGAGTTATATATCTAGGAATTCTACTCGATGTGAAGTAGGTATATACAAGAAGTTGCTACCGTCCATTAACACTTTTGTAACATATCTAATTATGTGAATTCTTTAGAGGAAGAAAAAAAACCAGACGGATCTGTAAGAAGACACAAATATCCGACAATATTTGGTTCTTAGCCTGGGTGTTAAGGTCGAATATTAATCTTATCCTATTAATATTATAAATGCGAAAGTTTGTATGTTTGTTTGTCACTGACTTCACGCAAAGACTGCTGAACCAATTTTCATGAAATTTGGTACTAACTTGGATTAACACATTAATAGTTTTTAGTCCGAAACAATGTTCCTGTGGAACCACGCGAGCAACGCTGCGGACAACAGCTAGTATTAAATATTACTAAATGGTTAAAATATGGTCATTACCAACAATGTGGTGATTTTTTCAACTTCTTTGGTTGGGGATCATGTTCCGATCAGGAGGGTAGCGTAGCCGGTAGACTTGCACAATATTTATCTGGGATTCCATTATCAGATCTAAACTTGGTGGCAATGCAACCGCCTTGAAAGTACACTTTTTTCAATATTTTTTTAAGTTTAAGGTCAATAAGGTTGCCCGGGATTTGATATGTGCCCGGCTGGCCATAGGCTTGCCACCTATCACACTTTGGGACTTAGTAAGTTCGGATATTCGTGGGTGCCCTGGTTGTGCCTCTTCCTTCCTCTTCGGGCATATAGGCGTTAGGCACTTTTTTTAAATTTTTTTATTCGTTGATAAAAAAAAAACTTAAAAAAAGTATTATTAACTTTAAGAAAGATAAGATAAGGTATTAAAGTAAGGTATTAATTAACGAAATTAAAAAAAGAAATTCGTAAATAAATATCATTACTAGGTGGTAGAGTTTCGGAGCGACTCGCCCGGATTGGTACCACCGCCTTACCTATTCCTGCCGTTATAACGTCCAATGCTTGCCGTTGACGTGTTCCGGTTCGGAGGGTAAGATAGCTGGTAAACTTTTTTATGCTCGAGGCCTAACATTCTGGCCTCAGGTTAGCAACGCACCATTACCACCTTTGGTGTCTCTAGGCGGCGTGAATTTCTTTCCATCAGGAAATCCGTCTGCTTGTTTGCCTTCCATTATCATAAAAAAAAGTTAAACATAAGCGAAAATGTTTAGTACTGTTAAGTATAACTCAAAAACCTCGCGATTAGCAACAAATTAGCGATTCAAAAAAAGGCCTATAGACGCAAAATATATTACAGCGTTGCTGTCTTGGGCCACGATGTTGGGCTTATTGATAGGCTTCCGGCTACTCTACCTTACGGACTGGAACATGGAGCATTATGTCGGCAGGAACAGGTAAGGCGGTGGATCCCTGCCCGGGCAAGAAGCTGCATAGCACTCTACCACCATTGAAAACTAAATAATCTTTTAACTTAACCGTGGGAGTTTTGGTACCATCGAGAGAAAAGATGGTCGAAGTTTTTTCATAACTGTTGAATTTCATGTTGATATTGAGGGTGGCATTTTGTACAATTTCGTTCAGTGAAAGTGCAGAAATGAAATAATCAGGAAGAAATTAGCGTATCGTGTATTTCCTCGTTACCGCCAAACCTCATTATACGAGCTTGGGTAATGAGGCCATCGCTTTACCCAAGAGCCTGACATGACTAACTGACAACTTATGAGTTATGGCTGGTGACTAATTATAATTTGTTAAAATTTATGTAAAATTTGAAGCAAATTTCTACTTGACTAATGGCAAAATACTAACGTGAAGGCCAATACTTAAAAAAAAGAAAGAACTTAACCGTGAACTTACCTAATACTGTACTAAACGCCCAAGCTAACTCGATGAAGCCTCTCATTCTTTCATGAGGCGAATCTCTTAGAGCTCTGCTGTGGTCTCCTGGCGACTCTATTTTGCTTACAGCATCAATATTTGGCAATAGGTACGTAGATATCATAAGGGCGAATATATGGACTGCTACTAAAACTGTTGTGCAAATGGAAAACATTACAAACAGCCATTCAGGAACGTTAGTTGGTTCATTTATTTGCAATTCTACCATAGCGACCATTGCGAAACCTGAAAATGAAAAAAATATTGTATTTGCTGCTATAAAAAAACGGAATAAAAACTTCGTAGTGATGTTTTGTTCGAGTACATTATCCAAAGAACGGTGAAAATAGAGTCCGGTGGAGTTGTAAAAACCGCGACGTTAACAACATTAGCCATTCAAAAAAAAGAACGGTGAATGATTTTATAGAGGTTTTTATTCTAGCTGAGCATTCCGACAACCTATGTATCTACTAAGGTATGGTCTACAGATTAGTGTTGGTCTAAAATTATCGATAGTAAGTGCCATAACAAGCTTGTTCTTGGTTTTTGCAAGGTGAATGCTTGGTAGAAACTAAGACCATAGCACGAAAGAACGACTGATAAGGACCTACTATTAAGTTTTTAATAGGAACATCACTATTAATTATGACCTATAAGTTGACTAAGGCTGAATGGTAGATGGTAAAGGCCAAACGTAATAAGTTCTAATGCTTACCAGATAAGAGTTCTGATGTAGTTGCAGTTGCTTTGAGTTTCGCACGAGACATGTGCAGCCTTCGCCATGATAATCCATCTGGTGATGGCGTCCCTTGCGCTTCCTCGTTCCAAGGTTGTGCCGGCACTGCTGGCATTGCAAGAGCCACTTCACTTACACTCTGAAACAATAATCTTGTCTTATTAATATTATAAATGCGAAAGTTTGTGTGTTTGTTTGTTACTCCTTAACGCAAAAATTGCTGACCCGATTTTCACCCAATATTTTAACTTGGATTAACACATAGGATAGTTTTTATCCCGAAATGTTCCAGTGGGACCATTAATCACGCGGGAAACGCTGCCGGCAACAGCTAGTCTTATATATAAAGAAAATAATCCTCATTACGCGTAGTCATCGCATCACGCCTGACCGGATGGCCCAATTTAGCTAATTCTTGGTTTGTTGTATTAGTTATTGTCAAGAAAAGTTTCTTGTAAAAAAAAGACGGGTTGCACTCGGGGAGTGCCGGCAGAAGTGAATACTTGCGTATTAACTTTGTACATTTTTGATATTTTGGAATGGTTTAGGTTAATGGTAATGATTTTGTACGAACTGCTTTAATTATCAGTATGAAAGTACCATCATTTATGCACAAATATTATTTTCATATCAATAACCTGCGTTTGGCTTGACAAAAACTCGCTAAAGTAAGACTGCGTGACGGCTAGGAGCGTCGTCATATTATATGTATAACGAACATTGCTCGTCTACACATAAAGATTATTTTGAAGATGGAACAAATAGAGCAATGTCTGTTGATGTTATACGTATCTGCTGTCATGTTGTCTTGTGAGAATGTAATGCTAGGTATATTGCGGCGTATTATCCATTGCGGATCCTATACTCTTCGGAAATATCTAAGCAATACAAAAATAGCAATAAATCTACGTTTTATTTTAGATCTTATTTTATTCGCGCATACGCCCTGCGCCGTCTTACGATCTGACGCAAGTTTAGAAGTTTTTATCCATTCCAAAAAAAGTGCGCAACGCCGCTAAAGAAGTTTTCACTCCAAAAACAAACAAAAAAATTGCTTTGAGGATGGGAAAAACATTTCTTAAAACCTTCAAGCTGCTAGTGGCTATCTATCAATGTCAAGCGACATGAAGTTCACCGGGACGGCTAGTCTTTTATAAATTCATCTACATTTAGACATCAAGAAAAGCATTTCATAATAAGCGAACGCAGTAAAACTGCAAAAAACGACTTGGATTTCAATAATTATTGTTATCTAAGAATACAAAAGTTTAGATTTTTTACGATTTCCCGATTTTTTTAGAAAGCGCACTTCTTATTCGGAAATTTATAAAATCGGCACAGAAATAACGAAGAAGTTGATTAACATACAAAGTTAAAAACTAAAACTTATCATGCCTCGATCTTAGACTCCATTTCAGTTTACATCTATTTGAGGAATATTGCACTGGAGTGGTATCTATGCTCAATAAAAACATATACTACTTAGTTTCATTATCTACGGAATAAGAAAAAAGCTTACCCTAATTGATTGACTACACTGGCACGGATTCTGCAAGTAGCTTGGGCTCAACAGAACAGTGGTAGCAGTGGATTTGCTGGTCAGCATTCCGCCGGTAGGAGTGACACTGCCGTTTGGTGTTATCCCTCCTTTTAGGTACTCGTACTCCAAGCTATGTGGAGGGGTTAGGGATATCGTCGGGCTGTCTGATGAGGTCAGTTTTAGTCTGAAAAACAAAAAAAAATTAAAAATAATTTTCGGCTAAGACTAAAAAATAAACTGGCTACATCCCTGATTAACTCTTACTACTACCATTTCCTTTGCTAGAAAACAGGGGAAAATTGGAGGGAAAAACAATACCTTATTTTTTCTCATATAAACTAGACGTGTGGAACGAATTTGCCGGGACAGCAAGTAAGTAATAAAAAATATGTATTTCTGGACAAGTTACACAAATTGAATCTAACTCCAAAGTAAGCAAACTATAAGCTTGTGTTATGGGAGTTAGGTAGCGATTCTAAGACAAAGAAATACTAAAATAGATACCAGAATAAATTTAATAAACACCCAGACCCAGAAATGACAACTAAATATTCATCATACAAATGCTTGCCCCCGTCAGGAATTGAACCCGAGCCTCGCAGCTGTTCAGTCAAGTTAGGCATGTACGCTAGACACTCGACCAATGATACGGTCAAATGAAATAGGGAAACTTACTTAGGTGGTAATCCACTTTCATAGCTTGGTGGTTTGCCATAAAAAGAGCAAGGGTCGTTGATACCTAAGCTCCTCGGTCTGATATCAGGCCTGGATCTGTAAGGTCTAGGCCTGTCGTATAAGTGGTCGCTAGTGTTGTATCGTTGTAGAGATCGTGGCTTTGGTTTCCCGCTTGGCGGAGTCTGCGTGCATTGGTCGATACGTTGGGCCTCTTCGACACTTGTTACGAAGCTCGCTTCGGATATCTGTAATAAATAAATTTGATTTAAAACAATATGGAAAATATCTACCTAAACTATTTGCAGGAAAACTGCATATTGCAACTGCAGTAGATAAATCATCTACGTAAACAAAAATTAAGTACTTTCTTCAATTTCCCTGGGAGTGGGATTCCATCATCAGATCCAGACTTGGTAAGAAGGGGACCATCTCGGATGTCTGCTTTTTCTAATTAAAATAATATTTCGCTTCTGTGGTTTAGCGGTTCAGGTGTTGGACATGACTGCATGAGGTCCCGGGTTCGAATCCTGGGTTAGGCCAAAAAGAAAATTTGGTTTTTCCAATTTTCTAAAAAAAATATGTTGCTCGGGATTGGAAATGTGTGCGGTTGGATATAGGCTTGCCACCTTTCACATTGTGGGACTTAGTATCTTCGGATAGTTGTGGGTGCCCTGGTTGTGCCTCAGCCTACCTCTTCGGGGATATGGGCGTGAAGATACTTTTTTTAACATTTTTTAAATCGGTTCAGAAATGACGGAGGAATCGCATGATATACATAAAAAATAATAGGAGTGGAACATCATATTCTTTTCTCAAAAAAGTGCATTACTAGTAACAATAATAATAACCAATAAATTTAATCGTCGGGATGCGATAACCCTAACGCATTATATTAGAATAACACTGAACCTAAATTGCGGGATTATCCCAATAGTACAGCCAGTCTTTGGACGACTCGTTTGGATTGGTGTCACTGCTGGGCTTAGCTTTTCCCGTCCGCGTCGCCTTGGTGCTTATGTAATGAGAGGGTTAACGTCTTATGACCGCACTCATAGCCGTCACTTAACATTTAATCTATTTATTTTTTTTATTAATTTTTAGATATTGGAAGGCAAAAAAGCAAACGGATTTCCTGATGGTAAGAAATTCACGCCGCCTAGAGACATCAAAGGTGATCATGGTGCGTTGCCAACCTCGAGCAGGTAAGGCGGTGGTACCAATCCAGGTGGGTCGCTGCGAAACTCTACCACCTAGTCAGATGTCACGGTGTTAGAGACGGTAAGCCTATGCTCGCCTTTTACGAGTTGCCTGGCAGGAAGTCAGATGGTCTATTCTGCAAAGGAGCCAGGACCAACACGGGGAAAAGGTAAACTTTGTATTGAAAATGTTACTTAATGACTTATCGAAGGATGTATCATGTTTCTGAGAGCCGCGTTAGACTCGGATTGGCAACGTGAGTACTAGCCTTCTTTGACGCCATGATAGTTCACCTTCAAAAGAGAGCAACGCCTCTTGAAGAGCATTAATTAAGCGACAAACATAAATTTAAAACAATTGAATAAAGCTATTACGGCTAACCAAGTATTCAATTGTTTTAAATCTATTGTTATGGACCGTGAGTTATTTTATAGCACAGTTTCATGCGGTAGTATTCGCTGCCCTATCAACCTATAATTCTGTCACCAAGTAGGTGGTCTGACATTGTTAATGATAAGATAGAGTCACATCACTCGAGCGTGCAACTTGGTATACATCCCTACATTATCATACTCGCTATAGTTTATTTTTAGTGTGGGGCCACAAATGCTTCATTTGTATATGCCGGACAGAATTTATTTTTATATATATAGATAACTAGTTGTTCCGGGGAACTTCGTTCTATCAGTTCAGTTTTTGTAGGAAAAATTAAAATGTTATTTTTCCTAGTTTCCTCACAGTTGAACGGGATAAATAGTGTCCTATGTCCTTTTCCTGGTTTTAAGCTATCTCCCCCTATCAATTTTTAGCCAAATCGGTTAAGCTGTTGTTGAGTAATAAACAGTTTAACTAACACGACTTTCTTGTATACAGGGTAACTTTGAAAGAACCGGCGAAATTTTTATGATTTACCCCCTAAAGCAGCCTTTCCCAAAGTGGGCGATAACGCCCCCTTGTGGGCGCTGGAAGCCTAGAGGGGGGCGGTATAAATCTTGAAAAAATGTTTTTTTAAACTAGGCGCAACAAATATGTTATTGAGGTTATTGACAAGAAAAAAACGGGGGGGGGGGGGGCGCTACAAAACAACTGATTTTCAAAGTGGGCGTTACATGAAATAAGTTTGGGAACCTCTGCCCTAAAGGCTTAAATGGTAATGCATTTAAAATAACATAGCCGAATTGTAATATTACTAACGTCACCAGCCTGCAAATGTGACTGCGGTCGGGGGGAACCAGTTTTATGCTTTGTTTCCGTTAAAACCATGCATTTTGTATTTTGCGTGGGATAAAAATTATAGATTCCGAATCGTTTCTCAAAATTTGGCTGGTACTTTAAATGTCACTTGGTATATGTAGATGTATTATGTATATGTGCTAGGTAATGTGTTAATTAGGTAATATACATCTGGAAATAAATAAGATTTATGTCTAAGATTGCGTAATTTTTCCAGAAAGCAAAAAGTAGGGAATCTATATATAAAAATCAATGCCACTTTTCGTTTAATTTTATAACTCTTATAACTCAAGAACGGTTTAACCTATCTAAACCAAATGTTTAGAGTTTGTTTGAACTATTTAGTAGATGGTTTATGTGAAGTTTGCAGAAAATCGGTCGAGCGGTTCTTCATTTAACACTTTTTTTGTAACAAACGAATTTAATAAATGGCGGATCATATTGTTACCAAGTATTTTTCAGTCAAATTGAAGTTTTTTTCAGACGGGGTTTGAGATGTTATATTGAAACTTTTAAGTTGTTTTTTTCTTTTTATGTAGCAATTAATTTTTTTTTTGTTTGAATAAGTGAATTTGATGTTTCAATATATTTTATTAGTATTTCAGTTTGTACGTAGCGAATCACGTACCGGACCGCTAATTGTATATATGTTTTACGAACAATAAAAATCTCAATAATTATACACTACACCTATAAATATCTCAAAGTCATGAATATATATTATCGCAGCGCAGCAGTATTAAAACTTGTAAAGATTTTATATGAAAATATATGTAAAATAAGGAGTGGTTAATGAGGGATGATTACCTTCATCTACTATTATTTAATTTTGTAATTTTATTTTATTCTGTGGGAAGTAGGATCTGAGTTTCTATCACGAAGCTCTGAATACTAGACTATGTCCGCGTGTTCACTCTAGAGAATTTTAAGTATATCTGTTTTTATTTGCATTCAAGGAATAACCTCGTAGCAGTAGCTACGGCGTAGCAAAATCGATAACGCTAAAATTTAAAATGTTCAATAAACTCCGGCAAAAACCTATGTGTAATGTAGCTAAAAACTATTTCGATCATGCAAATTTTCAAAAAAATCAAATCGAAATTGATATATCCATTCAAAGGGTATTATGATCCCACAGACACGTAAAACTTATAACACCCCATTTTTTCCGTCGAGGGTTGCCATGAAGGTTCATATAGCGCTGAAGATATCTTAAATAATGTCTACGACGTGATGTCAGACATGGTTTCTAAAACTTTTGTAACAAGGTTTTGAAGAGGTACGCCGCTTGAAGCTAAATAAACAGTAAAGTGGAACCCACCTGACAGAACAAAGCCGAAACTTAATGTGACAGCGCTAGCAATGCAAGAGGGGTCAAGTCAGATTACCTAAAACCCTAATTCTGCCTTTTTTTTTAAATGGCCAATATGTTACTAACCGCGAAGTTTTTACAACTTTGCCGGATTACGCTAATTCTAACACTATTCTACTCACAACTTTTCTCAGATTCATAACATTCATGACATACCTAATGTGTTAATGGTGTCAGATATGATTTCCTCTTTTGTTAACATAAATTATATACGTAAGTATATAAATATTATTCAGATTTCCATTATTTAATTATGATAAGATAAAGAACAGAAGACTGTGAACAAAATTATGCATATTGTATTTATTAATTATTTTTTATGGGCATTGTTATATTGTTAGTATACATGTTATTCACACTGGCCGTAATTGGTCAAGAATTTTGGACGTGTGTTCACGCCTAATGTTGACGGTTATTTGGGCTCGGGTTCTATCTGCAACAGAAAACACGGATCAGTCGGGTTACTCTTGAATCTCGATACCATGCAAATGGGATATTTGATTCGGATGTCATTTTAGGTACTTTTGAACACAGTACCAGCGGATCATTAACATTCGGTTACAAATAATTTCAATGAATTCGATAAAATCATTTATCATTTACTATCAATTAAATCCTAATAATGCATCAGTATTGTATTCAAGAGTACCTAAAATGACATAGTCGATTCCAATTTCCAATATTGCATGAATCGAGCTTCGAGAGTAAGCTACCTGATCGATTTGTGTATTCCCGGGCATGGATATGTGCTATACTGTTACTTAAAGTATCTTATTTTAGTACCTATTTTGTATCTCAAATAATTCCTCGTGTTGGTCCGGGCTCCTTTGTAGAATAGACCATCTGCCTTCCTTGCCAGGCAGCTCGTAAAGGGCGAGCATAGGCTCACCGTCACTAACACCGTGACATCTGTCTAGGTGGTAGAGTTTAGCAGCGACTCGCCCGGATTGGTATAACCGCCTTACATATTCCTGCCACCATAACGTCATGACGTGTTCCGGTTCGGAGGGTAAGGTAGCCGGTAAACTTAATTTTGCTCGAGGCCTAACATCCCGGCCTCAGGCTGGCAACGCACCATTACCACCTTCGGTGTCTCTAGGCGGCGTGAATTTCTTAACATCAGGAAATCCGTCTGCTTGTTTGCCTTCCAATATCATAAAAAAATATTAAATACCAAATGATAAAAAGTATCTTCACGCCCATATCCCTGAAGAGGTAGGCTGAGACACAACCAGGGCACCCACGACTATCCGAAGACACTAAGTCCGACAATATGATAGGTGGCAAGACTATCGCCAACCGGGCACATATCCAACATTTTTTTATTAGAAAATTGGAAAAACCAAGTTTTTTTTTCAGTTGCCCGACCCAGGAATCGAATCCTGGACCTCATGCAATCAAGTCCAATACTTGGACCGCTAGACCACAGAGGCGATTTTTTTTTGATAATGTTAATACGAAACATCTAATTCATCTCTTAAACATAAAAAAAACTTAGCTATTCCTGAATGGAAGAAAAAAAGTTATATAAACTAATGTATTTAAAGTTTAATGTTGACTATAAACTATAAATTGACTATAAACATTTATTTGACTGAATGACTATAACACAGGTATATAAACTGTTGTGGTGTTAGATAAATGTGGTATTTTTTTTCAGGGTCATTTGTTATTTTTTTTAATTAAAAAAATATCTTCAGTCCCATATACCCGAAAGGGTAGGCAGAGGCACAACCATTTTTATTGTATAGGGAGTCAAACATGCAGACGGAGGAGAGAGTAATAGATAATGTAAATTGCAAAATAAATAAAACATAATCACGGAACAACTATTTTGTTCAGTGAAAGTGCACAAATCAAGTAATCATGAAGAAAATAGTGTATCGTCTATTTCCTCGCTGTCGCCAAATCTCAATAGACGAGCTTGAGTAACGAAGCCACCGTTTTACTCCAGACCCAGACATGACTTACTGACAACTTATGACTGATGACTAATTATAATTGACTAAAATTGATTTAAAATTTGATGCAAATTTCTACTTGACTAATGGCAAAATACTAACGTGAAGGCCAATACCCAAAGAAAGAAAAAAGGAACTTTAAGAAACGTAGGTTTAACTAATGAAGTATTTTTGTAATAATTATGACCTAAATATAATTAAAGAAATCTTGGTTGCGGAGGAGTTTGTTTCGCAGTTGCTTCTCATGACTGGTTAATTTAGAAATGGTGGTAGTACAAGGCAGACATGTAAACCTGATTGCAGGAATTTGTTTTTCTCCTGACTGGCTTGGATTAGAAGCATTTGCAGTTTGTGATAAATATAAATATTCCTATCGAAATAGCAACTTATCTAAACCTTTCTTTAAAATGTATTCCAACAAATTATGAAGCTTATTATAAACAGAATAAGTACTTTATTTAATTATAGTACATTAATAATTCATATGAATAAATATTAATAATATTATTTGCACACCACAATGTGATAGAATATGTTGGTAGGCTTTGTTACAACTTTTAACACATATATTCCGCAAATAAATAATGTTCATTTCATTTCGTTAGCTACAGTGAATAAAGTGAATACCGCCTACACTACCCTCTTAAGCTTAAAAAGATTATAGCAAGCACCACCATTGTGATGACAGAAATAGATACATGAAAATCGTTTATTTTACATAGACCACACACGAGAAATTTATGATGGATTCATCATATAAAGAAGATCTGGTGAAAGAAACTCAACGGGATTGTCTTTTTTTCCTTATTTTACCATATAAAACAAGACAACATAAGTCTATATGTGGGACTGTGGTTCTTTTTCCCCATTATGTGCCCCTGGTGTCCCGGGTTGTAGAATATACCATGTGCCTTCCTACCAAGCGCGCCTTGTAAGAGGCGAGCAAAGGAAAAAGGCTAAAAAAGTGCTGAGCATCACATTGTCCGTATAGGATCCACCACCTCAGTTATTCCTATCATCATAAGACAGCGTCATATCGTAGTCCGGAGTGTGGGGTAGCCGGTAGACTTGCACAATTATTGGGCCTAGTACCTGGGCCACAAGAGAGCTTGGCACCTTAAAAAGCTATGGTGTCTACAGGCCACAGGTGTCTCTTATCATAAGGAGACACGTGTGGTTGTATGTTATCTTGTTATTCGAAAAAATCTGATCTCAAATCTGAAATCTGATTTATTCCTCTTTTGTAGAGTGACTCAGTAATAATTATCCAGCGAACGAAATGGAATGAAATAAAATAAAATGAAATAGAGGAGCGAGGTATATACGAGTATGATTATTATATAGCATTGGGTAGGATTTCTCTAACTCCCAACTACAGAAACCCGTGGATGCATTCTAGAATGTAATAAAAAATGGCTGACGTCTTTACAATATACAAAATCGTTTTATCACACAATACAAATAAGTAATACTTTAATAATTCTAAGTTTCTCATATTTACTATAATTTTGCCACAAAAACGTAACATCCGTGCTTAGGTGTTTATGAAAAAGAGGCTTAAAAACACCGGTCGATGATTTAAGTGTTGGTTGGATTCGACATGACTAGCGGCCGATATTAATAACCTATCTAAAATTAGAAACCGTGCTATTTTAGATCAGTTGCCAGGTAACCGCTATTTATCTATATATAAAAGAAATTCGTGTTAGTTATAATATTTATAACTCAAGACTTTTTTGGCTAAAAATTGGTAAAGAGGCAACTTAGAACCAGTAGTCGGACATAGGATACTTTTTATCGCGTTCAACTGTGAGAAAACTAGGAAAAATGTCGTCTTAATTTTGCCACAAAAACTGAATAGGTGGAACGACGTTCCCCGGAAAAGCTACTTTTTCAATAATTTACAAAATATTTTAGCAATAAAACTTTAGAAGGCCTATCTTTATCTGTACATAGGTTATTTATATTGCCGTAGGTTAGAATGCACCAATGGCTGATGGCAAGGAGCGGACTATCCTTCAAAGCCTCGACGTGCTTGACACTTACTTGGGATATCGATTTAAAATACAGAAAGATGCTATGGTTGTCTATTTGTATCATCAGAGATCAGAGGTATCATCAACGGCCATTAAGCTTTAGTTTCCTCTTCCCCAGTATCTCCCCTCGGATCGGACAACAAAAGAATTAGAAAATGAATATTTCCAATTTTCTAATAAAATAAACGCTGCCCGGGATTGGATATTTGCCCAGTTATCTGTTACATAACATTGTGGGACTTAGTGTCTTCGGCTAGTCGTGGCTGGTTTTACTCCAAAACCAGGTTTTACCTCTGCCAACCACTTCAAGTATATGAGCGTGAAGATACTCTAAATTACTTTATATCTAAAGAATAGAAGAGATAAACTTGTCCTTTGTATTTTTGATTTATTTGCTTTTTGATTCATTATGTAATATCTGCTGTATACAATAACTGTCTTATTAATAACCGCGGCGTAAATTACTCCAAGGTTTAACCATGGATTGTAGTCCTTTTTACAATGTAATACAGACTATTATATCAACTTAATTTTACACCGACCTTAGTCCATGTTTATTAATATAACGCTAAGGGTAGAAAAATATTTTTTACCGTTTCCGTGGATGACCGCAGTTGAGAATCTGACTGTAAAGGATACGAGCAGCGAACATGATCTTTTCTATAAACTACTACAGAAGAAGTATCCTTGTACATGAGGATACTTTTCAAACTAAATTATAAACATTAAAAACTTAGTTTCAAGTTAAAAGATTTTCATTTAACAATAACTACGTCTTCACTATCACTCGTTTCACAAAAAACTGAGATTAGCATAATAAGACAACGCAGATTTATGGTGGAAACAATAAAAACTTAAATAACTCTGTTTTTAGTCGTCGAAATTCACATAATTTTAGTTTATTTTATTTTAAAAACGCACATGATTTCAAGAATCTGAATAGAATTTAAATCTTACATGTTCAATAGATTTATTTTAAGTCTAGGAAAATCAGATCAGTTTAAAAATCCGATATTAAAATACTTATATTTATACCAAGTACTATGCGTACAAATGGATATACAGCTAATAAATTATATTTTAACCCAACCTCTTTCAGTTTACAAGACAGATCAACGACATAAATAAGACACACCTTCTATGTAACCTATTTCAAAATAGTTGTGTGATAATTTTTATGCGAGAAGACAGCGTATAATTTACTCTGTGTTGGTCCACTGACTAGAATAGATCATCTGCCTCTTTGCCGGGCAGCTCGTAAGAGGTGAGCAAAGGATAAAATAGAGGTCACTACCATCAAGACCACAGCTGGTAGAGTGCTAAGCAAAGAGTATATACATACTACGTAATAAGAGGCGGGACTTCCATAGATACATAGCAAACCCGAACTTTGTATGAAGTTTACTTGAAAAGCTTTACCGGTATAATTTTGAAAGTAAGTCTAAAGGCATTCAGATATAAGGCAACTTGTGACATATGATTTGGGCGAACAAAAAACATAGCAAACTTATTTTTTTCATTTTTTATATGTTAGTTGCGCTAAACTGGTGCTGTGCAGCAATTTGCACGAGGGAGGATCGTATTCCGTCCCCGAGTTGGATTGGATTCAGGTCGAGACGAGTAAAGAAGATTTGACAGCACAATCGTCATATACGCAGAAAATTTAATAGCCAACTTTGTGTCACGACAGCAAAATTTATGGATGGATCACCCTTAACATTTAGGGAGATGAAAAATAGATGTTGGCCGATTCTCATAGATACCGGATAAGCACAAAACATTTCATCAAAATCGGTTAAGCCGTTTTGGAGGAGTATAGCAACGAAAACTGTGAAACGAGAATTTTATATATTAGATAGGTATCATAAAAAAATAAAAACAAAAAATGTTGTCTGAAAATTGCAAAAATAAAATGTAGGGGTGGACCACCCTTAACATTTAGGGGGATGAAAAATAGATGTCGGCCGATTCTCATAGATACCAGATAAGAATAAAAAATTTCATCAAAATCGGTCAAGCTGTTTCGGAGGAGTATACCAACGAAAACTGTGACACGAGAATTTTATATATTAGATGTGCCTAGGTAGGTTACTGACAGTAGGTTATTAAATTTGGCCGTAAATTTCCAAGACAGCTGGTAAGTGACTTACTTTGCTAAGCGTTAGATAAATACGAAAGAGTATGAATATCTATGTGGTGATTATAAAGATACAGACAATCTTATCATCTTTACATGAAAAAACGTTACATATATTTTTAAACGTATATTATAAGTACATACAAAAATTAAGAATCAAGAACAAAAAACACCAGACGAGATGTTGAGTATAGGTAGGGTTATCTTTAGAACTGATCATATGCCCTGAAATAAAAAATATGAGATACTAGTATATCGACGAAATTGCAAAACAAATACAGTTATGATTCTTACAGCATTTTCAATAATTTTCAATAGTCCCAGTTTATGTTTGTATCAGAATCAATAGAAAAATAGAGCAACAATTTTATGACGTTTTCATTTTTGAAGCATTTGATCTAGCATAATACTCTTGTTATATAAAAACAATATATGTAAAAGCGGAGCTATATCAGATAGCAGAATATTATATTAGTTTAAATAGCAGCCGGTGGAGTCGCGAAGCCTAGTTTCTAACAAATTAATGCTTTGATACTATCCTCGAGGCTAGAAATTAATTATTATGTTCATTAGTACATACTCGTATTCTTTTTAATGAAAACCACAACTAAAACTATGGTTTCAAAAAAACTTTTAAAACTCAATGCCGATATACCTAGGGGAACTGGAAGATAGCATGAATCGCATCCCTTTCAACACTGATCTTATTCCTTTATTCTTCTTATAACATTTGTAACGTTAGAAGGTAGGTAATTAAAATTATATTCATTGGAAATTATGGTTTCTTACCAAGTTTTAACGGTGTTAAAACAGACAAAGAGGATAAATTGCAAAGCTTTCAACTATGATCTGCTCATTCCCTTCCTCTTTCTAAACTTTTATATTGTACTAACTATTATAACTCAGCGAAAATTTATGGTTCCAGACTAACATTTAAAAGTATCAATGGCAAAGGGGAAGATATCATAATTTGCACTCTGGTCTCTTACTCTATCTCTCTTTCCTCAACCTCTACGTATCGAACTATGTAGGTAAAATTATAATCACGAGAAAGTTATGGTTTCTAACTAACAGTCAACAGTTCCAATGACAGACATTCTGAATAAGAAAGCATAAAACATATCTTTAAATACGATCTTCCTAACTCCTTACACTTTCTATTACTTTACGCATGCTAACTTCCATTTAAATTCATTATATACTTAATTAGGTTTCGCGTTACTGTAAACGATTCCCAAAGTAATTTTCCTAGTGGCATTTGTCAGACAAAAACTTCTCTCCAGAGAGAATTTTTGCCAGCTAAATGTCTCCAAAAGCCCAGACAGCAGCCCTCAAGCTAGTTTTAGGGCTGCTTCTGATGCTAACAACAAAATGTCATATGATGCTGCTGATTCAAATCCAAAATGACGATTATTGATAAGACGAATATAACAAATTAATAGAAAAGTTGTTCTAATAATTACTTGTAAACTATGAAATCCTGTTGCTATAAAAAATGTTGATCCATGCTAGCAACCCTGCTAGCAATAGTAAATGATGCTTCAATGTAATTACATGCTTGTAAAATAGCAAAATAAATAACTAAAATAAAATGTTTCTCACGTTTCTAGGTTAAATTAAATAAATAAATAAATAAATATCCCTGGACAAGTTACACAAATTGAATCTAACCCCAAAGTAAGCAAATTATATGCTTGTGTTATGGGTGTTAGTCAACGATTCTAATACATAGAAATACTTAAATAGATACCAGAATAAATTTAATAAACACCCAGACCCGGAAATGCAGACATCTAAATGTTCATCACACAAACGCCTGCCCCCGTCGGGAATCGAACCCGAGCCTCGCGGATGATCGGTGTAGTTAGGCGTGTACGCTAGCCACTCGACCAGCGAGGCCTAAATACCTAGTTAAACTATGAATTATAAATTGATTTAAGTTTAACTCAAGAGATAAATTTTTGACAGCTATATACCCTCAAAATCCCAGTCAGCGTCAGCAGCAGTCCTAAAGACAGCTTTAATGTTGCTTCTCACATTTCTGTGCTAAATTTAATAGTAAAACTATGAAATATAAAGTGAGAAATATAAACTAGGATTAAATATTTTGTTACCCAACCCAGGAACGTAAATGAATAAACATTTTAATCAATATTTTAAATTTATTTACATTTCAAGCTATTTATACACTTTTGACGTATAGTGATAGAAAATTTTATATATTATTTAATCTAAAATATCTTAATATTCAAATTGACAATGCTAGCTGCTTCATGTTCGCCTTTTGTATAATATGTGAATTTAGTGGGAAGATCAACATACTAAAAACTAATTTACTTCAAATTCTAAGGCGCACAATGTGTTAAAAAAAAAGTGAAGGTCTGAAAAATAGGTACTATCTTGTACTTGCACAACATTAACTGTATAACAATAAAATAGGTACTTATGTAGAAGTTGGATCAAAGTTAGTACCAGAGACTAGTACTCTTATAATTTACTAGTCACATAATATGTGTTTATTATAATTTATTACTATATAAATACGTAAATTCTAAAAGTTTGAAAAAATCTATTTTTTTATTCCATTTAGATCTAAATAAACAAAAACGGTAAGTCTATCGAGTCCGCCTGCGCATCAATAAACTTTTAAAACAGATACAATGACCTAAGTTTGGACTTGAACCTATAACCTCTTCAAATGTTACTCTTGCATCTAGATTTCATGAACATTTTAAATCGGAATGAAATTTGTGTAATTTTTGACTATTGAACACAATACGAGCGAATTATTTACATTTAGTCAATAAATAAATATTTCAAGACAAATTACAAAATAGATCTAACCCCAAAGTAAGCAAATTATATGCTTGTGACTTAGGTGTTAGACAACGATATTTATTCATAGAAATAAATAAAAGCCAGTGCAAAGTTAATAAGCACCCAGACCCGGAATAATAATAATTAAATAATGCCTGGTCTCGGTAATGCCTGGTATCAGGAATCATACCCGAGCCTCGGGGTTCGTCGGCGGAATTAGGCACGTATACGCCACCAGACCAATGAGGTGGTCAAACTGTGTAAAAAGGTATTTAAAATAGCACGAATCCGATTACAATTTTTATGAAATCGAGATTCAAAAGTAACCCTTTAACTTTGACTATATTTATATAAACTACGTGTCGTTGTTTGTCGCGATGGACTCATAAACTATTTAATCGATTCCAGTCAAATTTGCATACCGTGTGCAATTTAATCCAAATTAAAAGAAAGGATAGCTTACATCTAAATTTATATATTTTATTGAATCCTCGTGTGTCGTCGTTTGTACGGTACGGTCGAATTCCTGAGGATGCCTCGGTGTAGAGGCGAAACGTACGTCGAGTGCGATTTGGTGTTCTCTGTGGTGAGTGCTTCGACAAAGTTGGCGAAGGACGTGACAAGTGGTTTTGTTTCCCGTGTTCGGACTCTATTTGTGATCTGGTCGCGGAGGTGGGAGGTGGGAACTTTAGGTAGGGTTGTCACATGTAAAGAACGTGACAATTTATATTGTTTCCCGAGCTCTTCCTATATTCGTGTTCTGGTCGCGGAGGTGGGCGGTGGGAACGTCAGTTAGGCTTGTCACATTCTGTGTCGTTTGGAGGATTATTTGCCACAACGGTTACACTGCTTACGCGGAATTAGCAAAATAAAGGCTTATTTTACATCTAAATTTATAATAAAAAAATGACCATCTGAGCGAAGATGGAACAGGTAGCTATACAGGTTGACTATAAATTTATTTCTGCGACACTCAAGCAGGCAGAATCGCCTTTGAGTGTTGGATTTGTCAAATTGCGTAGTTTGATTGAAGGGCGCTAATAGGTAGGTACTAATCTCATGTACCCAGCCCATTGAAGTCACACTTGATGGTAACCGGTAATCAGTGAAATGACTGTCTTCCACGCTCTTGTCACGGCTCGTTTCACACCAAACGCACGTTCAAGCTCAATTATCATGAGTCATTGCGTGCTATTTGGTGACAAAACCGTGAGAGCCTTTAATAAATGTATTATTTATGTTTCCACATTTGAAATAGAGCTAGATTAAACAAGGACTGTAGCAAGTGTAAAGGGATGTATTGCTCATAAAACAACAGGTAAGGCCCAAATGGAGCTAGATTAAACAAGGACTGTAGCAAGTGTAAAGGGACGTACTGCACATGAAACAGCAGATAAGGCCCGTCGCACACTTTGTACTGTTTTCACCCCGTTCTGTGTTCGAGTCCCCTTAGTAGAATCTGTCTTACTGACAGGCGTACCAAAGAGTAGCGTAAAAAAGGTGAGTAGCCACTCTATTTTGAAATCATCAAGTATGGAAACTTCCTCCTCCTTCCTCTCCCACCCAGGAAAATTTGTGATCTTAATTAGCAGGCCGGAGATTAACCATTAATATTATTGCTGAGATCACTAGCATTAGTTATGGCTGGGAACAAAATATTATAACCAAGGAACTGAGTTTTCATAAGGTGTTGGCTAGATGGGTACCGAGATTGCTTTCAGTGGACCACAAAAGAGTCCGATCAACAATTTCAAGCATTGTTTAAAGCTTTTTTAGGCTGATCCCGCTGATTTTTTGCCACGTTTTATCACAATGGATAAAATTTGGGTCCATCATTATACTCCTGAGTCCAAACAATGGAAGAGATGTGGCTCACCAACCCCTAAGAAGGCGAAGTCAGTTTTGTCGACTAACAAAGGCAAGAGGGGTTATTTTAGTCGATTATATCAAAAGGCGAATCAATAAATAAATACTATTGTAGATTCCTGAGACAATTACGGGAAAAAATTTAAGATAAACGTCCAAGAGTGATCCGTAGAACAATAAATTAGTTTCACCAGGATAATGTCCACACCTCCATAGAGTCAATGGCCAAAATTCATAACTGTGTCTGCGATTTGTTGCCCCATCCTCCTTACTCGTCAGATTTAGTTATATCAGACTATCACCTATTTGCAAATTTAAAAAAAACATTTTCAGGACTTCAAGGAATAATTTTTTTTGAAGGTATAAATAAGTTGCAAGAAAGATGGAGGAAGTGCATTGCACTTAACGTTGATTAAGTTGAAAAATAAAATTTATTTTTATTTAATATATTTTGTTTCTTAGTTAGGCCACGAACTTTTGGATCAAGCCTCGTATCTTTGTTTCATTACCAAAAGGCTAAAGTGTTGCATCATTTCAAAGAAATCACGAATATCGTAGATGTAGGTAGTGTCTACCTATCTAGATTTTTTAATATTCTAGATATATGATTTTTTATTGTAGCTAATATTCTAGCTTAACCCTGACACAAATGACATATTTAGCGATTATAGAAAGCATCTTATACATATTTATTTGAAGTTTTGATTTCGTTTCGAAATTAGGCCATTATTAACATAATAAAAATGTTACAATGAAATTTAAATGACATTTTCAATAAATCTTAAGTCTTAAAGTGTTAACAATAGATGATCTTTTAAAATATTTAGCGTAGGATTCGAACAATCCAATTAGAAACATTTCGAATATCCAACAATCAACCTTCTTAGCACGCGAATCTTTTATTAGCGTAGGGAGTTATAGATATACGCTTTAACGGACGCAGCGCGTTAAGCGATAGACGACTCGGGTTCCACTAATTGTCAAGGTTAATAACCTACCTACCTAAGATAAAAGAAACAGAAAGAAACTTGAATTCTTTAGGTCCCGGGTTCGATTCCAGGGTAGAGCTATAAATAAAAACCTAGAAAAGTCTTCGGTTATTAAATATATAGTACTATTTTAGGTCAGTCACCAGACAAAAACACTTATTTTTCTAATAATTAATAAAAATATATTAGCAACTAAACTTTAGTATGCTTATGTCTATCTGTAGATAGGTTATTAATATTGGCCCTTAGATGCAAATGCTAAAGCCCCACCAGGTCTTTGGCTTTTAAGTAACAACTATTTCTTCTTTATTTAAGTTTTGGTCTTCACGTTAGTATTTAGCCATTAGTCAAGTAGAAATTTGCATCAAATTTTACATCAATTTTAATAAATTATCATTAGTCATCAGTCATAAGTCGTCAGTAAGTCATATCAGGCTCTTGGGTAAAGCGGTGGCCTAATTACTCAAGCTCATGTAATGAGATGTGGCGGCAACGAGGAAATACACGATTAGCTAATTTCTTCCTGATTATTTCATTTGTGCACTTTCACTGAACAAAATTGTACAAAATGCCACCAAAACTGACTAATTTCACTCAATATCAACACGAAATTCAATAATTATAAAAAAACTGCGACCATCTTTACTCTCGATGGCGCCAAAACTGAGTAACAACTCTTGCGGTGCCCTCGCACACTTTCCCCCTTACTAATAAAATTTACGCGCCTGTTGATCTGGCGAGTAACTTCATTTTTTGTTCGCAAAAGTGAAGTTACATACCAGATCAACGGGCGCGTAAGTTTTATTAGTAAGAGGGTTTATTTGCAGCACTTGCTGTACTTCGCACTTCGCATTTTAGTTTAATTTATTTATCTCACACACCACACTAAGATATCTGTCATCTTGTGAGTCAGTTTCTTTGCATTACCTCATATTATAAAATAGATTTTTGCGGTCAGCAAACAAGCACATGACTCTCCTGATGGTAAGAAATAACCGGGGCCTGAAGACACCACAGATGTTACAGATGCGTCACTGTCCTGTGGCCGGGATGTTAGGCCTATTGTGCAAGTCTACCCTCCGGGCCGGAACATGACACGTTCATTATGGCAACAGGAATAGGAAAGACAGTGGATTCCTATCCGGTCAAGTTGCTGCACAGCACTCTAAAGTGGTCTTGTTGGTGATGACGTATATCTTAACAAGTGATCGCCCCTTACGAGCTGCCTGGCAGAGAGGCAGATGGTCTGGTCTCAGCGGACCCGGGCGAACACAGGGAAAACCAATTTTTCTTAGAAAAACTGTTAAAAGTGCCACATAATATTTTATCTGCCTTTGTGTATCTTATAATTTAAGTTTTATTTGATGTATTTGTAATTTCTCTGTATTTGCTGCACAATAAAGAGTTATTGTATTGGGTCTGTTTAAATAAATACATATTGGTTTTGTTAAATGAGCTTGTAGGAGTGTGCATGTGTGTATATAATTAAGTAGATATAGTGCTACCAACTTATATGTTCTGTGTGTCAAGTGTGAGTTTCGCATTTGATTACTGCGTTTGCGTTTGGACGATCCTTTGTGGAATAATTTAGTTGTTTCGACTATCCGCTAGAGGCGCCGACAGTAACTCCATACATTTTGGTCATGAAACGTAAACGCGATAGTAAAGTAAATCATATCAAAAACAAACACTTGGCACCTTGTAGTTAAATGAGAACAACATTGCTATTTTATAAAACGTAATAAAAAATAGAAAATATTTTTATTCACCTCACAAGAAGCACTTGGGACGAGTCTGTACAATAATAAAACTACCACCGGACCCGAACGCGGCCACACACTGAGAAGATCCGGCGAGAAACTCAGAGGGCTGTCTTTTTTTCCTTATTCTATACAAATTCCGCTGTCAGTTTTGATAGTACAATTACTTTTTTTGAATCGCTAAAGTGTTGGTAGTACTGAAAATAAATTCACACAACCAGTTCCAGTTATCTCAAAAATAGATGCTATTTTTGAAAGATTCAGATTGGTTTGAAAGAACCTTAAAATAAAAATTGTCTTAACGTATCCCTTCGCTTTTTTTCAGCGGAAATTATAATAGCTAGCAATTATTCGCAAAATTTAAATCTGAAAGCTTTAGTAATATATAAGATTGTCAAAATAGTAATTAGGTATACACATTTATCTTTATACATATAATTATATGTAATAACTTTTTTCCTTTAAATTTAATTTTTAAATTTTCTTATTTATCTAAGTCGCTTACTTTTTTTGAATTTAAATTTTAAACATTTTACGTTACTAAGATTTATTACATTTTACAGAATCATTGTGTTCATGATGCTGTTTTAGTTACTTTATGTAAGTAACTACATACATACAACTGCTTTACATGAAAAGATTGGTATGAATAGCTTTTTAGGGAAAACAAGACTGTATTTGTTAACTTTTGAGATAACTATGAGCATTTCGGATTTAAATACTTTTTTCACAAAATGTGTAACATGAGCCGCAAAAGAGATTAGGTAAAAGTAAAATTCGGATTTCTAACAAGTTATAAGGAACAATTTGAATTTTCTTACGTCATCTTGTCACAAATAATTATATAAGTATTCTAAAAAAAAAAAAAGTATCTTCACGCCCATATCCCCGAAGAGGTAGGCAGAGGTACAACCAAGGCACCCACGACTAGCCGAAGACACTAAGTCCCACAATGTGATACGTGGCAAGCATATCGCCAACCGGGCACATTTCCAATCCCGACCAACATTTTTTTTAATAGAAATTTGGAAAAATCCAATTTCTTTTTGTTGGCCGACCCGGGATTCGAACCCAGGACGTCATGCAGTCAAGTCCAACACCCGGACCGCTAGACCACAGAGGCGAAAGTATTCTATCTTTTTAAAAACATATTTTAATGTTTATGATAACTTTATTATTCGAATAGGTATCTAATAAAATCTAAAAAATCTGTACCCTTCTATGATATGTAGTTATTTTGTTAAATAAATAAAATGTAATTTTTCAATGTAACTTTCGTTTATGATAAATTTGGAATAAAATATTTGAAGAAATAATAATAATTGAGAAATTACCTACTAACATTTTGAAATAGTTAATTAAAGATCTTAACACCGGGATTCGCCAGTTAGTAAAAACAAAGACAATTTGAATATACCTACCTACTTATGGTACAAACATAATCATACAGTTAAGTTAGATATTTATTGTTAAAAACTTTAAATAAATAAACATCCCGGACCATATCACACAAATTGATCTTATCTCAAAGTAAGTAAATTATTTGCTTATTTTTTTATTTTAATTTAAGTAAGATAAACACTTATGAAATAAATGGCACCTATAGAAGTAGATACATTCGTCAAAGTTAACGTTGCGTTGCTAATATGAAGCTGGGATATTTAGCGTTCTATGTAAATAAGTATAGCAGCTGCTGTCACCAAAACTGGAAAACAACAATGGCGAACTCTGATATTACGATGGCAGGAATAGGTAAAAGAATGATACCAGTCCGGGCTGTGCAATATGCAGCAGCTCCAAATTGGTATCGCCTTAGTCATTGCTGCCAGCTAGAAGCTAGCCAAGTATGGCAGCTGGAAGTTTTACTTAAATAACGCGCCAATAACTTGTTTGGTGTCAAAAGGCATGAAAAATAAATATAATAGTACAGTAGTATTGTTCTTAGTAGTAAAGTAATATTAATTGCCAGATTATTAATTCTTGACTATTATCTGTGAGCAGGATACCTACCTATTGCACTGATTTTTTTTTTGGTAGGTTAGAATCAGATTGTTTTGTTACTGGTTGCACGAAGAGTAATTTGCGATATGACTGTTATAACATAAAAACAAAATAATGAGATGACAAAATAAAAACAAAAATTTTTAACTAACACCAACAAAAAAATAAAACATAACTCAAATCAGAGAAGTAGGTAGGTATATAGAAATAGTTTAGTTTTGTTTGCAGTAGGTACGCCAACTTGATTTTCTCTGGGCTGGCTCCCAGTGTTTCAGAGGTTAAGGTAGTCGCTAAACTTACTTTTGTTTTAGGCCTAACATCCCGGCCTAAGGATGGCTACGCACCATTACCACCTTATTCTTGTTTCTTTAGGCGGCGTGATATTTTACCATCAAGAAATCCGTCTGCTTGTTTACCTCCCAATATCATAAAAACCTACTTGATTCAAGTAAGAAATAAATAAAAATATGTTAAAAACGGGTAGAAATTCTTTAACGATTCCAATAAATAAAATATTTCAAGTACCTACTATTTCAGTTGCTAATTACTTTTGCGTTAAAAATAAGCTGGATCATCAAATTACAATTACGAATTTTATTACCTGACAGACGTGATTTAATCACTCCAATCACAAAATCAATCCTATCACAATCCAATCAAAATCAAACCTGTTTATTAGATTAGTCTATTGCTTTCTTACGGCCAATATTAATAATCAATCCTAATCCAAAACGTGCTGTCCAAGATTGATATTTTGATCCATTTTTATGTTATCGCTTGCCAATAACATGTCTGTGGACAGGATAAATGTGGCAATTGGGCATGGGATAGGCCGCCGGATACTCAGTTATCTAGATTGCTTGAAATCCATTAGATTGAGATACATTATTAACATTGGCCGTTAGAGGTAAATGATTAAATTAGCTATTTTAACCTATGCACCAAACCGAAATCACAAAACATAGTCGAGATGGTTTTAGTTGTAATACTTTTAGGTCTAGTACTACAATAAAACAAGGTAGGTACCAGTATCTAGGTACATTATAAATTTAAAAGTTGCATTGATCTAAAGGTGCCAGGTGTAAGATGTTTGGAAAGACTTAAAAGCGCTAGTTTAACGTCGCAAACATGGATATCTATGGGATGTCAATATCCGGTTACTACAGGGTGCTTAAGATCGAGCAAGATGATAGAAGAAAGTTTGGAAGGCGCACCCTGGTCTTAAGCGGGATAAATGTCAGAAAAAAACGTGATATACTCTTGGATATTTCTACAGAGGCTTAATCATTGACGGCCTTACGTGAACTTATGAAGCTTAGTGATTTTTTAGAATTGGTACAGTTAAAAAAAACATTTCAATTCGAGAAAAAAACGTCACTATAATTAGGTATCACGCCAAACAACTCCGCTCAAGTGGATCAGACGCTTTTTTTCTTGTTTTCAATTATTTTTTGCTAAGATTGAGTATTAATACATTAAAATTAACCTTATCTTAAGATCACATCGCAAAGATATAAAAAATAATATTATATAATTAATATATCTTTAGCGAAGGTTTTACAAGAAATTCAAGGTTTAGAAAATATCTCCTTTGATTAGTTAATTATCTCGTCTTAGGTATAATTTCTAAGTTTTCATTACGAAAATGTTTTGAAGTTTTTACTATAAAACACAAAAAATAATACAAAGTTTCAACCAACCTTATTCATTGTGCAGTTTTTTCAATAAACACTAGTAAATTAAAACCACTGTTAAAATATTCGTGAAATCGATTAACATGCTTTCTAATTCACCAAATGTATAAACATAAAAAAATCACCGCGAAATATTAGTTCCGTACGTATAAAACATCATCAGGATAGTTTGTCTACAGTCTACATACTGTCTCGGCAAACAGTAGAATACTGCGACACCAACAATACGCAATCAATTTTAACTAGTGTTTAAAAGCACTGCACAGTAAATGTCTTTTAGCGAAATAGGTTTTTACGCTCACATATTGTTGTTGCCACTACCCTCGGGATTCCCACTGATCGAATAACGTGACTTAGAACTTTATTTGAAGATAAAAGTAGAATCAATAACCTTAACAGCCGTTTTATTCAAAATTAATTAATTCAAAACTATTATTTTTAAAATTATTTTAGAAACATAATTAAAAAAATATATCTTATGTATTATCAAATAGTTTCAAAAGATCCACTTAAATCGCAGTCTGCTATAAAAGCTTGTGCATTTTTTTTAATTTAGTGCAAAGATATTCTTCATTGCAAAAAATATACGTCGCATGTTGTTAATAAAAATGGCAAGTAAAAACAAATATTCGTATGTTGTTCTAATACGTGTGCAGTGACTTTGACGAGTACGTTATGATGACAGGAATAAATAAGGCAGTGCATCAATTTGTGAGAAGTATCAGGACTCCATCGTGACTGACTGACTGACACCACTAGTGAACCAAAAGATCATTTTTTTTTAATTTTACGTTGGACCTTTTACCGAAGGTCAGTCGTTTGTCGAAGGAGCCCTTCTGGTCTAAAATGTCCATCGATAGCATGGCGTCATTAATTCATTCATTTTAATACAGTAATACACACATTTGAAACTAACTATACTGAAATGTCGGAGTATGTAATAAAATGATTTTAAGTATCGTCTTGAATTTTAATATTGAGTATAAAAAACTTTAAGTTATTTATAGAAACTGCTTTAAAATTCAAGTTACGTGTTTGATCAATTCAAAAAGAATAATCGGTCTACTATTAGTAATTTAACTGAAATTCATTTCAAATTTATTTTATGACTGTTTTGTATAAAAAAACAATATGTACTTATCTCATATTTCAGGTTATATTGTGATTTTTTACAGACACCTTACTATTTTTTCATGTGATAAGTTAACGAGCAAACACACGGCTCTCCTGGTTTATAGACACCATAAATGTTATGGGTGCGTCGATGTACTGTGGCCGGGGTTTGTGTCCTATTGTGCAACGCCTGACGTCTCCATTGCCAGGACACTGTTAGAAGACGGAATTAATGGGTAAATAAGGTAAGGAATAATTAGCACTTTGCTACCAGTGGTATTGCTGACAATGACCCTTTTAACCGAAGCTCACCATTTACGAGCTACCAGGCATAGAGGAAGATGTTGTATTATACACAGGAGAACTGCGCCAACACCAATACTAAATACAGTTTTATTATTTCAGTGTTTCATTGAATGTTAGGTTCAAGTCCAAGGCTCACGATAGCCTATATAGATATATTTTCTTTAACATTGCGTTAACACAATGTTGACACATAATAAATGTAGAAAGATAAGCACACTTGTATAACAAATATTTCGTCTAGTAGTTATTTATTTTTTATCTATCAAGTTTTAATGTGGCTGTATTCGATTTATTTATTAGCTAAAACCACGGATGATTTAAAAAAGAAAATTGGGTTTTTCCAATTTTCTAACAAAATAAACGTTGCTCGGGATTGGATGTGAGCCCGGTTGGTGATAGGCTTGCCACCTATCAAATTATGGAAATAAGTGTCTTCGGCTAGTCGTGGGTGCCCTGGTTGTGCCTCTGCATACCTCTTCGGGGATATGGGCGTGATGATAATTTTTTATGTCTCTACACTTGAGCGCCTAACACCAACCTAGTATAGTAGTATATTATGACATCAATGCCTAAAACCCATAAACACAAATAATTTCTAGAGATATATTTTAGACAAACTGTATGCATACCTTAGAATAAGATGCATACATTATTTTTTAATTTTATCCCTACTAGATTTCTAGCATATAATTGAAAGAAGTTCTGAAAGTTCAATTGTTTTGTAATGAGTTTAACATTAGAATTTTTTTTCATGGCGGGTATTTGACAATAGAACAGCTTTTTATTACTAGCGTGACTAAATGCTTATTCAATTTATATTGGCGAAATGAATACAAATAATTTCCTTGTATTTTTTTTAAATTCCAAACATTCTGTTCTTTTTTAATTATGACAAATATATCTCTACCAGCCGTACTCAGAGAGATAAATTATCTTTTAGTCAGACATTAAATCGACATTTTCCATACAAAATTGTGACTTTATGACAAAATAACTGAAGTCTATGAATGGGCCCCTTTGTATTTAATTCTAACGGCCGCATTCAGAGACGTCAATTAACATTTAATATGGCATTAAGTCACAATTTTGTACAGAAAATATCAAGTCAATGACTGATTAGAAGATAAATGAGGTCTTTGAGTTTGTATATGATTTAAAATTAAAAGCATTTTTTGTTTTTTGATTTTTTTTCTGATACTGTACAAGAACGAAACAGCCAGTAAGTTTGCATCGATAACACATCTTCTACATATACAAACTGTATATAGAATTCGCGTTTCGTCTCTCATCTGTGTTCAAGCTTACGAAATCCGTGTCCGCCTATTACCGCTTTTGTCAACTCATTCAGCAGATGCGCACTGAACTATCCACAAACCACAAAAGATGCCGATATTCCGACTTATATCATTCATCGAAGATCATCTTATTGCATAACCAGGTGGGCGTTTTAATGACTTCAAACCCATAGTCGAATGTGTAAGATTTTTTTTCCTTTGGTCGAGCCTCCAACAAAAACCTGTTTATTAAGTAAAGATAGCTACTTATATTAACGAATATTAATTTTAGTGTGATAAGGTCTTTGTTGCTGTTTTTACCGGTTTCATTTCACGATAGCACGCACCAGCTTATGAATATGTCGATTATTACCTACTAGACTATTAAAATAAGTAAAGTGTTTCAAATATAATTTTACTAGCTATATTTTTGAAGTTATACTTCTTTTGGCGCGTTAGGAAAAAAATATGAGGGTAAATTTTTACGATGCGCGCGCACACCGTCACGAAAAACCGACATGATGAAGTTAGCTATGAAGTTAGCTATAGATAACATTTTAATTTTTAAAAATATTTTTATCTTATTACGCCAAAGAATTATAACTTCTAACATAAGAACACACACACTTTTTTTAATCAGGCGTTACTTTGCGGAAACCTATTAAAATAGATGTACCTAGTAAAAGGCTTTGTTTCGCTGATTCCCCGAAATCTCGACTTACAAAAGGTATTATGAATGGGTGTATTTTATGGTGAGTTCTTCGACAAGATTGGTGAAGGACGAGACAAGTTGAATTATTCACTAGTTAGGACTTTCTTCGTGGTCTGTGGGTTAGGTACTCTTAAATCTCGATTTTATACAAATTAGAAATTGGAAAGAAAGAAACAAACAAAGAAAGAAAGAAAATTATTTATATGTGTGCAAATGAGATGTTACAAAAATATTTAAGTAAGTATATTAACATATTCTACCATATTTTGGTGTGCAAATATTTTAACATTTATAAGAAATATTATTTAATTACATGTGCTTTAACTTTTAAGCCAATCATTTATATTTATAACTAGTTTAATTATTTATTACCAAAACATTTAAGAACTATAGTTAAATTTAGCCCTGTATACCGCAAACTACCACCGTTTCCAAACCTAGCCAGTGGAATTGGAGTGTGTGTCATTTAGTACCCTTGAACACAATAATAGCAAATCGTTAACATTTACTCCAAAAATATCGATTTCGACCTACCTAATAAATTAATGTTTATTATTAAATAAGTGCTATTAGTTCACTAGTACCGGGTTTAGGCTTTGAGTACTTATTACCCCCGTACTAATAAAAGTTCATTTTAATGTAACTTCATTTTTTGTTAGCAAAAGTGAAGTAGCACACCAGATCAACGGGCTCCTAAGTTTTATTAGTAAGGAGGTTTGTGTTTAAGAGTACAAAATGACACAAATCCGATTCCAATACCTAATTTTCTTCAAATCTAGGTTCAAGAGTAACCATACTGGTCGCGGTGGTAGGCCATGGGAACGTTTATTCGGCTTGTCCTATTCAGTGACACTTCAAAGATTTTCAGCCACAACAATTACAAGGGTTTCACGGAATTATCAAAAAAATTTTTTTCATGTATGTACTACTGGGTTTCACAGGGGTGACATTTACGATATTTTTAAATATAGTATATGAATCTTTGAGAAATTTCCTGTCTAGTCCAATAACCGCATCGATATAATTGTTGCGTTATTTAAAAAGGAGGAGGCGTGAAAAACTCGATGAAAAACAATTTCACCTATTGTCAAAGTGCTATAACTACTAGTAACCAATCTTAATTCTTAATAGTCACATTATTGACACTACTACAGTGATACGATATTCCCCAGTAACTGTTATTAAAGGTTTCGTTTATAATGAAAATAAAACCCAAATCCTGATAACGTATACGTATTCTTATGTTACAGTGATATCCCTAAATGACGTTGAAATTATCAAATTAAAATACAATATTCGGCTATCACACAAAATCGACCACTACTAATTGGTGTTTCAATTAACAATTAATGTCATATATTATTTATAAGTATACCTAATCCCATGTCACGGTGCTTATGCTCGTAGTCCATACGATTTTATTTTGTACTTTTTGCTTTTAGCTGTGCCCGTGACTTCGTCCGCGTGAAATTTATTAAGTAAGCCTAAAATAAAAATAAAGAATTACTACTTAATATATTAACTACCTGAAACTGAAAGTCTCATCAATATCGATCAAGCTGTTTAAGAGATTAGTCGGAACAAACAAAATCTGACAAAAAATGTAGGAATGTTGCTTTGGTATATTATGTAACGACATATTATATATTTATATACATGCAGTAAGTAGCAGCTTTTTTATGATATTGGAAGGCAAACAAGTAGATGGATTTCCTGATGGTAAGAAATTCACGCCGCCTAGAGACACCAAAGGTGGTAATTTTGCGTTGCCAACCTGAGGCCGGGATGTTAGTCCTCGAGCCAAAGTAAGTTTACCGGCTACCTTACCCTCCAAACCTCAGGTTGGCAACGCACCATTACCACCTTTGGTGTCTCTAGGCGGCGTGAATTTCTTACCATCAGGAAATCCGTCTGCTAGTTTGCCTTCCTATAACATAAAAAAAAAGTTAAAAATTTTCAATAACCCCCACATAACCTAACGTACCTAATGTAGTTAAGAACCATCTCGGTCATGTTAGCTTAGTCTATTCGCTTAGGAATTATGATGCTATTTACAGACGTACACACACTACACACGCAGGCACGCACGCGCGCACATTCACACGCACGCACGCTTGCACCCACACAAACAAGCACACTCGAACGTAATTTATAAAAGACCATTATACTATTTACTGTCACACTTGTCAAGCTAGAAATAAAGGTAGGTTTAAATAATATGTTGATTTGTTAGCCTGTCAATCTGTCCTGTTTTTTCTTCATTCTGAGAACATATATTGACTGGTTTTAAAATTGATAAATGAAAGTCAGATAGAGCTACGATAAGGAATGTTTTAAAATTAAATTAGGCATCAAGTAATCATGATTATAATTAAAAATCACTTACCGGTAACCGGAAACAGTATTGAAAACCGGTAGGCAAAAAAATATTGATAAAGTGAAAGTGTATTAAGTGACATTATTATTGTTTAAAGGGACATGACGGCAAACACGGAAGAAAATACACGGCTCTTCTGATTTAAAAATACAACCTTGGCGTACTCGTTGTAGGTTCTTCGATGTCCTGTATTCCAATTAACAGTGTCAGGTTCCAAGCCTAGTAATCCAGTCTACCGGATCCATTCCCTTCGGATCAGAACATGACAGTGCCAAACACTGCTAATATTTTGGAAGAAACACTTAGGGCAGTGGATTCCTCCCGGGCTTATGTCTGTGGTCTAGCGGTTCAGTTGTTGGACTTGACTGCATGAGGTCCCGGGTACGAATCCCGGGTCGCGCAATAAAAAGAAAATTGGGTTTTTTTTAATTTTCTGATAAAAAAAATGTTGCTCGGGATTGGGAATATGCTCGGTTGGCAATAGGGTTGCCACCTATCACATTGTCGGACTAAGTGTCTTCGGCTAGTCGTGGGTACCCTGGTTGTACCTCTGCCTACCAATTCGGGAATATGGGCGTGAAGATACTTTTTTTTAGTTACAAATAAATTCTTTGAATCCTATAAAGTAATTTATTGGTCACGATTAACTAGCTGTTAATAATTCGCCAGTATTGGGGATGGGGATATGGGCGGAAGATGCTTTTTTATGTGTCCTGCCGCCATAATGAACAGAACAGCGACGCACCTACAACATCCACATGCTGCGGCTATGTCTCACTAGCCACGCTTATTCGCTGTCATTTGCCATAAAAAGTAAATGATATAATAAAAATAATAGTAAACAATTAAGCACGGTATTACGTAAGAACCCATAACACAACCAAGATATATTCTACGTGTAACACAAGCCATGTTTCTGCATAATTCAGCCACTATCTGCATATATTTACAATCGTTAAGTGATCTTCTAAAGGCTAATAAATTTAACGATAAACACATTGTTTTAAGGTAAACTACGATTTAAATATTTAAACGTGTGGTTCAGTATTGTGACGTCTTTGTTTTTTGAATCAAAACGCTTTTGTTTTCCATTTTATGAAGCGTATTTTACGATTAACGTACGAATTCTAGTAAATACCTAATAAGTTAAATATTAGACACGCGACACTACCGTCTATTGTTATCACTAAATAGGTAATTCCACCTTATTTCAGGCATAAACAAAACAATAATCATAGTTAACTAATATAAAAATCAATGTCACTTTTCGTTGTAATTTTATAACTCAAGAACGGGCTCGCCTATTCAAACCAAATGTTTAAGCTTTGTTCGGACTATTTAGTGGATGGTTTATGTGAAGTTTGCATAAAATCGGTGGAGCGGTTCTTCAATTATCACATTTTTTGTAACAAATGAATTTAATAAGTGGCGGATAATTTTGTTAATGGATATTTTTCAGTCAAATTAAAACGGGGAGGACAGACGGGGGTTGTGCTGTTATTTTGGAATTTTTTTCAGTTGCTTTTTTTGTTTTGTTATGTTATTCACGCGGTCATTTCTTTTTGGACGTGTTTCGAATTAAATCAGTTTATACCAAGGAATATAAATATTCTTTAGCGAGAATTTTGTACGTAGTGAAGCACGTACCGTGCCGCTAGTAGTTAACTAATTGTGTGTAGCCTTTAAATACTAGAAACGAAGACCAACGTCAATATAATACCTACAATGGGAAAGAAAACGTTAGGTATCCGTTAAACACACTAGTTGTTCCGTGGACACACTTGGGATCGGAAGAGCGACACATGTGTGTCGGTAAACCTTCATATCATAATCAGATTATTTTTAAAATAAATAATTCGGAAATGTTTAATATTCAAAATGTGTTCCCGTAATAAAAACTTATATGCCGCTATTCATAAATAAAGAGGTCAAAACAAAAAGTCAGTTAATTTTTTAAAACTTTTTAGAAAACAAAGGTACCTAATAATGTTTTTTTCAAAAAACGTTGCTCGGGATTGGATATGTGCCCGGTTGGCGATAGGCTTGCCACCGTTTTTTTTGTATTGTGGGACTTAGTGTATTCGGCTAGTCGTTTACAATGTTTTTTCCAAGGCGATATTATTCTTTGAAGTTTTGTAATGACAGAACATTTTCCAAATTTGCAGATGAATATTTAATATCTTGTAAAGAACATTGCACCGGCGCATAACTTCCATTAGCGACACTTTTATTTTTAATTTGGGTCGTAACTTACACATTTTTTGCCAAATACAATTTAGAGACCAACACAAGTTTTGTCATAGCTCTCTTAGTTTTTATATCAGTGATTTTTATGAAATACAAAAATAAAGATTTTTTATTAGTACTTCAAAAATGAGATATGAAATTTCCCCGCATTTAATTGTTTTTGGGATTATTCACCTTAAACTTTCATCTTTTGCGTTCAATAAATAGGAATCACCTCTGTCGCCTCTGTGTTCTAGCGGTTCAGGTGTTGGATTTGACTGCATGAGGTCCCGGGTTCGAATCAAAAAAAAAAGTTGCCCGGGATTGGATGTGTGCCCGGTTGGCGATAGGCTTGCCACCTATCATATTGTGGGACTAAGTGTATTCGGCTAGTCGTGGTGGCCCTGGTTGTGCCTCTGCCTACCTCTTCGGGGATATTGGCGTTATATCGGGGATGCTTACTTAAATAGGAATCACCCTCAATATGCTATTACTTTACTTGTGCTGTTTCTAGAGTCAATTATTTGATATGTTGTTTTAAGTCGAAAAATTTTAAAAAACTGAAAGGAACAAAGTTCCTTCAAAATTAGTGGTTCCCCAGTACTTTCCCTTAATAAAAAACCACCCCGAGAACTCAACTTTATAGGAGAGCATTTGCAGAACCTACACCCAAATTTTTAATGAAAATCCGTGACGGTTGAAACGATTAAGGGGAATCTGGGAATTTCTCCACACCTACTGAAAAAAGAACTCCAGGACCAAGGACTTTTTCTGAGTACTTCGTAATCGTATCGCTTGACATTACTAGCAGTTTGTATAAGGGAAAAATTAAGGGATTATTTTTTCTACTTTCCCTGTAATTTGCCCTGTTTTTCGCTCCATATGAATCTGCTCCTCAAAATAACATAACAAAAGAATAAGCAAATCTGACCCAATGCATCGTATGATGCAATGACAAAGTGAAATGGGGATCCAAAAAACTTAAAATATAGTATGAATAGAACGAAAAAACGAAAACGAAACGAAGTAGAAAAAACGAAGTTTTTTGAACCTTAATTCTAAAACGAAGTTTTTTGAACCTTAATTCTATTCATACTTTATTTTTTTTGTAAGTAATTATTCTATTCATACTTAATTTTTTTTGTAAGTTCTTATTTTTCTAAGGTTTCTACTTGCTATAAAACGGTTTTAACACATCTTTAAACTTAACTCCGAATCGACTAAGCCATTTGACGTATTTTAAGGACAATTATTATCTTTATTAATAGGTACTATTTTCACATTAATCGAAAAATACATTCCATGTGTTTGTGTAAAAGTTGGTTCGTGCGTTAAAACTCGACAAATCAATCTAGAAAACATGGCCAAGAACATACAAAACAATACATCCAAGCGGTTCTTGTGACTGGTACATAATATATCTACCTAATTCTAAAAAAATATCATGAAATTGCACGCGACTACTTACTGAGAAGCCAGCAAAATAAATTCAAAGGGCTCGTCTTTAGAAATATTTATTTCAAAAATAATACAATCAAAAAACCATATTAATGTCATAATTATCAATTATAATGTTTATGAAAATCTCAAATAATTTATGTTAAATATGCTAATTATATTTTAAAACCTTTTTTATAGTTCATATTATATATTTTAAATGAACGTCTATTATGATCCAAAAGCATAATGTGAAAATGTATGCACCAACCTGTCACGGATAAGTTTATTCTGTGCACATGAGATGACACTGAGCCGGATGCCCTCAATTCAGTATTTTTATGACCTCTCAATTTAGTGCTTTGACGTTTTTGACGTTGTTTTGGGTCTTTTTCCCAAACGTTACTGTCTCATGCTTATACTCGGGGCTTGCCCATATTAGGAGGTACTTTAAAATTGTATAGCGCTTAAATACGGTTTTGGAATACAAAAGAGTATGGTAAGTAGAAGTTAGTTTTATTGTAAAATTATGTATTCCACGTCCTCAGTACTTCAAACATCGTTTAGGAAGTACCCTGGTAATTCCATCACATCTTGCCCAGGTCGTATCTATACTAATATTATAAAGAGGAAAGGTTTGATTTTTTGTTTGTTTGAAATGAACAGGCTCCGAAACTACTGAACCGATTTCAAACATTCTTTCACCTTTAGAATGCTACATTATTCCTGAGTGACATAGGCTTTGTTTCATTAAAATCGGTGCAGTAGAAGCCAAGTTATGCAGGCGAAACGTGAAACTGCTAGTTGTAGTATATACAAGGAATTTATAATTATCGTGTATTTTTTGATGCGATAATTAACCCACAGCTCTTCTAATTCAACCGTGGCCAATAGACACCATAATATGTAAGTCCTGTGACTGGAATGTTCGGCTATACTACCCTCCCGGTCACAACACTGTCATTATGGACTAGGTAAGGTGGTGAAATGGTGGCAAAATTCCTGCTCAGCAATCTACCACTACATAAAATTAAAAATGATCATATTTTGGGACTTAGTGTCTGATGCTAGTGGTGAGTGCCCTGTTTGTAACTCTGACACAACCTGGGATAAGGACGTAAAGTAGTGATGTAACGAATGTTCGCATTCGTATTCGCGAATATTCGCATTTAATTCGGACTCGTATTTTGCAAGTATCGAAGATGGCGAATGTATTTGATAAACTAAACGTAAATATATATAAGGATGGGATAGATATGGAATGTGTTTTACTCGCGTTTTTACATTATTTGATAATAACAAATACAGTAATATAATAAATCAAAACAAAAGTGAACTTTTGTAATGAAATTTATGGTTCCACTTCACGATGGCCCTAGGCTACTTTCGGTTTAAACTTGGCTGACACGAAATGTGAAACCTGGAAGACATTTTGACTTTTTTTTGACATCAATTTTATATTTGACAATGTCCACATTCGCGAATATTGGAGATTAATATTCGCATTCACATTTCCGAATGTGACAATTCTAACATTCGTTGCATCACTGCCATGAAGATACTTACTATAAAAAATAAAATTAGTTTTGCTTGTGAAAATTTATAGAGGTATTTCGTGACATCAAGGACATCATTATTTGCTACTCCATTGCATACATCCATAATCTATATTTGCTATTACACAACCCTTAAGGAGCGACTCCGATATGTGTTAAATTAATGGTTAAAAAAACTTTATTTTTGTTGTTTACAAAAGTTGCTAGTATCAAATAAAGCCGGCATCGACGACAATAGTGTAGATGCCTGCTTTTTCCTTAACAAAAAATACAGAAAATCGTCCCTATTTGACATCTCAATTAAAAACAGTCATTATGATTTATATTATTATGTATTCTTGATATTATTGTCTTCAAGTTTGGTCGGTTTCAAGGGGCTATTTTTGTAATAAAAATTGAAGAATTTTGGCGATATCGTGAAAGAAGATAGTCGTAGTTTTTATTACATTATATTCGTCGTGGAAATTAATTCAATTTTGTTCAGTTAAAGTGCACACGTATAATATGTAGGTATGAAAAAATTAGTGTACCATGTATTTCCTCGATGCCGCCAAATCTCACAAAGTGAGCTTGAGTAAAGTGACCACCGCTTTACTTCAAGACCCCGACTTGACTTTGTAAATAGTGACTAACGACTGTATAAGAATTAATTAATACGGAAGACATGGTAGCATGGCCTAACGGCCTTAACCGGCCCCATAAAGAAGCAAAATATTAACTAATTAAAAAAATCAAAAGAAATGGGACTTGGTGTCTTCGGCTAGTCGTGGGTGCCTTGGTTGTACCTCTGCCTACGTCTTCGGGGATATGGGCGTGAAGATACTTTATCAAAAGAAATGGTTGCTTTTCTTTTGTTTTGTATGTTTGAATGCGATAGATTTTCGGGATATCTACTAGTACTTGAAGGGATAAAGATTGGGAAGCTTTACTTAGTTCGCAAACATGGTAAACATGTACGACCTCGATAAAAAAGGTACTAAGATTATTTCAGAATATTTTATATATAAGAAACGATATCCGTGGCAATGAGTTGCAAGGTCGCCGCTGAATTTGCGAGCTATATGAATCTTTATTTCCTCTATTTCTATAAATATATCATACATAATATATTACTTTTAAAAACAAAAATACGTTGCGAAAAACGAAAGTTATGGCCATTCTAAAAAATGTGAATTTCATCTGTAATGATGAACTCATTTGGTGGGTACTCAGAATTGTGTATCTATAGGACATAACTACCCGCGTTAACGGGTTAGAAAGGAATTAAAAATTTCGCCACGGGACTTGAATCCTCAGTAGCTCAATTGGTTAGAGCATTCGTCGGCTTGAGACGAAAGGTTACAGGTTCAAATCCTGTCTGGGGCGAAATTTTTTCTTTCTTTAAAAATTTATAGAAATATTACTTTTATTATTTATAGAGAATTTAATTGCAAAAAAAAGCTCGCTGAGTTTCTTTCGCCAGATCATTTTAGTGTGTGGTCGCGTTCGGATCTGAGGGCTGATCAAATAAAATGAGTGTTCATCAAAATAGCTGTCAAATGACGTGTTTTATATTTGCTATCTCCAGTGACTAATAGAAATATAATAGAGATAGCAAACACAAATGACCTCATTCGATGTACACTTTTCCATTTTGATTTGGCAACTGAGATACATAATCAGCACCCTGGTGGTGGATTTTTAATGTTCTAAAGACAAGTCACAAGTGTCCTGTGCGACTTAAGACTAGGCTTGCCAACATTAAAAATACAAGTTGGCAGGAACACGTGGACAAGGATTTAATATACGGAATCCAAAAAAAAGGTAGAATACAAAAAATGTATTAGTAAAAGTACCAAAATGAGATGTTTGATAAAAGCCTTTATTTACAAAAAAAATAGTATACCTAATTGTGTTGTAATTTTCGCTATCGAAAAAAGTCTGTTTAAAGGAGGGAAGGGGGGGTGGGGTCAAGCGGGCTCTCATCTCAAGGAAACGATTAAAATTGCAAAAAATTGAACAAATTAAACTCTTTTTTTAAAACATAGCCAAAGCACACTTTTCAAAACATTTAACGAGGTTTTAAGAACGCTATATAATTCCCAGTGATTCTTGTTAATTATTTTCCCAGCAATCTTAAATAATTCTAGTTACATAATTATTTTTCTTTTCTTTTTACGATAAGTCTAACGCGGTTACACTAGCAACATACGATTTTGAAAATCGTCCTTGAGTTTTGGGATAGGAGAACAGCTGATTCTGAATCTTACATCTCACAAGATGTAAAATTGTTGTGAGAAGGTGGAAATATTGTTGAAAATGCTTTGCATGATGGATATCATAATTGATTTCTTAATTGGTAATTATTTTATCTATTCAGCTAAATACTAATAAATATAATACGAAAATATTTTAAATGGACAAGACAATTTAGAATTCCAAACCTAACCTACCAAGACCGCTGGTGGTGGAATGCTGTCCAGCAGCTTGCTCGGGTAGGGATCCACTGCCTTACCTATTAGTGTCGCCATAATGACTCTTCTCTTCCGGTCTAGAAGAAAGCTGGCAGACTTGCACAACAGGCATTCTATCCCAGCCTCAAGACAGCAACGCACCTGTAACATCTGTAGTTGTCTCTTACCATCAGGAGAGCCGCGTCCTAGTTCGCTGACCTCTCACATAAAAAACATACGAGTATAAGATATTTTTGTGCCTAACAATATTATTGACTTAATATTATGCGTCAACGTTCCAAAATTAAAAAAGTTGTGTCATTTTTTTTAAAATAAAATATTAGGTATATGAAACAGAAAATTAATTGAAGGAAGTTCTATTAGAAATCGAATATAAAATAATAAATAAAAAAAACCCATTTTGTTCTAATTAACATTAAATTACAACAATAACGTAAAAAAATAACTGTTTGAAATAGTTTATAAACTGCACATTTCAAAACTTATCAGAAGTAGTTTAAACCAGTTTCACTGCTTTCGAAAAACTTATTACCTAAATTTATTAAACAAGCTCAACATTTATTATATTCTTTATTATATACATTTTTAGTAGGACAATTAGGTAGGTAATATACCGTATATTACAAGTATTTATACAAAACTAGCTTAAACCCGCGTTTTTACTCGGATGCCAAAATATCGACATTTTTTTAATAAATTGTTATCTGATGTGTAATGTCCGCACTATGTTATTGCTAAGTTCAATTCAGCAGTTTGCCCTGATAGGTACCTATCGACCACGTTCCATAGGTCATAGTCCAAGTTCATAGTCCCTTCCTAGTATATTTATCGTAGGACAGCGACATAATTAGGACATGTATGTATTTATAGGCTACCGTTAGGGTTGCCAACTTTTTTTGACCAAAAAAACGTATAAAATAGTTTGGATAGGGAAAAAATAAAGTATTACGAAGAAAATAAAGCATTTTTCAAATATTATGATATGATGTTACGTATTTTTGTGTGCTTTTAGCAGACGCTAACAATTTTTGGTATCTTGATTGACAATCAACATAATTTAAATAGATAAATAATTCATATTTAATTAAATTTATTGACGCTCTATTCGGGAATGGAGAGTAGGTAATAAATAATCATATTTTTAAAGAAAGAAACACTTGTACTGTTTTACTTACGTACTTAAAAAAGTTTTAAGTTTTAGCCCTGATGATGCTGTATAAGCGAAACCAGTAGGCTACTAATTACAAAGTAATAAATTATAAGTGATAAGTAAAACAGTACAAGTGTTTCTTTCTTTAAAAATATGAATATTTGGAAGTTTTACCAAGCGCCGACGATGGAAAATATCAAAGGTAATAAATAACTTTTTTTTATATTTGTTAAACTATCAGATGCATTGTTAAGTATATACATATTGCCATTTTTCAACTGTACTTTTCATAATGTGTATTTTGTTTTACGCATCCTAGTAAAGGTTGAAAATAAAGTATTTGTACATACTTTATTTGTGTGTAAAAGTATAACGAATAATTACCAAAAAAAAGTAGGATACGTTATTATAAAGTATGGTTGGCAACCCTAGCTACAGTAGTCTTTCATTGTCAGGAAAGAGAGCCACATGTTTGTTCACGGTTTTATCCCGATTAGATATATTGAGTAACTTAATCAAAACGTGTCAACCGCAGATCGGTTCGCAAGTCACGAAACCAGAGCTGCAAACCTGCTCGCAGTTTAGGTCAATTTATTATATATTTAGCTTAACTTATCTATAAATTGTGACCTTGAGATGGAATGAGCTATCGCTCGAATTGAACCATAATATGTCAGCCAATGAGATAACAGCTTATACAGTCATTTGTTACAAATAATAGTCATTAGTTCGAGATGTTGAACCGTGAGCTCAACTGTAGCTCAGACTCAAATGTTATATCTGAATATTCAAACTGGTTCTGAACTGATTTACTCACTATTAATACTGATCTACAACAATTAATTTGTGTCTAATAATTATGTCTTCATTTTCGAGGCACGAAGACAGAATTTTGACTATTTTGATTTCTGTTAAAAATAACAAAAATCTTCTACTAAATTATTATCCTTTGGAAACGATGACAGCTTAAAGAAGATAAGAGGGTTAAAAGAAGTTAAATTTTATCTACATAATAACATTGTTTTAACTTTAAGTAAAAATTAAGCTTGAATGTTCATAATGAATTGTAATGAATGTTCATAGGTAAATATTGTCAAAAATTTACTTGGATAGGTAATTATAACAAATTTAGTGCAAAAACTTTAAAAAAAACTTGAATTTCATAAAAAGATAAACATCTTTTTTATAATTAATTGTTTATTATATTAATCAATGATAATTCAAGCTTAAAAATAAACTGAAATTATAATAAAATGTATATACAAATAATTGTGCAGCTTAAATGCTATAAGTACACCCACATTTCAATATGGTAGTACACAAACATTTTTTTTGCATTCATATGTTCCAAAATTAAATATTTTTTTCATTTCATTAACCAACACCAAAAAAATAGCCTGTAACGGGTGGAGGTAGCGATAATTTAAAAAAGCAAAAAAAGCAATCGCTAGCATTTAGAGACGACACAGAAGCAAAGGCTGCCTTTTTTCAGGATGTTCAAGGTCATGATAGGAAAATAGGAAATACCAGGCTTATATCATCCATTATAAAAACAGCATACAAACTTAGATTCGTAAAACTCGCACTATACAATTATCACTATTAGCAAGAAGATGTTTAATACTTAATTGATAAAAAAACTGTTTATTAAGGTAGTTATTTTACATGGAATTTCACTCACTGGTCAAGTGTATATATTGATATTAGCGCTCCACGCTGGCTATGTCCAGACTTTATGGACTTTTGGCACAATTTGATTTTTACTGGTAGAATCAACTCAATCTTATTTGTACAACTGCCAGGCGCGGATCAAGCTCTCAAAATATATAGATATATCAATCTTCAGTCTAAAATCTTTTTATTACAAAATGTAGAGCATTGCTACATCCCTACTAATCCCTGCTTCCCTACTAATATTGGTACACAGATACAATAGACCCTGAGGAATAACATAGGCTACTTTTTATTCAAAAAATAGGTGAGAATGGGTAAAAAGAGGGGATTAATGTTCATACAGAAATTCGTCATTTTTAAAGCTGTAACAGTGAAACTTTGTATTTAGATACTTTATGATAAACGAAATAACATAGGCTACTTTTTATCGCAAAAAATGGAGGAGAATGGGTAAAAAGAGGGGATGACTGTTCATATGTAAATTCGTCATTTTTAAAGCTGTAATAGTGAAACTTTGTATTTAGACACTTTATGATAAACGAAATATAATGGCTACTTTTTATCACTAAAAAATGAGGGAGAATGGGTAAAAAGAGGTGATGAATGTTCGTATGGAAAATTGACATTTTTGAAGATATAACAGTGAAACTTTGTATTCAGACACTTTATTAGGAATGAAAGAACATAGGCTTTATATAGCGATAATTTAATTAAAAGTATACTTATGAACCTTATTATAAAAGACTATAAACATGGAAACGTGCAAAAGTACGTCATCGCTAAATGTGTTTAGTATAGCCAAATTATTTTTTCATATTTTTCTCTTAATGAAATGAACCGAAACTCTCCTTTTATGACTAAGTTGGTATGAAAGTAGTTCGTCTATATTTTTTTTGTAAGAGGTCGGAACCAAAGTCTATACTATCTATAATAATATTAAAAAGCTGAAGAGTTTGTTTGTTTGTTTGTTTGAACTTTCAGTCCATTTATTGAAGAAGGCTATAGGCTATACATCATCACGGTAAGATCAATAGTAGCGGAGCACCAATGATAAATGTTTTAAAATCGGGGGATTTTTTCCTAATGAGAGCGTGCGCTGCGTTACCGGTGAAAGTTTCGTAAAAATCATGTATGAAATAATCCCCTTTAAAAGTCCGAAACTAAAAGTCCACGGCAGCACATTTCTATCTTTTAAGGTTAGATCAATATAACCTTTTTTTATGCTTACCAAATTTGTTTCAAAATAATGCATTATTTGCGGAGGTTATTTTATAAACACAATGTTAATCCTTATCCACAAAAATATCTCATTCGTCACAACTATTTAATTTAAAACAAAATTGCATGTCATATTACTAGATTTGAATGAATATCTAAGGAGATATCGCAGTTTTAAAATAATACTATCAAATAGAATATAACCACTACGTTAACACTATAGTTTAAAGACCGCGCGACACAGACGCGTGGTATGCGCGTGGTTGACTCCTTATGGAACGGTTGTGCTCAGTGCACTACTTTTTAAATTTATTCTTTCCAGAACATCATCGTGTAATACTTTTTAGATGATATTTAAATAAAAATAGATTAAAGCTTGAAGAAGGACGTAGGCCGTTTTTCATCTAAAAATTTCAACGGGTAGCGTTGGAGAGTTAAATATTAAATAAATAGACTACGCGGGCGAAGCCGCGGTTAGCAGCTAGTGCAACATAAATCATTATGTTAAATTTGTTAATATAAAGTAAAACTAACTCTAATAATGTTTTAAATTTGTATTAGCAACCCCTAATTTGTATTTCATTCGTTATTTTGCTGAAATTTCTAACAAAGTAGTACGGACGAACCAAGGCTGAAACTATAGACACAAGAAACGACGATTTTGTCTACATTTCTTAGATATAGACATAATATAAGTACGTATCTAATAAATGCACCATTCAAGTGGTTACAGTAGACTGTAAAGTAAACATTGATTTAAATTGTTCACAGGTAAAATGACACATAACATTTGTTTTCCGGTTATACGGACGGCTGAAACGATTATGGACTTATTAGTTGGCGGTAAGTGCTAACATTATTGAGTAATAGTAACTTTAGAGATGTTATATTTAGTCGGCTCTAACAATGAGCATGGTTATATATAGGGAATATAGTCAGACTAGGTTTACAATAACTATGGTTAGTAAAACTCCAAAATCCAACTCAATCAATGTCATCAGAAAAGAATTATCAAATCGATAATTATTTTCTCGAAAGATAGCCTAAGTTTCCGAAATAGGCCCTCATAAATTTAATCAACATTTGCAGTTTTTGAGTTATACTTGATTGTGCATACATTTTTGCTTATGTTCCGTGATTATTTATGCCCTATTACACGGGGCACACTAAAAGTTTTGCACTTCTAGCTAATCGGAACTATTTGTATTTCGAATGTTATATTTTTAAAAAGTTGCAACCTTCTTAGTAATAAAAAAAACAATTAGTGTGAAATAATTTGTCAATTGTTTTCTGTTATCACACAACAAAGTTCTACTTACGCAACGAAAATTGAATTAAGTAAAAAAGATTTTAGTTCTCTTTCTCCACAAGACTGTGCCGATTATCTTCAAAATGCTTTTGGGAGAGAAGCACCTTATTTGAGCACCGTGATGCGATAGTTTGCTAAATTTGAGAGAGGTCGAGTTTCTTTACATGACAAATTTCGTAAAGGGGGGCCTTCAACTGCCGTCAACGAAAACAATGTGGCTACTGTTAAGCGGTTAATTGAAGAAAACCCACGGATTGCCTATGAGACAATTCAAGGACTATTGGGGATTGGTATAAGCCAAATTCAGAAAATTTTACTAGAAGAATTGAAAGTTTGGAAACTTTGTTGTCGTTGGATCCTTTCTGAACTGACAGCGGAGAAGAAGCGGGCTCGCGTGGAATGGTGCTCACAGATGCTACTGAAGTACGACCACGGACATTCTAATGCTGTTTAAGTCATTGTCACAGGAGACGAAACGTAGATTTATTGTTATGAAACCGAAAAAAACACCAATCTTTTGAATGGGTGTTTGAAAATGAGAATAGGCCAACAAAAGTGAGACAGGCGAGAAACTTTGGCAAAAAACTATTGCGTTTTTTTTCTTAGCTACGGGTCCCATCTATAAAATTCCACTTGAAGATCAAAAGAGTGTTAATGCCGAGTAATATTCTACCATTTGTTTACCCAGGCTGTTAAAAAAGTTCACGAAAGACAACCCAAAAGCCGCATGCTCCTACACCATGATAACGCTTCTTCACACACGACCATCAAAACAAAGTCAATTTTAGCTACCAAAAAAGTACATCTCGTCACTCATCCTGCGCATAGCCCCGACTTAGCACCCTGTGATTGTGATATTTTCCCCAAAATCAAATATTTGATGAGATGTTTTACTTTTACCAACTTCGAAAAGGCAGTGATAGCGTTCAATCAGCACGTAGAAAACATATAGCACGTAGCCTTCAGATCTGTGGTCCTCCGGTTTTAAAAATATTTCGATCGCATGAAAAAATGTTTAAAATGTAAAGGAGATTATTTTTAAAAGCAATATGTTTTTTTAAGTTACGCAAAACTTATAATGTAACCTACGTATACTATAAGTATAAGTCAAAAACCACTAAGTACTCGGATAAAGATAAAATGAATATGGGTGCCATCTCGGAATCATAATATATCTTTCTAAAAAAATAACTATCAAAATCGATTGGATATTGGTCGAGTAATCGCTTAACAAACATAGAAAAAAATACAGTCGAATTACATAATATAACCTCCTCCTTTTTTGAGTTATTTAAAGAAGCAGCAGACAGTCTCTTTCTTCAGCTAAAATACAGAAAAAAATACAGTCAAATATTATATAACCTCCTACTTTTTTGAGTTAGTTAAAGATAAAGACGCAGCAGATAGTCATTTTCCTCAGCTAAATCTCATTTTTCTATCCATTTAAAAAAAGGAGTTTTTCAATTCGATTGGCTGTCTTTTTTTATTACCTCTTAACGTTTTATGAATGAACCGATTTTGATTTTTGTTTAAAACAGGTGCTTGTCGTCAATTGAAATTTGATCAAGATCCGCCAAGTGGCTTGTTGTACTTAGTCATGCGTATATTTTGTTTATTTATATGATATAACATTCAAATTAAAAACATTCTTGCAGTTTTACTGCCTATTATTTAGAGTACTAAGTAGCCTGTATGCCGTTTTCTTTTTTTGTTTTGTGTTGTTATATTTTAGTTGGATTATGGAACATTCGTAACAGTGAGATCCAAGAAAGAGTGGGATTGAAAGAAAGTGTTTGTGTTAAAATGTATTTTATATTATAGTTGGATTATGGAACATTCGTAACAGTGAGATCCAAGAAAGAGTAGGATTGATAGAAAGTGTTTGTGTTAAAATGAGAAAGGGTTTACTGCTCTGCTGGTTTGGACATGTAGAAAGAAAAAAAAAAGATCAAGTATTGACAAACAGATATACAATACGAATGTGAATGAATGTAGGTACCCGGGGAGACTTTCCACTAAGTTGACAGTCCATGATCAAATTGCTCGGGTGTTATCCGGAGGTGGTGTCAATGAGTCTCCGGAACCGGCGTGTTTGTATGAAAAGGGTAATGAATGTAAAGGAAGCAAGGCAGGTTTGCAAGTATCGTGAGGTTTGGCACTTGATACTCTCTGTCTACCACGTAAGGGACTTGGCGTGAAGACATGTATGTATGTAGATGGAGTGATGGACCTAATGCCGGGTACTGGCCAAGCCAAGAAAAGTGAACGAAATCAATCTTTCTTTTAGGTATCCAACCAACTAAAAGAGCTTATCCTCCACTATACATTCCTTGGTTTGTGCCTGGCAGATTTTTCAGGTAATGTCATAAGTAATTTCTTTTAGTCTAGCCCATATTATGCCTGGGTGGGTAACTAGTATCGAAAAGGATAATCTTAGTCGTATTCTTTCTGCCAAAACATCATTGTCTGCTATTTTCGTGATCATTTGGTATTTACAAGTCATGCTTTATGGTCAATATTTTAACAGATGTAAAATAAACCTTTATTTTGCTAATTCCACGTAAGCAGTGTAGCTGTTGTGGCAAATAATCCTCCAAATGACACAGAACGTGACAAGCCTACCTAACGTTCCCACCGCCCATCTCCGCGACCAGAACACGAATAAAGGAAGAACTCGGGAAACAATATAAATTGTCACGTCCTTCGCATGTGACAACTCTACCTTAAGCTCCCACCTCACACGTCCGCGTCGACATCACGAATAGAGTCCGAAGTCGGGAAACAAAACCACTTGTCACGTCGTACGTCGAGTGCGATTTGGTGTTCTCTGTGGTGAGTTCTTCGACTAAGTTGGCGAAGGACGTTGTTTTGTTTCCCGAGTTCAGACTCTATTCGTGATCTGGTCGTGGAGGTGGGCGGTTGGAAACTTTAAGTAGGCTTGTCACATTCTGTGTGATTTGGAGGATTATTTCCCACAACAGTAACACTGTTTACGCGGAATTAGCAAAATAAAGGCTTATTTTACATCTGTTATAATGGATTTCCGCAAAGTAACGCCTGATTCAATAAAAAATTTGAATATCTTAATTTTTTATAGAAATGCTTTAGCGACGGCACAATCAGGCGCATTTATTTGAATGCCATAATAGTGTAAAAAATTGAAACAGTCCGTACAGTGATATTCAAATAATATAAATGTCTAGTTTTGTATGAGTAGTTAAAATTGAATACCTATTGTTATACGTATATAGGCTTGTCACCTATCACATTGTGGGAATTAGTGTCTAAGGCTAGTCGTGGTTACTTTTGCACACCCCTTCGGGGATATGGGCGTGAAGATACTTTTTTATTGTCATTATCAGCATTTTATATATTATAATTGATCAGCTCATCTGATGATAATTATAATGCAAGTTACTAAGAAACCTATTCATTCCTTCCTCCTTCCTCCCAAAAGCTCACTTTTGTAGAGGTTCAGTTAATTAGCCGTTCGAATTTTAAAAAAGAAAACGTCTTAATTCGGCTGTTAGAGATATTAATCAAATAGGGGAATACCCTAAGGTATTTCGATGCTTGTAAGGAAAGGTACTGTATCAGCACCGTCAGATTTAACTTAGCTAACTTATAAGTTATAACTTTGTACAATTTTCTTGATCTATTAACGTATAGTATTGTTTAACCACCTCGTTGGAAGCGTACACGCTTTCCTATCGTGGGTTTGCGATTTCCTTAAAGGATTTGCCATTTCGAAGTTAACTCTTTGTTTCTGGATCTCAGTGTATAAAAAATAAATTTCAGTATCTACAAAATATTTATTTCTGAGCCTTTACCATGAGTGGGAATATATCACATTCGGTAAGTGATGTGTCAATATCTATGACATCTAGACATCTGACATCTATCTTTTAGAGTAAAAATGTGTTTCTCTAAGTTACCGATAGAGGCGTTGTTCGAAGTTTTCATACAAATAATTTACAGATATGTTGGCCCGTACGTCATATAGTAAACTTGACAAGCCATAAACTCATAGTAAGGGCTCTGAGCCTTAACTATAATTACGTTCAGTAATTTACGTATCAATATTGCGCTTTTGCTGTGCTTTTAGTTTGAAAATTCAGTTCCCTCAGTTACCCGGCTCTCCGGGTAACTGAGGGAACTGAACTGAGCGGCGCTGTTCAAAGTTTTCATACAAATAATTTACGAAGAGGCTTATGAGGCCGTCAACTCATTTTAAGGGATCTGTGTACATATGAGTGTCATTGACTAGGTAAACTACTTACTACTTATAATAACACAAGAATTAGCGCGCTTTAATTGAGATTAGCTATATTCGGATAATTTGGCGAGATATGTTTATTTTATTGATTTACTAGCTGTCCCGGCGAACTTCGTACGGCCCGGTCAGTTTGTATGGGAAAAATTAAAATATAACATTTTATTTTTTCCCAATAAACGATGCTCTTTCAATATGGCTGTCTACCTATGGCTGTGAATGACATTGACATTAGTTACGCGCGTTTTTTAAGATATGCAAAATTAAATGTATATTTTTCAATATTTCTGAGAGATTTTTTTAATATTTTTTTCCGTAAGAACCTTCTCCTAATAATAACAAATACAACAAAAAAATAATGATTGAAATTGGCCCAGCCATTCACGCGTGATGCCGTGACGAAGGAAAACGGGTTTCATTTTTATGTATAAATAGAGTTAAAATTCTTGCGACTATGACTGACGCTTTTTTAAAATTGTTTTCATTAATAAGCGTGAATTAAGCTAAAAAATAACATTTAAGCCAATCAAATTAATATTCTTAAAAATCGCGTTTTTATTTATGTAAACTGTGGATAATTTTCAATAACCCAAACATATTTTGCAAGTCATTAACACCTTCAATGCGGGACGGGCACAAGTCGACCAGTTCGCGCTGCTATGATTACGCTTGGTGCGCATGGTAAAAACTTCATATTAGGTATCATATAGAATGTTATTGGTGGTAAATTCCAAGCGTACTCACTAAAATAATTTTATATATTTTATATTATCGCTATCTTTTCCGGCAAAAGTAATGAAAAGAGACAGAACACGTTACATTCTGTTAGATTAGTTGTGTACACAACATTTTTAGAGACATTCAATCCATTCCGCGGAAAAAATTGATTAAATACGTCACAAGTGAACAAATCCAGACTGATCTGACCAAAATGTTCCATCTCTTTTGTTTTTGTTTTATTGGAAGAAGATTGCATACACCTGAAGTTTGTGCATAGCAGAATTACCTATTAAAAATATCTCTTTTACTCGTTCGATGCGGGGATGCGGGTCATTGATAACTTACTTAATTTAAGAATTTGACAAAGATGTACATTACGTATTTCGGCATGCGATAAAGATTGTAGAAATAACAATATAATTGTAGTTCGGTTCTGGTCGTTATAACTTCGCCACTTTCTTTGATTTTTCCTCGTTTCTTGTCTGGCAGATCCAAAGGCGAAACTATCGTATTGAAATAAAATTTAAGGTTTTGTACAAAATAATTGTTTGAATCATGTTTTCGCAAAGTTTTTGCATTTTAATTCATACTGTTGTTAGTAAGTCGAAAAAAACCTGCATTGCATTAACGGACAGGTCGTTTGGGGTGCATTTTGACCTACCGCCTCAGTACGAGTAGTACATAAAAGTTAATGAATTTTTTGCAGTGGTCAAAGTGTTAAATAGACATTTATCTCCAAGATTACAGATAGATCAAAGTACAAATTTCAACACCAGTTAAGCTTTTTCCACGAATCAAACATAATTTGGTTTACTAATAGTTTTTTCACGCTCAATTTATTAAATGTGTTCGTATTCATTTAAGCTTAGTTCAGATTAGCTTCTATTATTAAAATTTGCTTTAATTGCTTATAATTATTTTTTATTTCATGAAATTAATTCTCTATCATTTTCTACCGTAATTCACTATCGGGATAATTTCTTAATTTAATAATGTTTTATATGTGTTTCCAAACTTTATACTGGATTTATGAATTTCTAATATTGTTTTTTTTAGTCTTAAAGAGGGTACTTTTTTATTGTCTTCGTAAAAATTTAATCCATATCCGATAATTAGTACCTGAGATATTTATATTATTTATAAAACATTTTTTACCAGAATTTTGAATGATGAACTGAACGACATAATATTGTAATTAAAGTCGGGTTTTATAGTTGTATGTTTAAACTGTATTTGTTGATTCCTTTACCAAACAAAACAAGATTACTAAATGAAATTAAAAGTTAATTGACATCTCTTAAAGCGGCCGTTAATGACAGAAGTAATAATTTTAAAATTAAAAATTTCTATGAACCCCCGATAAAACCTGTATGTATCGTATCCAAGAATCATCTCGATTGCGTTAGCTTTCAAACCAAAATATACACATCGAAATCGGTCAAACCGTCCAAAAGTTGTTGCCACAGACATACGCACATACGTTTTCCGACAGCGGTTAATTAAAACCCTAATTTTGCGTCGGGGGTTTTCAACCGCATCACAACTGTTTAGGAGCTAAAATGCCACAGACAAACACATATACACACAAACCAGTCAAACTAAGAACACCTCTCTTCTACTCTAGAAGAACTTTAATTTTAAATTTTAACCAGTGCTCGCATTTTACGAGCTGCCTGGCAGAGAAGCAGAAGACTAAATACTCAGTGGGCCCGGACTAACACGGGGATATCCTGTATCACATTGGTTTTTTCACTGGGCTTTTTACCCATTGTGTTACGGCAACTGAATAAAAATAAGGAACTATAACTCAAAGTGATTCACTTTCTTTGATAGTGTTTTATGTAGGTATAAATTGAAGGACGTACTTACATCATCTAAGATTGTGTTTCACGCTTTTCTTTAACTGACTCTAAAATTGAGGAGGTTGTATATTCGTCTGTATGTTTTAAATGTTTTTAAGCGATTTTTCGGCTAATTACGAATATAAGTTAATGTTCTTGATACGTAGAGTATATTTTAGTGACCTCTTAAATATTTGATCATGATACGAAAAGAGGTTTTTGAGTTACACTTATTTTTGTGATCACAAACGTTTAAGAACTAAAGGCCAATATTAATCACCTATCTACCTACAGATAGAGAAAATTCTACTATTGTTTTGTTGCTAAGATATTTTTGTTAATTACATATTAAAAAATAACAGCATTTACCTGAAAAATGTTCTAAAATGGCGCAATCTCTTATCTTATATAGGTTCTTAATATTGGCTATTTAACAAAGAAGTGAAGTTGGCGGCGGTTTTTGCAGTTTTACTGCGATAAAATTATACAATTATGTGAAAAAATAGTTCCAAATGAGTGTTTTTTACCACTAACTTAGTTTAAGACTTTGGACATGCAAGCCTAAAATTTCAGGGTGAATTTCAGGATCTAAAAGCGCAAGGAAAAAATAAGGATGCATAATAACATTCTTAGTTATTACATAAGTTAATATTAGTATTCGATTTTTAATTAGAAAAACCTGTAATTCTTTGGCAGTTATCAGATTATATAATAAACTTGGGAGACGAACCAATACCAATGATAAGAATTACGATATCACATTGTTAGAGGAAAATTAAATGTATGGGTTTTTACTGCGCAGAGAATATAATAAAGCGTGACTTGTTTAAATATGTCTAGGTATCTCCCTTCTACTAAATAACAATACATATATACTTTATACTATTATAGTTAAACATATAACGATGTGAGTTACATAATATATAAAATACGATACTTGTATAAGGTCCTTCCAAATAGGTCTTGAAATTTTCAGACAATGTTCAGTAGGATATCTGTAGGACATCTACAAATATCCACATAAAAAACCGTGACTAATATTATGACTTTCGATTTAGGTAAAGTTAAACATAATATAAGTTACGACATAGTTTAATCACAGTAAATACATACACACAGTTTAATCACAGTTCGCAGTATTTAAAAAACCGAATTCGATTTCAATAAGTAAATCGTCTATGTACACAAAAATGTAGTAGGTAGCTAGGTATTTTCTTCGATTTCTCTATAATTCTATCATCAAATGTTAGACGGTAGATCCTTATACCCGAGCCAGACTTAGTGACAATGGGACACCTCGAAAGTACCTATGGCTCTTTCAAATAAAAAAATATTTTTTGAAATCAGTTCAGAAATAACGGAGAAATCTATTAACATATTTAAAAAAATAGCAATTCAATTCAAAATAAGATCTCCGCATTTTTACTCTCACAAACGTACTATAGTATTAAAAATCTAAAGTCATTTGAGCAACGCTATTACTTACAGACGTATTTTATCAGATGTACGGAATCATTATTATCTGAAAAATTGTACACATATTTTGAAGAAACTTATAAATCGTATATTATCGTCGGTATATTTCGTGACTTATTTCAACGGGTACCCTACCTCCAGGACCTTCTAGCCGTTATACTTGCACAAAAGGCCTAGCACCTCGGCCACAAGACTGCGACGCACCTACAACATCTATGGTGTCTATAGGCCTCGGTTATCGCTTACCATCAGGAGATCCATAAGCTTGTTCACCTTATTATCACAGTAAAAAAAATGTATTACACAAGAGTATTTTTCACATGACTTGTAAACTAAACATTTTTCTGCAATATTTGTAACGAGACGGACCGTTAACCTTAACCGACCGTTAACCGTTGTTATTAAACTTTTATTACATCATAAACTTATTTTAATTTCAAACTGAAAAGATAAGGTATCACTTGATCCTTGCAGTTTTTATTTATGTTGTGGTAGGTACATAACGTAATATGCGGAGAAGATTGTATTTTTTAGGACTTAGACAAAAGGAGTAGCTTATCATAGACGCAATAAGTTTATAATTTATGTATATAAATCATTTGAAAAATTATGTTTGATCACACATATCTGTTGCTTAATTAGGTATGTTAATAATTTCTCCATCATTTATGTACCGATATTATTTGTTTTTTATTTGAAACAGAGTACTTCCAAAGCAGACCCCTGCCAGTTGCCGATATGTCTGTATCTAATAATGTAATCCCAGGGAAAGCTAGAAAAATTCTCAATTCTTGTACACTTAGACGACAGATAGTTATTGAAAACGGAATCGGATTTTAACCGACTTTAAAAAAGAGGAGGTTCTCAATTCAATAGACAACCTATTTTGATGGTCCTTTTTTAGAAAGATAGGTCATGGTTCTTAGGAGGTCCCATACTAGTTTTATTATGATCCGACTAGTGGTTTGATAAAATTCATGCGGGACCGTTTCGGATGCATGTGTTAAGTATCTTTTAAATAAATATTATTAAATCTACATGCGGTACCCGTGGTAATAGGTGGAGTCGGTTTTTGCAATTACTGCGCTTAGATTATGTCAACATAAAAGAGAAATAAACAGGAAAGTTGCTATGAATTTGTAACAAAATAAAAGTATAATGATTTTTTTAAATCACTATTTTACCTTTTTAAAAAGATAGAATAAAAGTGGGGACTAACTTTCTATTTCTTATTACAAAAATACACCGAGTAATTGTATCGTTCATTAAAAAAATAGATTTAATGTATTTTTGTGTTTAATTTGTTATCCATTTTGCTATATTATTGTCAATATTTTTATTTTCGAGATCCAAAGCTTACATCACTGATCACTTATATACACTACTTGAGAAGAATTTAATGATACCTTATTATCCTACCCCTAAATGGATTGTTATGAATTTTAGCTCGTTTTAAATGGCTATAGGCTACTTTTTATCCCGATGTTTACCCAGGTTTCTACGTGATAGCTACGAATCATATCATATTCATATAAATATTATAAATGCGAAAGTTTGTAAGGATATGTGTATGTTTGTTACTCTTTCTCGCAAAAACTACTAAACGGAATTTCATGAAAGTTTGCAGTAATATAGATGTGTATATTATAATAATGTAATAAGTTAAAATTTATAGGGATTTTTATAATTTGGTGATAATATAACAAATTACTTAATTAACTTGTGTAATTTAGATGTAAGTTTTTTTGAGAAGAAAATAAATAAAAAAAAACTGTCAAGTAAACGCGGTCGAAGTCGCGGGTAACAGCTAGTCTCTTAATAATTATAGCAAGTGTAAGATCAAAGCCATGGACTTACTTGGTATATTATAAACTTTTTGATGTGTTGCCTGCCTATACAAAGAATTTGCCCATTTTGGAATTTGGCCTAAAAACATAACCATTGTTTGCGAATGGCTAAAAACATCTTTAACATTACAATTGCTATTTATTTAACAATATTATGTTTTTGTATTTTTGATGTAAAATAACATCTTAACGCGCGTATCCCCGAAGTGGTAGACAGAGGCACAACCAGGGCACCCGCGACTAACCGAAGGAATGAAGTCCCACAATGTGACAGGTAGAGAGCCTAACACTAACCGGTCACATGTCTAATCCTGGGCAATGTTATTTTTATAAGAAAATTGAAAATAGGTTATTTTTTTTGCCCGACCCCGTGATCGAACTAAGGAACTTAAGAAGTCAAGTCTAACGCCGGACCGCTAGACTACAGAGACGATATGTATATGACGTAAAGTACATTATATACTTATTTCCTTGAATAACGTAGGTTATAAATTAAACCATCTACTTATTGTGGTTTGGTGGACGTTTACTTAGTACCTACACAGAATAAGTAATGTAACTAAGGTACTTAAGTTCAAGTTGTCTTCACTGCACTTAGTAATTTCGTAGAATCAACTAATTAAATGTATGTAATTTGTTTTTCTTATATTTTTTATTTCCTATAAGCTTGAAATCCATCTTTGAATTAATATTGACATACCTACTATCATGTATTTGCAGCAACAGGAAATGTACTTCATATTATTGCAGACTGCAGTTGCAATAGAGATTATAATAAAAGTAAGTATCTTCACGTCCGCATTTCCGTAGATAGGCAGAGGTATCAGGGCACATCCCCGATTAGCCAAAGGCACCTAAGTCCCACAATGTGGTACCTAGGTGGCAAACTCGTTGCCCATGACATATTATCCAATCGCGGACAATGATATTCAATATACATTGGTCTCTATGTTTGTCACGCGATAATACTCAACCGATTTTGATGGTTCTTTAAAAAAAAGATAGGTCAGGATTCCTAGATGGTCCCATATTAATTTTACCATGATCCTACTACCTGACTAATGGTTTTTAAGTTATACCTAATAGTGCACATTTTAACAAAAACTGGTAGTACGTGTTGACAAAATGTATGTGGGATCGTTTCGGAATCATCTTTGGAAAAAGGAATGCTCAATTGAGATTTAGTACCAAATTAAATCTTAATGTAATAGGTAGTTGGAGTCGGTTGCTGTTGTTTCACTGCGCTTATTCATTTGACCGACAAGAAACTGTTATTTATTTACATTCGTC
>NJDC01001493.1:0-36719 GCA_002245475.1 Calephelis virginiensis
AAAAAATAAAAAAAACGCAACGAACGGAGAAGCAAGAGCAAATTGGTACCTACATATTACATTTAAGTATCTTCACGCCCATATCCCTGAACAGGTAGGCAGACACACAACCAGGGTACCCACGTCTGCCGAAGACACTAAGTCCCACAATGTGATAGGTGGCAAGCCTAACGACAACCGGGCACACATCCAATCCCAAACAACGTTTTTTTTTATTAGAAAATCGGAAAAACCCAATTTTCTTTTTGTTGCCCGACCCGGGATTCGAACACGGGACCTTATGCAGTCAAGTCCAACAACTAAAACGCTAGACCACAGAGGCGACTCTACATACATACATATTACATACATTCATATTTTTACGCGAAGTTCCTTACGGGTATGCTGAGAGTATCGAGTATACCTATTTATTGATATATATTTCACCTTCAATGTGTTAAATTCAAATTTTCAACTTAAGATCTTATTTAAAAGGAGGTAGTCCCCAGCCTTTGAATTAATCACAATATCATTATTTTATATATTTAATATAATATAATTGTAGACAAAAAATACATTAAGAGAATAATAATAAAATGATTAGTATAAATGTTAAAATATAACGCAAATAATTTAAAAAGTCTTAGATTAAAGTAACATTTATGTTTCAATCATAATTGTATCTAAACTCCTTAAATATCTTTATTAGAAACCTGACACATTCGATCACAGATTAATCTTAGTTGAACACATAGTAATCTGGTTTAGTAGGAAATTACTAGAGGCCGTTTACCGTCATTAAGTTACTGTGTCTACTCCGCCTTTGCACTTTGCTAACATAAACCCTTGGCTAGTGTCACTAAATCTCATTATCTTTAATTATATTTAAGGACACCCTTTGAATAATTACAATTGATTTAGGTATAAAACGAATTTTGATTTTTTTATGTGACCATCAGGGGGTTACCATAAGCTCTTATTATTATTTCTGTATTGTTAAATGTCCACTTCTATAAGCAGCTTAATAGCATACTAGCGGATTGCCCCGGATTCGCACAGTTATGAAATATACATATTAACCTTCCTCTTCAATCACTATATTTAAAAAAAGCGTATCATATCATAGGGACAAGGATGTTATAGGTTGTCTTTCTTTGATGACAATAAGTGTTATTGGTATTATTGATATAGTATTGTTTTATAAAATTATGGTATTCAGGAAGGTACTGATGAAAGAAAATCTTTCTTAATAATTGTAATTCAAATCTTGGCCTTAGTTTGTTGTATCCACATTAGTTTTGTGATAGGATACAATACAGTCTATTAACAAACCTATTAACGTGTTATGTATATCAGAAACATGCATGTAGGTGTGCCTATCTCCTGAGACCTTTTCCAGTTACGGTAATTTCAAGTAAATGCCATAAAATCAGATGGTACTAGAAAAAAATTAAACAGGATTGTATTAATTACTGTATATACTACTGAGGTTATCAAAGACAGACTTTGAAAGGCATGCCCTACTTCTAACACCATAGGGTCTGAAATAGAACTGGGATTAACAATTAAAGGTAATGGATAAAATTACTATAAAAGGCCAAGCAAGGAAGCTGTACAGATTTCGAACAATATAATATGAGTGTTAAGTAAAAATATTTTTTATCACAATCGAATTATTTACGAATCACAAATACCGCGTAAAGAAGAGAAGTAAGAATAAAAAAGAAAACCCTCTTTTGTAATGTTCGCCGCTAGAAATAGAACTAAAACTGACGATACGAGATGAAGAAGTAAAACTGCACTTACCGATACAAGTTGAATTAAAACTTATGTTGAAATTCAATTATTTATCAGGTAAAGTTGTAAGTGTTGAGGTAATATTTCGAAATGTGTATAAGATATACAGTAGCCGTAAATTGTAGATACAAAGTTAAGCGACTAATGATAATTAATTTTTAAAACCCAAAGTAACCACTAATGATCTCATTCCGCATAAATTATTATTACACTTTTATAAAATCTTCGCATTTTAGCCTATTTACATAAATTACACATTAAGATATGTGAAATAAGAAATAGATTACGTTATTTATAGATCCGTTAGTGTTAGCGAATTAACATTATAATTACCTAATAAATAGTCTTTTTAAGTTTACAACATATCGGACTGTTCATGGGTTAATCCAATTGTAGAAAATTTACTAATGATAACCACCTGACAATGATAAGCTATAGAAAGGGTTAATTAGTAACTTATTTTTGATTAATGACTCATAACTTCTTTTATTAATGCAAAATGAATGTTTCAATTTAGATTTTATATTTAGAAATTGCACAGAATATATCGCGCTAATAATTAGTAGTTTTATTCACGAATACTGTAGAACACTTTTTAATGATGACCATCTGTCAATGTCAAGTTGAAGGAATATCATTAAATTAATTAATGACATCTAGAATCTAAATCTAACAAATAATAAATTTTATCAAAATTTGTCGTTATTTTTGATCACTAATTGTATTTAATTTAAATTATTTATTTGAATTTAGATCAATCTTCAGAGTTATTTTATATCAACTCTCTCAACTTATTAATGTTGAAGATCATGTCTGTATATTTGGTTTCGTGGTGTGTAGTTATTAACTGCCTCAACTGCTGAATATAAACCACTGATGTTATTTAGAAACCGAGAAACCATCGAACATTATTCTATAAGTCTTACCTTGAATATATTTGACACACATTTTTAATAAATCCACAATTACAGATTTAAGTATTATAACATATCAAAAATAATTTTATTATTTATATATTATATTTATTCATTTTAGTGTTAATGTAATATATATTTTAGTATTTTAGGTAGAGAAAGCATAATTTAGCCTACAATGAACGTAATGATTTTATAGTTGATAAATTTGATATCTATCACATTAAGGCTCCTATTTCAGTTGTTGGGTAAAGGATTTAAAGTTGACCAGTTGCACAATGAATAAGCATAACTTTTGAGCAATTTACTTTTAACTTGGCAAAATTTATAAAATTTAGATATTTCTAGAAATTGCACAGGATATATTGCGTTCATAGTCATATAGCTGGTATCAAACAAAAGTTTGGTCACGCTTAATGCCTTTACGACTGCCGGGGGTGACATAAAGAAAATGAAAAACATTTTGTATTATTCTTGTTGCGCTCTTGTCCCACCTAACTTCAACGACCCTCTTTAGGCTGTCTAAGCACTAACACATACCCTGCGATCCAGTTTCATTTAATATACATATATAAATATGTATGTGGATGTAAAAAAATATTTGACTGAAAAAAATATTTTGGACCCTCTTTTATATGTAACTCATTATTTATTTTTTTCATTTTCTTCTTTAACAAGCCACTCTTACAATTTCCATTATTCATGTTGTTGTATTTTGAAACTGTGATCCTAACTTTGACAAATAGCCAAAATGTTAAGTGTCAAATGTAATTTACTACTAGTTTACTTATAGAAACTAATAGTTATTACCAGATCCCCACATATATAAACTGTTTTCAAAAATTGATATTAATGCCATTCGACTGTTTAGAATTAATAAAATGAATAACAAAGCAATAAATGAAGCAAATATCCTTATAAACACATGCGTGCATTATTTTACCATGATGATTGGACTATTTGATTTTGTAAGTAATGTTATTGAATAGAAAGATATATTTTCTTCTAGTGATACATTTATACATGACAGTCTTAAGTTTGTCGGCACCCTATATTTCTCTACCATTCCCAGTAGCTTCTGCTTAGACAAATATCTACTGAAACTAGTTACGTGTTTTGACTCTAATGTGAGATGCTTTTAATATTTATCTTTTCATGTAATATATCTTGAACAAAACTTATTTACGACGTTGTACAGAAGACGCCGAGTCTCACATTATGTATTAAAAGAATATTGGATAAAATACGTAATATAGAATGACTAATGTATTGATATTAATCCAAACGCTCCAAATATGTGTGTGGTAGTTATTTTCTATTTATAAGTTATGTTTTGCTAACATGGATTAATTTCCAATTATAATTGCTTTCAGTAACAAATGTACCTTTATCGGTATCGTTACGATTGTTAGCATTGATCAATTAGTTTATTACGATTTTTACATAAAACTTAGTTTAATACTTTACTTTATAAAAAAACGTTTATCCATTTCTAATTCCATTAATGATGATTCTAACGCAAGATAATTTATCTATAAAAAATCAACTTGTTTTACAAAATATGAGGTAGTCCACCAATATCTAATCACATGGGAATAGATGACGAAACAAAAGAAACAATTTTGATAAAACAAATTTTAATAAACTATATGAAATAAGCAATTCTAAAAGAACGGTCGTCCAAATTTATCAACACTGACCTCGAAGGTCCTTCACTTGCATGTAGATGTGGAGTTTAATACACTATGTATGTTTTTTTTCCGATCTAGTGGTATTTTAAGTTTTTAGTTAAAATTTTCTGGAAATTTTTAATTTTAGGCAGAAATTTGCTTTCTATAAATTTTAAAGAAAGAAAAAATTTCGCCCCAGACAGGATTTGAACCTGTAACCTTTCGTCTCAAGCCGATGAATGCTCTAACCAATTGAGCTACTGACGATTCAAGTCCCGTGGCGAAATTTTTAATTCCTTGCTAACCCGTTAACGCGGGTAGTTATGTCCTATAGATACACAATTCTGAGTACCCACTTGAGTACCAAATCCTGTCTGGGGCAAATTTTTTTCTTTCTTTAAAATTTATAGAAATTTATCCCAAGCACAGGGTGAGTGCTAAAATAAAAATACGTTGCGAGTAATTTGCTTTGTTTATCAATCTAACTCTCTCTTCTCTCTATAATGTTCTTTACAAAATAATCCTAGTCTTTAATTTCATTTTATCTATTACATACATTTAAAATCTAAATTATTATCATTTTTTTTCAGTTTTAAAGTTTTGACTAAATAATATATCATTGTTAGAAATGAATATCTGATTTTTTAAGGACACTCTTGTGAAATCTCTAAAATAATTTAAAATTTGTGTCATCCAAAACCATACCACAACCTTCGCTGTCATTAATTTTGAACAACATAACGGCCTAGAAATTTCGAGTACAAAATATAAAATATCAATATAAACATGGTACACCACTCATACAATCTTATAAAAGCACGCTCGGATGAGACGAAAGCGCGATACGCTATAAACTTGTCAGCTGAAACTATTTCTGTGCTGTTTGTTTTCATTTTGACAAATCGCGTCTCGCTGCGGCGCCATCTTGCAACATTCCTCTCAAGAAAGTTATTTGGGAATAAAAATACATACTGAATTATTTTTCGAAATTATAAAATATTTAATGAAAAAAATGTTACGTAATTGAAGGTAATATGAAACTGCCATAAAATTATGAAATTATCTTAGGTAAGCGTGTTTCTTCTTAAATTATCCATGTAAATATACAGTTTAAAATTATTCAGCACTTTAAGAAAACAACCAATGTCAAAAATATCAAATTTTTTTAAAGACCATCATTTCAGCTTTTTAGTTATTGCTGATTTATACTTGAATGGATAATAAATATTAAGAAAAACACTGCAAAGGTAGCTTAAGGTGTAACGCGACAAGAGTGAGCGAATTAGGTCTTCCAAGTAATGTGTTGTTAGAAAATGTTTTAATATAACATGTAAGTATGAAAACATATTCTATAAATAAAATTCATAGGCCGAGTCACAACCGACCTAAACAAGAGACCTTAGTAATAAATAAGAATGAGCAATTTGTTGAGCAAAAGAATTACAATTTTTCATTCGTGAACAAACAAGGGAAAAATATAACAATTTCTCAGAGAGATTACTCCTGGGATGTGATGTTTATTACCCCGAATCACGTGAACTCACAATAAACTATTTTTCATCATCGTTATTTAGTGAGTCGTTGGAAGTGTTCACACATTTTTAATTTTTTTCGTCCATTTAAGATAATTGTAGAAGTCGGCGCGTGGTGGGATTCCATTCTAGACACAATTTATGAATGTTACAGATGATTCTGAAATAAACTGTTATTATAATCCTGATGATGCTTATATTATAGTTAAATTGGTTGACTAAAAGATAATAATAAAAGTATATTGAGGAAAGTACTAGTGATATTAATATATTGAGTTTTTGACAAGTTAATAAGTTTGTATTTGATTTTTAATAATAACCTTGCTTAGCTAAAAACAAAAAACAGTTTTTCAGTGTTATTTAAAAATAATCATTTGTATAAGTACAAGATGTCAAGAAATGAAGACAGCTGATATAATTTATTTATTTATGATTTAAGCATGTTATAACATTTAACAGTGGGAAATTAGAATAATGCATTTCATTCGCCTTTTTGTACTTAAAAGGTAAATCTTTTTATTGAAAAAAAAAACAAATAAAGGTCTTACTTTTTATTTAAATAAAAGTACAATTAAGTTTCATTAACAGTAATGATATTGACAAGGTGCAGCTGAAAAATCAATCTAAAATCAGCCATGTTAATTCAGCTTTGCCGCTTCTCTTCGATAGATGGCGTTGGTGCCGTTAATACTTGAACGTTTACTTGGTATACTCTTAATTGGCAAATAAAATTTCATTGATTCCATTGACATTGATAATATATTTTTGACACATTTTGATTTATAAGATGCTTGCGATGATCCTAAGATGTTTGTTGATGAAACACGTTTTAACATCTGAAACTGAATCCGTCAGGTAGCCTACAACCTGAACAGGATTATCTCTAATACTGATTATTAGCTGAATTCTTGTATGCTCAATATATTTGATGCACGGATCGCGTTTTGGTTTAGACTTATCAATTTTACTGTCTATAGTCGACACGTATTTTTTAACACCTGGAAACTATGATAAAAAAATTAGCGTTTTGGTTTAGACTTATCAATTTTACTGTCTGTAGTCGACACGTATTTTTTAACACCTGGAACTTAGGATTAAAAAAAATTAAGTTTTGATTTAGACTTATCAATTTTACTGTCAGTAGTCGACACGTATTTTTTATCGCCTGAAAATTAGGATAAAAACAGTTTTTTTTTTTATATTCGGTTGGGCCAGATCTTAAAATAAAACGCAAAATGACCTATTTTGTAAATTTAACTAGACTATACGTATTAATATTTGTGTAGTTATTTTTAGATAATATCAACATATTTTATTGCTTTTTTGCTCAGGTTTTTTACTTAATTTCGTCAATGCATATTTATATACCGCGGTTCTTGAGTTTATTTGAAACTACAATATGTGAGACAGAATCTTTACAAATTTGACCATAAATTGATAGTAACGAAGTGTTCTCTAATAATAACGTTCGCATGTTACGGTGTCTATAGGCTGAACAATGACATATTATGCATATGAACCCGCCCGTATATACTGCAATGTTGCCAACGCAATATCATCTTATATCCTTGGCATCGGGACGACTCGCTGATTTATTGCCCAGTACCAACCTACAAAAGTTTTCGGATTAAATAGTTTTTCTCGTTTCAATATTTGGCAACGGAATTATTTTTTAAGTTGTTGGATTTCAAATAAACGTCTGTAAATTATTGTTCTGCATTCATTGATAGTAATATGATGATCAGACAACCACTAACTTGGACATCTGTAAATTGTTTAGCTGACGCAATATTAAAGTATGCTGCTTACCTAACACTCAATTCCCTTGTTTATTTAAGGCTTGAATATTACATTTTAACTTTATTATCTTATGCACCTTTAAGATCAAAACCAACTTTCTTTACACATTGTCAAAATTAAAAATAAAGAAAAAAAAACGATAGAGATAAGGGCACTAACAAATAGTGTATTTGTTACATAGATTGGGGTTAGACATTGGGACACTAATAATTTGTATATCTATTACATAGATTCAATTTAAGCCAAATCTGGCTAGAAGATAAGTACATAAATTTGTATACGCAATTACATACGTATCTATATTAAACTTTAAAATCATTTAATCAACAAAACTAAGCTAAAATAAATCTTTATTCATGTAACTTAGTTGTCATTGTTTTTTTTTGTCACTATCCTGTTTAAAATTATTTATTTAACTTTCTACAGCAAATGAAAATATATTGTCGCAATATGAAAGACAGAGATAGTTCAAGTATCTAATTTAATTAGATAGCTATCAAAAGTTGAAATGAAATGAAAATTATTTATTTGCGGAAAAGGTATGTGTGTTAAAAAGTTGTTAGAAAGATATATAAGAATAGAACATATTCTACCACAATGTGGTGTGCAAATATTTAATAAAATTTAAAGAAGTTACATATTTATATTAAAATGTATATTTAAATCGTAGCACTTATTTCTATTTTTAAGTAACATTTTTTTTATTTATACACGTAAATTTCATTATTTATTATAAATAAATTTAAAGGTAGATTGATTTTTAGTCCTATCTACCGTACACTTACTTAATACTTACATTTTATTTATTTCTACACATAAGTTTCATAATTTATTATAAATATATTAAAAGGTAGATTAATTTTTAGTCCTATCTATTGTAAACTTACTTAATACTTACTAAGTTTAATACTTGGTTGGGTTAAATGTTAAAATTGAGTTCATTAAACTGATTCTAGCTCTAAAGTTAATTTGTCTGCAGCCCTCACAAGTCGGAATAATGGTGACACATAACAAACTGTTACGGAAATAAAGAGAAAGGAAAAAGAAGGATTAGTTTAAGTGCGACGGTCGCATTTAGCATGTCTAAAACTAAAATTAATCTGCACAATGTTAAAGTTTAGATAGACGACAAATGATTGCAAGTTAAATGCTTTTAAATAATACTATGCAGTCACAAACTTAAAGCATAGTGAAATCTTATATTCTTAAACCTATTTATTCTTGGCTTAAGAACTTAGCAGATAAAACATAGAGGACTGGTGTCCTCTAAAGGAATCCAGCCCTGGTGGGCTGGATTCCTTTAGGATTCCTTTTATCGCTTTAGCTATTTGAAATAATAAACTAATAACATACTCATTCGATTTTATTTATTTATTTATGCACATTGGACTATATACTTCGTGACACTATCAACCAGTAAACCTAATCAAATTTAAAAATAGTTTGAGTTGGATGACAAGTTTTACTGCTGTTGTAAATTTGTCACCTTTTAGAACTTAAATATCCCTTCTGTAAAATCGTTTTTTTTTTTTGTAATTTCGTGACTTGGAAATTAAAGAAGATCATTATAAGTTCTTAATCATATTATGATAAAAAGTGGAAGAATCATAATATATAGTGGCACATAGAGTAATGTAGGCTACTAATGATATTTGAAATATATAGAATGATATATTACGATAGCCCAAATACTAAGAGGCAGTGACTTTGTGGAATTTTTTCCAATGTGTCATGTTTTACGTAATTTACGCCCGGCTTAAAGCGCTCAAAATTTTAGGCCCGACGGCCCAAAATCCTGATTTATTACCAAGTAGGGGTCGGTTACGAATTCGAAGCGAAAAATATTCCCTTTGAGATTATTACACTTACATTATATAATATTGGGGCAATTAGGTTTTGGTCCCAGATTCCGTTTAAAAACCAAAAGTTAACAGTAATCCTCCCAAGGATTCGGCTTGAAGATGTGATACTGACAATTTTAAAATAATAAGCCTTATTTGGTAATCATTAAGTCAGTGCTTAACTCTATTATTTTGTTTTGAAAGCTAGATTCGGCATTTCAATATCACGTTTTCAAATCATCATATTTTTTTTTGTTGTCAGGATATTTATTTTCTGGTTTAAAAATAAAACTCTTTAAAAATATTATACAAATACCCCATTTTCGTCAAATAAAACAGCTACCTTCAAAATATAGAATTTCATATTCTATTTTGTATTCTGTTATCGTCGATGACAGTAACAGCATCAATTGATTCGCTAATTTAAAATTGCAACTGTCTTTTACTGTGATACAGAATATAATCTCAACTTAACTTTACTATTACTTACTCTTGTTTCCATTGGCGAATGTAACATCATCAATTTCGCCAATTTCAAACTTACACCATCTTATTAATAAAGACGGTCTAACGCAGATGCAAAAAAGTTTATGTTATAGTATGTGTCACATTGTAGTGAAGAAGACTCGGTTGAACCTTGGAGTATTTTAATCCATGTTTAGTAATAAGACAGAAAATGACCGAGAATGTTCTAAAATTAAATGAGATGCATTAGGAATTGGAATCTGGAAAAAAGAAAAAGTGAACTCGACTACGATACATAGATACTTCAGGCCCAGCGAAATCATACATGTTTGTATGTGTATACCTACATATACCTACAAAGTACACTGCAGGAAATTACCAAAATACCTCCCCAAACAATTATGTCAACGAACATTTCATTCTTGCGTCATTTGATACAATTTAAGACCGAATGTAATTACTATCATGGATTCCGGGCATCATTTTTTAATGTATAGGCAAAATGGACAACGCTCGGAACAGGAATGGCGCTCACACGTCCCGCACTCGTCGGTGGGGATGGATTGATAGCCTCGATGCAGGTAGGGGTGAAAATCACCCTGCACTTTTTAAAAATGGATTCTTATTCTAGAGGAGTGGCATTGGACAGGTAGAAAATATTTTTTGTGTCTACATGATTAATGCCAAAATTTCGACCGATTTAAAGTAATTCTTATTAATTGGGTATGGTGTTGAATATTTTAAAAATACTTTTTTGCTATTTTTATTTTATACTATATTACACATTAATGGTTTAAACTTAGAAATAAAATAACAGCTTCTCTGATAAACATACTTAGGATATAGATCTTTTTTTTTATTTGTATGTTTACAAATATTCGTATGTTTACAAATAAAAACAAATGTGTAGGAAAGATCTTCAGTTAGTATATCAGAATTTTGTATAGTAGGTATAAAATCCAATATTACCTTAAAATAAGATGTACTGTTTAAGTATATACGTACTTATTTAAATATTGTGATGGCTATTGCTTAATTCGGCCTTGAAATTCTCCATATAAATCACGACATGCTTATTTCTAGTAACTCATCGTGACAAAGTAACAACACCCTTCTTTTCTTTTAAAGTATCAGTTTAATATTTGAAATGCGAATTCTAAATTTGCATATAAATTTAAAGTGGTATATAATCTAATATGCGTTAACAAATGTAATAAAATCCTTCTACCAACAGGGAGCGAATCTGAGACATCAGACAATTTGCCATTCGCGCCCCTCAGTAAGCCTACCTATGTGTCTTTCTTATTGCGGACTAAATCTCGAATATACAACGAAGATTAATCCCGCTGAAAGAAAGGGTGTGGCAACCCTTTTGTAACTTTTAATGGAAATAAAAGAGTGCGCAGATGTGAGACAAAAATGCGTTTCCGTAAATTTAAATTTAATTGACATTTGAGTGAATGAAGTAGCTTTTTACGTAATTAAAAAAAAAACAAGTACCTACCAGTCAAACATTTGTTAAAATCAAGTAAAATGGTTGTTATGATATCCATTTTACTTAATTGCAACTGATTTATCACTGCATAGTATAAAACAAAGTCGCTTCCCCCGTCCCTATGTCCCTTTGTATGCATAAATCTTTAAAACTGCGGAACGGATTTTGATGCGGTTTTTTAATAGAGTGATTGAAGAGGAAGGTTTATGTGTATATTTCATAATCGTGCGAGGCCGGGACAAGCAGCTAGTACTCTATAACATAACATGAGATACTACTAAAAATATTTAATTACTACTGTCAAAATAACTGTCTGGGATTGGTACAACCGTCTTATTTACTTCTTTATAACGTCAGTTTTCATCACTGTTCTATTGTGGAGGATAGAATTGGAAAAAGTATAGAGTAGACATATGAAAGACTTGAAGTACCACACCGAGCTAGGACTACGCCTGTGTCTGGTGAAAAGAGTGTTCCAGGGGGCCAATTTCTGAGAAACAAAACACACTTTAGGTTAGGAAAGGGACCACCAACCCGATATTCAGCGTAAAGTACTTACGTAAGGTTTAAGTTAAAACTTTCAATCAGGTTGTTGGCAGCGCACTTTGATCTCTTCGGGTGCCTTGTACAGCTACTTACCACGTAAGCTTACTACTTTTCAGGAAAATATACTTATTTTCCTGATAAGTAATAAGCTTACCTTCCTATTTGATTGAGTTAGCTTTTCTAACTTTTTTCTGATGACTTACTTAAAATCATCTAGGGTAGCCTTATACATATCAATAAATGTTTGACAAAAGAGTCTGAAGACTAGAGAAAATTTTAAATGAATTGATTTAATATTTATGTTTATTATTATATAAATTAATTTAAATAAACCCTGTGATATTTAGCCTTTCATGTTTAAAGTTTTTTTAACAAATTAGTACAACTAACTTATTAAAATTCCAGAAAATGTACTTCCTTAAAGTTTTGACATCCCATCTTAAAGTTGTCCTTCATTAAGCAATACTTCAACATTTTGTTGCCAATAAACATTTGATATATACAAATGCCAATGTCTGCCAATAAGCATTTGACAATTCTGATTGTGAAGCCGATAGCAATTAAATGATTGTAATGCGATTGCGAGAAATCGTTGACGCCGTGAACTTTATCGACACTCAATCAGAATCTCAATTTGGTCGGTTTAACATCAGGTTGTAAAAAGCCAATATTGAATCTTTGGTTCACAGCCACAATACTTGTGTAATGTTTAATATCCAATTAAGTTGGCGACACATTATTTACACGTGTTTTAACATTTTTTTTAAGTAAACAAATTTCGGCAGGTGTAAAACTCGTAATTTTTGTCTTCCAATGACATTCTGCTCTATCTAGATCACATCCCTGTGGTTGAAATAATCTATTCTGCTTATGATCAGCGTAGATATATATTACGAGTACAATCCAGAAATATGCTTGTTAGTTGGCCTTCTAATTCCTCTTAATATTATAAACACAAATGAGTGTATGTTTGATTCGCTTTAATTTAATTTAATTTAATTCGCTCAATCCTTAAGAATTCAGCACATTAACAGATATGCTTTAGAAGAAATAGGCTACTTCCTAACCCAATCCTATTATTATTCCTATTCCTATTTATATTACAAATGCGAGTGTTTGTGTGTTTGTTTGTTTGTTTGTTACTCCGTCAAGAAAAAACGCTCCACTGATCGTCATGAAGTTTGACACAAATATAGATGGTAACTTGGATTAACTCCTAGGATAGTTTATCTCGAAAATATGTTCTTGTGGGAGCATTAACCACATAGGCAACGAAGCGGGCAACATCTATTATCTTAAATAACTGTAATATTCAAATTAAACCACAGTGTTGCCTACCTAATTCTATACATAAAAACATTGTTACACATACTAAATACTATAACAGTAATAACAAATCTTATTCGAATTAAATATCTTTTGAATCGATATTTTCACAGTTCTTAAAAATAATTACATTTCTTTTGCTACTTGTGGTTTCTAGACTTAATATTTCAAGTTGCTTAAAGTAGTTCATAAAAAAATAAAAAATAGTCTTTAAATTTATCTTTCAATAAACACCGTTGAAATCGTTACAATCGCAGTCCATATCTACATATATTACATTTTTATCCTTATTAAAGTTCCTAAAATTAGTGTATCAGGTCCATTAAATTAGTTTACAAAAAAGATAGTTATTAACAAACCCGCTATCTTATCTAAATGTAGAAACAGTGCTTTTAATGACGGCGAATGTAAGTGAATCGTGATTACTTTTCAAGCTTTATCAAATTTACTTTAACACTTTCTTAATTACTTGCAATCAATATACCTAAATCACTGCCATCAGTTGTTGCTTTTTGTGCTAGACTTTTTAAACATGCTTAAAAGTTAATTAGTGTTATCAATAAATTGAATAATACAGTAAAATCTAGTTACTAAAAACTAACCGATTTTATAATGTGTAACGAGTTTACTAAGGGCGAATTATTTTTATTTATTTTAGTTATACTCATGTTTCTTTCATCAACAACAACTTCATAGTAGGGGAGTCCAGGATGCTAAGCGTGTAGTCGCTCCGGCGTCACGAGAACTCATAGAATTTTGGCGATTTGATAGTAGAGACTAAAAAAGGCATGTGGCGTTTTTATTTTTAGTAATGTGAGAAGTTTCTAAAAGCCTGTTTTTAAAAACGATATTATTGTCAATTGAACACGGGAGAGTACATCAGATACCAGAGCTGTGTATTAATAGTATATTTGCCTAATTTGTCTCCAACGACGGAAATATGTCAATCATTCGCAAATCATGTCGCCTCTGTGGTCTAGCGGTCCAGATGTTGGATTTGACTGCATGAGGTCCCGGGTTCGATTCCCGGGTCAGGCAACGAAATGAAAATTTGGTTTGCCCAGTTTTCTTACAAAAAAACGTTGCTCGGGATTGCATATGTGCCCGGTTGGTGATAGATTTGCCGCCTATCCTATCTTAGTGTCTGCGGCTAGTCGTGGGTGCCCTGATGGTGCCTCTGGCTACCTATTCAGGGACTTGGGCGTGAAGATACTTTATTTGACATTTCTACTTTGTATTTTTACATATTAATAACTTATACAATAAAACCATCGCACTTTGATTTGAGAGCTTTTTTTAATTTTTTGACATTTTTACTGTATCTACATTTATCAATAACGCATACAATAAAATCACAGCACTTTGATTTAAGAGGCCTAAGTATACTATCAACTTGAATAAAAATTGACAAACTACCCTAGCCGCGCAACTGTTATCAGGAAAACTGTATAACTAATAGTTAACTTTTAAATTTAAAAATTAATAGTTAAAAGTAACTGATAATTTTGGAAAAGAAAAGACATTTTTATGACGTATATTTAAAAATATTCTGAATGTAACAAAGTCAACCTCCTTATTAATTTGCAACGACATAACGTTAGTGCTCACCATTGACAAATTTAGATGTATAATTATACATGTAAATTATATCATGTGACTAAAATAGCCGGTAACTTCAAAAGCTCTTCCATTTTGACTTCAAATAAAAAAAATACTAGGAAACTTTTTTGGACAATAAACTTTTTGCTTAATTTTGAACAAGTCGGACGACACTTTAATCACATTAATTTTATTATAGACATCTTTTATTACATACTGAACATGGTCTAAAAAATTAAACACCAATTTTGAAAGTTTCAAAAAACCAATTTCAAAAAATATGCATATTTCTTACTACCAAGTAGGTACTTTATTTAATTGCTTTCTAATTACATTAAGAAAGAACTCTTCACAACTTAGAATGATGTCTAAATAAAATATTTTTAATGGCCCTAGCATGGTTGTACAGTAAGGCGGTCGATATTCATTATTTCCATGGTAGAATGCCCGCAACCCTTATCAAGAGAAGACGCCCGTTTTTTCTCGGTTTTCCCAAATAATTTATTTAGCGGCCCGCCGTCAATTTATCTCTGTGGAAGCTAATTTCGCGTCGGCCCGGTGGCTGGCGCATGTTGTAATTCAACAAATTGCGCGTCCTACAGGATTTATGTCCTCTCTTAGTTGACGGAGCGCTTCTCTTCTTTCATTGTTCTTGGTGCCGTTCGTGCTGGACATCTGAAAATAGAATTTCAAAGCATTATTTTTAAGGTCATTGACCTGTAATCTATACAACTTTAAATATTTTGATATAATTATCGAAAGTGACTTGTGCACTTATAACGTGATAAGAGAATGACCGAACACATAAAAAATGCACAAGTGTGCTGTGACACACCGCTGTCTTGATGATAATAGACAACCGTGGTCTATAGTCATCTCAGATAGGTATCTGATTCAGATTCAGATTACTTTATACACGTAGACCATGTAAGTGGTACTTGTGTGTGCCGACGTTATCATAAAATTGCCACCGAATCGCAATCGCGACCTCAATTAAACTGACTTGGTTTTTTTAAAATTAATCTTAGTAAATACCAAGTAGGTAGTCATAAGTTATATTTTACAATCACAATACTAAAAATTTACTTTACAAATAGTAATAAATCGTAATTGAAGAAGTTGTTCCCAAACGTATCTGTTTTCTACATATTCAAAATTTCATAATACTCTTTATGAAGTTTTTAAATATTTGAAAGACAGATTTTTAAAGTATGTAACTTAAGAGTATAATTAAGATCTAAGTTAAGACTACGTACTTTATATATATTAGGATTATTTAAAAAAAAGTGTGTGTATGTACTTATGTACACGTGTTAGAAGTTATACTTCTTCGGCGTAATAAGATAAAAATCTTTTTAAAAACTAAAATGTTATCTATAGCTAACTTCATAGCTAACTTCATTATGTCGGTTTTTCGTGACGGTGTGCGCGCGCATCGTAAAAATTTACCCTCATCATTTTTTCCTAACGCGCCAAAAGAAGTATAACTTCAAAAAGTTACATAATTTTCTTTTCGTGTAGTTTTTAAATTTATTTAAGGGGTTGATCTCACATGTCACATGTTGGCCCACGAAAGATACAAATGTGTAAATAACATCAAAAACACCAAACTTATAAGTATATAATTTGTTAATTTATGTTAAAACAGTTTTTAAAACAAATTGAAATCAGGAAAATATTTTTTACTAACTTACTTTTTAGTAGACGACACGAAAAGTCTCTTATTAATGTTGATTACAAGTTTTCCGACTCATATAATTGTTATTCCTGGTAAGAGAAAAGGACTTGAAGGAATGAGATATATTACTCCTAGCTATAAATTAACTGATACGACGCAATGTTTCCTTTCCTTAAGATACATAGCTTTTCTAGCTATTCCGCATTTTTTATAATCGTGATAAGTAAACAGCACATAAAACTTCCAACATTCTGATCTAAGACTCCAAAGATGGTACTGGTATACTGCGAACATAAGACTGGCATATAAAACCTAACACTAGTATGTTTGCAAAGTAATACATGTGGAAAAAGCGAGACATGTTTGCAAGGATCGTGGTACTTGGCACTAGATACTCTCTGCCTTACCCACAAAGAATTTCTGTTTTAAAGTAAGACGATGAAGTAGTTCAATGAAGTAGTTGCAGGTCTAATCACCTATGTGGGCTAGCGGTCCAGGTGTTCCCGAGTCGGGCAACGAAAAGAAAATGTGGGTTTTCCAATTTTCAAAAAAAAAATGTTGCTCGGGTGCCAATCCAATGATATGTGCCCGGTTGGCAATAGGCTTGCCACCCATCACATAGTCTGACTTAGTGCCTTCGGCTAGTCGTATGCTCTGGTTGTGCCTCTGCCTAGCCCTTCGTTGCTAGGGGCGTATAGATACTTTTTTGCATGACTAATTTTCTTCGTAATAATTTTACTACACTCATTACATAATATAATTTCAATATTTAAATTGCGTACGATCTGATAGTTTTGTATAACCGTAATACTATATACGCAGTACTCAAATAATTGTATGTGTCTGTATGTCACCAGCCATACCTGCTTAAAAGTATCAATCATAATTTAAACACAAAGAACTGCTAACTCAAAATCCAGTGCAAAACATCTGATTTAAACAAATACAATCATCAAAATCGGTTTGTCTATTTATTTTTTTTTGAGTAACACGCATACAAAAAATAGTCGATTTAGTTGCAACTAAATTAACACTGTTATTTTTTCCTGATTGTACGAGGAAAACGTGGCCTACAGACACCATAGATGTTATCGGTGCGTCGATATTCTGTAACCGAGACTTCAGGCCTGAAGTGCAAATCTGTACTCAAAACCGGAAAATGACAGTCTCATATTGGTTAGAAATATAGGCAATGGGGGTCCATACCTGAAGAAGTTGCTACCTATCACTCTACGACTGGTGATCGGGTTGGTAATGAAATATTAAACCCATGATAGTATCTTACGAGCTACAAGGCAATTTACTCGACTCAAAGGATCCGGACCAACGCAGTCCTGCAGCTGTTATAAGGTTTAATATATTCTCAAAAAGATTTCCTGCTATTAAAAATGTATAGAATAATAAATCTCCTTATCTTCATTATCTCAACAAAGCCCGGGTATCAGTGCAAATTACATTCGAAAAGTCGAAGCAAGAAATCTTACTTTCCGCCCGATAGTAATAAAGAAGAAAGAGGCCTTCCGAATAATTGATACTAGATTATGTTAGCTACTTAGGTTGCCTTGATAAGGTAATACATAACGTTTCTTCATATTTAAATACAAATAGTATTTATATTTATTTTTAGTTAGAAATAGTAACACACGAAACTAGTTGTCGAATTTTAAAAATAATCAAAATCGAAATCAAATCTTTGTTTAAAGGCAGTTCATTATTAGCTTTCTTCATCTTCATAACGTACCCTTGTTAAGTCACTTATTTATATAAATGTCTATTTATTGTTATTTAATTTTATTATAAGATGCTCCAGAACGTGTTTTTTACATTCACGTCGGCTTTACTTTTGAAATTAAATACTGGTCTCTGAATTTAATCTACATTTCATCTGCTCGCATGCATATCACCTTAATTCAGTTAGCACCAACATCAAAAAAAAAAATGTTGAAAAAATCATGGCTGATTTTGAGCGAGCCATACAACGTGCCATATATAAAATATGAATCCAAATAAAGTACTAGTTGAGTGTTGATCAGAAATGTGAATTCAAAAGTCCTAAATTCAAATTAAAAATGTATTTTCAGGGTAAAATGTGTCTATAAATTGTACAAACTTTGAAGATTTTTTCCATTTCACTGCTTCAAAGTATAAAAATATAATAATTCGCAGTTTATAGTATAAAGTTACACAGTTAATGTAGATTCAAATAGTGTTTTCTTTCTGCTGACTGTAGATGGGTAGACAGTCGTCCGCTAGCGCCCCAGCTTCGCGAGTGGCCAATATCAGCTTTAAAAAAACTATATCGAGCTGCTACAAAATTATTTTTTTTGTTGAGTAAAGATTTTTTTTATTTTATTGACTGTTAATGGGTAGATATTCGTCCGTTAGAGCCTAAACCTGCCACCGTCCTAAGAAAACTTATACCACGGTCTTACAGTGCGTTTTTTTCAAACTATCAAATAAATAATCTGTTGCGTATGAAAACTTACTTAGTTTTTTTTAACTCACTGAAAAATAGTTGTTTTAGTCAACACAATTTTTTAAATCATTAACAAAAATGTAACATTGAATTTAAATGTATAAAAAAACTTTATTGTCATAGCGTTTTTTATAAAAAAAATACTTTTAGTTAGTTAAAGATGCTATTATTAAAATAATCATGACTTCTAATCTAAAACTCATTTTAAGTATGAATACAACTTATCATTATTATACTATTAGTCATAAATACAACTTATTTGCCAAACATAAAAATTAATGTGTTTAGTAAAATACGTAAATTTAACCTTTATAAGTACCTACTTCGTTATCTTTAAGTCTTAAAACTTTTTTTCTAATACGCATTAGACGTGGGATCTTTTAGAAAATGTCATATTATGATCTAGTAGGTATTGCTCTGCTAAAAAATACCTTGAAAGCTATAAATAACAGTCACCAGAGGATTATTTAATGTTACAAAATAGTAAAACACGCCCAAAATATTTGTCGGCCTAAATTTTATAATATGCCTTTCAATAAATATAATTTCACAATATATTTTCACTTTTTTAATTCCTTAACAAATTCTTTCTTCTATAAAATAGCTTAGTTCTATCTTTTAAGGTTTTTTAATCGTGTCTTTATATTTTTTAATTTTAATTGAAACCTTACCTAGGTGACGTCGAACGTATTTTAACTGCTCTATATCATATCCATGGTCTTTGTAAATCAGCATATGCAAAGCGGTATAGCAATAAATCTAGCAGGTCTTGCTCGTTCTCGCATCATGTTACATCTTAATTTCAGTGCCGGCTCGACGGAGCCTGCTAGCAAGATACGGCTTTTTATCAAATTCGCTTTAAGAATTAACTAGCCTTCGCATTCGGTTTTCTTCGCACGCTTAAATCATAATCAAATTTATCTCTGCTTTTACTTTACCGATGATTATGAAACTGATTATAAGGTTTTTAAGATACTTGTGAAAACGTTGGTTCATTACTTTTTCTGTGATATTAGTTTTAAAATATCTCAATGTCATATTCATTTTTCGTTTGGAATACAGATTACATTCAATTTACAGATATAGATATTTCACAATTTTATAATTTGAGTAATTATGTTACGATGCTTTGATGTGAATGTTACACCGGAAAGTTTCGTTATGTTAATTACTTTGGTATTATTATCTCAGTTCGAATCTTTAAATTTTAATTTTATTTTCATATCGCTATTACTTACCAAGGAATCGATAAAATTTATATCGACTTACGATAAGTCAAAAAAAATAAGTAAAAAAAAACTTCATAAACTTGCATTCAGGTTTTTGTTTTGAAAATTGTTTTGTTTTAAAAAATCTAAAATTGTAACATACTTGGTAATTGTCCGCTTTATAAATATATTACTTTACACTACGATTTTAAAACTGAAAGAATTTTTAAACAATACTTTACGATGGAAATATCCATAGGCTTTTCTATCCAATATAAGCCTTGCAAAGTCGCTAAATTCAGTGCATTTAATTTATCGCATTGCATTTCTATTTTGTTTTAAAAGTTATTTCTTATAATTGGCATTATATTAATTTCGCTTTTCCTTTTGTTTCAGGTGGCCGTCGAATGTAAAGCGTTGCGTTTTGGTAGGTGTTAGGTATGATCTACACTTTCCGGTTCTTGATCCGATTAGAATTACTTGATCTGATTTAAATCAATTAACGAAAGCGTTTTAAGGTGCATACGAAAAATTTTATTATAAAATACTTTTTTGACCCAAATTAAATATTCTGAGTTTTAATTGCAGAGTAAATAATTAAAAACTTTAAGGAATAAAAAATCAAAGTTTCTTCACTTTTTTTACACATGCTTGAATATATTATATAAGTCACAGATAGGTCATTTTTGTAAGTGTGTATCTGAGTAAATTTCGCAAATTTACTTTATTATTTATTATCTACCTACTATATCTTTATTATCAGTTTCGCACGAGTGTAAAAGTTCTATGTTATTATTCATATGAACCTTTCTCTTGAATCACTTTCAAAATAGACATCGGAAAGAGACTTTGTTTTATACAAAGTACGTAGTGATATTGGTAAACGAAAAAATCTTAAAAAGTTACTTACAACGTTTATTAATGTTTACCACTATAAGAAATAGATTTTAATAGCCTAATTTACTTTATACATATTTAACAAGTTTATTTATTCTTAAGAACATTCGTTTATAATTTTTTGGAAATGTTAGAATAATCGGAAAGTGTAGACATCCCTTAAATAACGCTAAGTAGAAGTAGCGCGCTCCAACAACCCGTCGCAAAATTATTGTTTGCACTGCTTAGTAAATCAACCGTTTGATGTACACACGGGGTACAAGATACCCATGACGTCAAGCGTCGGGAGATCAAGATATCAAAGTTGACCATCGAATAAATTTTTGTGCCAGCCCACACGAACGCTTAGGCAATCGACTGCTAGAGATTTATTGTCAAAATTTCCCGTTAGTAACGCTTACCGAGCACACTCCGCGTATCACTATTTCACAAATAAAAGAACCGGTTGCGATATCATCATCGACTATAAATTATATGAAACTTGTATGAAAAATACATGTTTTGGTGACCGCTTATTTATCGCTTAGCTTGAGTTATACCTACGTTATTTTAATCTTGACTGGCTATTAAATACGCGTTTCTATTAATATTCATCAACTTTTGTCAGTAGGAAATTCAAACTTCAATAAGGGCATAGATTTCCTTTTTTCGGTAGATACGGAATAATTCTAATGTGAGACAGGGTCGGGTATTGAGACATGGTGCGAGATTGGCGGTATCAGCTTGATCTGCTATCGGTTCCATCGGTACGGTGGCTATTCCACACTAGGAATAGGTCGCGTTCCCGCGTTATTCTGCCACGTGATATATTGTTCCGCATCTCCCTGAATAAATCTTGAACGCCTGCTGAGGTACACGGGACATGGCCGCCGCAGCCTCGAGCTTCAAATGGAATTGTGTTTTTATTTATCGTGCGAATTGTGCCCCAGTATCGGCCATTCGATATCGTAGCCTATCTCGCAAAATTGTTGAGTCAATCGCGATCCAAACTCAGCTTATGTTATTACGTATAATGATTTATCATTTAGATTTATGCTACGATTTTTAACTACAGTTTTGATACACGGCGTAGATTCAAGTTTTAATGTACTCTAATCTTTTTAGATTGTAATAAACTGAAAATGTACAAATTGAATGTATAGTATTGCTTTCCAGAATCTTTAAAATCGATTATTTAATAAACACACTTTTATTATTCACAAATTGCTTTAAGAGAAATTATTATGAAACTTTTACGTCAACCAATTTCGTTAACTAACAACTTATTCACACATTTTAAAGAAATAAAAAATATCAACTCGGACAGGTTTGGAACCTTGTACCCTTTTGTCTTTTACAATCAAACGTTTTAACTTCGAACTATCTATGTTACCTAGCGCACGCGTCCTGTAGTGTATTATTTAAGTTTCTTATTGATAACGTCAATAATTATGTAAAATAACCTACACAATTCTTACAAAAATGTAGGAAAAGAGTTTCAAAATTAAAACGTTATCAGTATGTTAGTATTAGAGTTTTATGTCTAAAAGTTAATGATTTTTTTGGCTTAGATATAAAAATAGTTGCAACAATCTATAAAAGAAAATGTAAAGCGATTCACATTTTATTTCTTCTAAAATACTAATAACACTTAAAAAGAGCCTAAAACAATGAAGCCAACTTGCTTAAAAGTAACCAAGTTCTGATAAAGTAAATTGTGAAAAAATAAAACAATTTCTTTAAAAGTGTGTTTGCAATTAAATTTTGTCAAATATCGATGATAGAAAGTATAAAATCAATCCATAAATTTTTAGGCGTCGGGGATAAATAAGTCGGCAATATTGAATGTACCTAACACGTTGACTGTAACTATTTTATTTTAGTAAAAAAATATTAACATGGTCTTGAAGGCCATGAATAATGCAATTTTACTTACAAAAACTCTACCATTTACAGTGAACGTGTGAAAATCAACTCTTATGTAAATATTTAAGGATTTATAGTATAATAAAGTACTTCTAGTAGTTTATATTAAAACTGATGTACAACGTCTGTATACGTAAACAAACTTTTAATACCGATTAAATACTTTGTTACTGGTGTGACTGAAAAATGTAATCGAGTGTACAGTTTTTACCAACTCTTTTATAATATTGGTTTTGTATCTGAACCGAATTCTTTTTATATTTTAATTTTTTTAGGAGTCTGATATTGCTGAAATAATAATTCTCGCTTTATTACATATTATATTATAAATGTTCCAAAATAATATGTCCGTTTTAGGATATAGCATATTTTTGTTATTTTTTTATTATTGGAAACATGTGTGCTTAAAAGTATTGTTTCCAATTTCCGTATTTATACATATTCAAACTAAATTTTTGATATGGCATTGTTATTGTGAAGATTTGTTGACTTGCTATGTCAACAAAAACAGATTCAAACACTTTCCAATACTTGTTTTTGCGAAATTAATTTTACAAAACTTAATGATATTTTTTTTAAGTTATTGCCGATCGTTTAAACTGGTATGATAATAAACGTATTGGAATTACTGGATAACAATATTTTGAAATTAATTTAAAATTACTATATACGTTATATTTATTAATGATAGTTATACTTCAAAATAAGTATACTTTAATCAAATTCATATATAAAGCAAAAAATGTAAACAATATTACTTTTATTCATAAAATATAATTTTATGTAAAGATTAGGTCACACCAGGTGTTTTAAATACGTAAAAAGGCTTTAGTGTGAAAAATATTCCATTTTTAGTCGATAGATTAACTTATACTAGCTTACTTTTAGTCACTTAAAAAATGACAACAATCAAAACTAGTTGTGCCCAGTATACGAGTAGGAGTTAAATTATAGTGAAAGTAATATAATTTATTTTAAGATACAGTAGCTGTAATATTTTTGGATTCCTATAAACATATACGTAATATTTCTCTTGTAATTTTAGGGTAAGACAGAAAAAAATTGGTCGTGGTTCTTTCGTTTGCTTTTAGTTCATAAATATAAAGTGCCAAATGTCACATTTTGTTTGATTTAAGCTTATCCTTAAGTCAACTCATTGCTATGAAAGTTCCTCATTTAAGCCGTAAATAAAAATAATAGTTAACGTTATCTCCGTATTCCATAAAGATGAAAGAATCAACGTCTAAGTTTGTTCATTTATAAAAATGTAAATATTATAAATATAATTTTATTTATACATTTTTAATAAAATTTATAATTTTATTAAATCTAAGGCTGCAGTTACACAGCGCGTGGCTTGCACGACTATAAAATACGCAATACATTGTTAGCAATGAAGCAATTATATTATTTATCTACTACACGTAATACAAATAATTTCTAATATGGCCCACCGTGTTATATATAGCAAAAGTTTAAATATATATTATACATATATGTATAATGAAAGTGATGTATAAAAAAATAAAGTATTTTAACTAAAATTAAATATAATAAGAAAAAGAAAAAAGTTTTAATGCTTTATAACATAATTTTACAATTTAGGTTTTATCAACATATTTTATTTACTTTTTTATTTTGTCTCATTTTATATTAATTTTCAGGAAATTTTTAATTAAACATGTGACAAATGACAACGTTGTTTGCACCGTGATTAATATTTACTTTTTGATTTTTACAAATTTTGATCTTAATTAAAAGTACAACATGGCTGAGAAAAAAGGAGCTTATTTAAGGTTTATTTTCAAAGGTTTTCTGGCTTATCAGTCTAACTGTAAGGTGTCCCGATACCCTGCTCAGTATTAATTGTGTAGAACACTGACCGCTTTACACGCAGTCATTTTTTGTAGGGACACTAATCAATAACTCAATACAAACATACAAATTAATTAAGCAATTTATTAAGACCTAAGTGTAGCAACTGCTTGTATTTGAGCGTAAATTGGAAATTACTAATTTCCTACTACGAGTATAGTAACATATAAAATGATTACTTTAATAACGCTCCGTGTGATTGCAGCCTTATTCACGATTTGTGAATAGCTTTTAATTTTTCGTAGTCACTTGAAATGCTTGCACTTGTAAACAATAAATTTAATAAGTTTACCATCGTTTATAACATTTATTTAATTTATTCGAATCGTGCTCATGAATACGTACATTTTGTCCTTAACAAGCATTTGTCATACGTAAATAGGTAGGCCCAATTTATTGTAATGTATCATAATTAATATTAATAATAGTAATAATAAAGAGAATTACTTAAAAAGGGGATTCTAGTTAAAACAATTTAAATGTTTGTGTTTTATGATTGTCCTTGTGTGAAGCTGTGTAATATTATGGATATATTATATTACATATAGATATGTGAACGGAAAGCGGTATTATGATTTTTTTGTACAATATCGGCTACAGTGCAACAGTGCATGACTCTGCATAAATAAAATTCTGTTACAGCAAAATGTTTCTTTTTAATTTTCCTTTTTATTAAATAGGTTAAGGACTAGGTGCTACAGAGATCATAGCACATCTGACCCCTCTACAATACTTTGCCGTATAGAGTAGAGTTTGTATATTTGCAATGGTACTGAGTGTACATTCTGTGGCATCTTTGGTTTTTGCTTTTTGTATCCAAAACCTCAAATATAACTGTTGTTGTAGGTTTAGTGTTAATAATGTTGTTTTGTAGTTTTGAGCACAGACTTAAAGCTACAGTTACATATATATACCTATTACATGAGAGGCTTACCATCTCAATCTCCAAGGCAAGTCACTAGTAATTATTTTGAGATTTTAACACTCAATGAAAATTTGAATAACATTGAGCTGCGAAAAGTTCAATTTACGTTTACCGCTTTATATGTTTTAAAAATCAAAGACATTGATGTTCTATCAAAAGGAATGTCATTCTAGAAATTTTCATATAAACTTGCTTAAATTTGGTAGTAGCAGCGTTTCGCCCGGATTGGTACCACCGCCTTACCTGTTTCTGCTGCCCAAGCGCTGGCGTGTTTCAGTTAAGAGAATAAGGTAGCCGGTAAACTTAGTTTTGCTAGAGGCCTAACACCCCGGCCTCAGGTTGACAAAGCATGGTACCATCTTTGGTGCCTCTAGGCGGCACGAGTTTCTTACTCAGGAAACCCGTCTGCTGGTTCTGTTCCAATATCAAAAATAGACTTTTCAAACTGAAACTACATGAAAATGTTCTACATACAAACAATTACAATAATATGATCTCATGGATGAGAAAGTATTATATATGCATGGGTGGATAAAATATTCCTATAAAATAGTTTCATTGATGTAAGGCCTGTTTGAAATCGGAATGTTTATTTATTCGAGAGTCTTGTCTGTTCGTTAAATCTTCGAGGATAATTGTTAAAAAAATGAAATAAAATGTTATATAAATGGTCTGTATTTAACTATCAAACATCAACTCAAAATATGAATATTATTCGGTTTATTTTTAAGTAACGATGTTACGGTTTGTTATAACGTGTTGAGATAGCCAAGAAGCTGAAGAGTGACCGAGACTAGTACTTTTTATCCCAACATTTAAAAGAGCAAAGTAAACTTTACTATATATTATAAATACTAAAACTACTATAATCTTAATATATATAAATGACGTGTCACGTTATTTGTGCGCGTTGAGCTCCTAAACTACTTAACCGATTTCAATCAAATTTGCACACCGTGCGCAGTTTAATCCAACTTGAAAAGTAGGATAGCTTTCATCTCAATTTATGATCAAACAAAATCACCATCCAAACGAAGTCGGAACAGGCAGCTAGTTATACTATATAATATCTACTATGAGTACACATGCTTAATAAATAAATTAAAATTAACAAATTTAAGGCTATATGGCTAGGTCTGGATACTAATGTATCCAGGCCTTATAGTTATACTTGAAGTGTAGATAATAGAAAAAAATAGTATCTAAAAATACTAAAGGCCACTTGCCCTTTCTTGGGTTAAGTATTTAACACTGAGTTAGCGTCTTACCAGGGATAAATCACCATATATTTGACAGTTTCACTTAATATCGCATAAAACCCGGATATGTGCATGTGGTCCTAAGTAACTTTTATAGTAAAACTTAACATCAAATTTACTATCACCAAACAGGTAAAACGGTAATGATTAATATCTAACATAATTTAGCTATTTTTAAATTCCAGACTGAAGGCTACCAGTTGTCTATCACAGCATGCTAGCATTTTGGTCTCAGTGGGTGCTTTTAGCAAAAAAAACTCGTAGCCAGGTGACTGAACTGTTAAAAAAATTGTAAATTGATTCTGTTATTCGAATGAGTACTTTGAAATTAAGATAAATTAGCGTCTTATACTAAGGCTTTATACGTTACAAATATGCCAATTTGTTACGGATATCTAAAATTAGACCATTGAGAACGAATACTTATAAATTTATATTAAGTATAATTTAATTATAAATACTGTTTACCTATCGTTCACAATACTCTTTAAGCAAGTATGGAAACCGAAAAAGGATCATACAAACTTGGCTAGAAAATATCATAAATTTTAACAAAAAACACTCATTAACGTTCCCGTTAGTGGTAAAAAATAATTACGTTGATTTTTTATATTAAAGGCATGTTTGCAGAAAATATTTCAATAATCCCAATAAACAATTTCAATTAAGTATGAACTAATCACATTATTGTGTGTGTGTGTTAACAGTGATGAAATATGGAACTGAGACTTAAAAAAAAAGTATCTTCACGCCCATATCCCAGAAGAGGTAGGCACAGGTACAACCAAGGCATCCACGACTAGCCAAAGACACACAATGTGATAGGTGGCAAGCCTATCGCCAACCGGGCACATTTCCAATCCCGACCAACATTTTTTTTATTAGAAAATTGGAAAAATCCAATTCCCAAAAACCAAAATTAGAAAATTGGCCGACCCGGGATTCGAACCCGGGACCTCATGCAGTCAAGTCCAACTCCCGGACCGCTAGACCACAGAGGCGTTAAATGTGGGCCTCTTAAATAAGCTCAGAGTCGCTCAGCGTGCTATGAAGAGAACTATGCTCGGTGACTGACGACCTGGTCAAAGTCGCGGAGAGTCGCTGGATACAAGCGGCTGGTGACCGTGATTTGTGGCGCTCTTTTGGGGAGGCCTATGTCCAGCAGTGGACGTACTTCGACTGAAGATGATGATGATGATGAATCACATTATTATACGATAGTAAAAGAACTATAAAACAAAAGGAAAGTTTATATGAAAATCATGTGACTTTAACCTAAGATTACTTGCTTGGCTAACGCGAAAACAATCCATACTGCCATACCAATAAAATAAATACGAAAGTCTGTCTATGTGTCTGTTACGTTTTCACGGCTAAGCTACATCACCGATTTTGATGAAATTTGGTAAGTACATAAAGACGCGAGTTCAAAACATAGCTAAAAAAACGCCTTAAAATAAGGCCCTTAAACAAAAACATTGTATATATTTGTATACAAAAACGCGATCCAAAGTTACAACACTACGCTGGCGAAGTCGCAGGTCATACCTAATGTCTTATCCTCTAAAAATCCGTCAGTTGTTTGCAAATGCAGGGAGCATAAGAAATGATGACCTTCATCGGGACCTCAAAGTGGAGTTTGTCAGTGACGTTATAAAAAAAGTGCAGAAGCTCATCACCATAGACTTCACCATCATGTGAACATCGAGGCAATCCAGCTCCTCGATATCACAGGTACATCGAGAATGCTGAAAAGGACAAAGCCATATGATCTAGTGTAGTATTGTGTAGATTCACATAGTGCTAGTGCCAAAATCAAGTGACAGTGTTTTAAGTTCAAGATACCAATGGAACTTAAGTTTAGAGACACTAAGTAAAAGTTGATAGACTTAAAATTAAAATTAGAAGATTAAGAGAAATTAGAATTACTCATTAGTCTATAGCCTAGATTGTAATGTCGAAGAAGATTCTCAGTAGAGCTTCTTATGGAGAAGAAAAAAAAAGCTTAATACAATATAAAAAAATATAAAACTTACAAAAAAAACATTATCATCTTATCTAATCTATAAAGGAATATATTCTTATCTAAACTATATATATTTTTGAGTATAGTATTTGTATGGCTAAAGACAGTGAACAAGCACGCGGCTCCCCTGATGTTAAGAAATAACCACAGCCTTTAGACGCCATAGATGTTTTGGGTGCGTTACTGTTCCTATGACTGGGGTGTTAGGCTCCGGATCGGAACATGATATCGTCGTAAGACGGCAGGAATCGGTGATGCAGATTATACAATTACAAAAAGTTCAAAAAAACCTTTAAATTTTTTTGTTAAAAATAAATTTAGTATTTACACTACACATTTAGTATGTGCACTAATTATAAATACTAAATTAAACTATATTTTAGCTCGATAAAAGCCTCCTTCGAATCTCTTGTAGAATGAAATGATTACAAAGCAAAAGCCACGTTGATAAAAAACAGCGAATACGAATACAGTAAATAAATAAAATCATTGAGATGTAAATAAGCACAATAAATAAGTTCTTATTTCACGAAATATACAAATACCTACTGTGAATAATACCGAGTTGGCAGGTACATTGAAGAGTAGCCATGGTGTCGTGCCAAACAGGAAGTGAGCATGCAAGGCCGCCGCGGGATGTGGGGTTCGATTCTTTGCCAGGCAAACATGAGCCTTATTTACTTATCTACATATCTATAAAAAATATGAACAAAACTAAATGTGCATATGAAATATTTTTCAAAAACAATAATCGATATGTATTGGTCGTTGGTCGAGTAGATGTCGTACACGCCAGACTACACTGACCAACTGTGAGGCTCGGGTTCGACTCCCGATGGGGACAGAAAGGACCCAAAACGAGCGTTATTAAAATTTTTGATGGTTAGTCTTTTTGTCTGGTCACTCTTCACACAAAAATTATTAAACAAATTGTAACAAACTTTGTGCAGTAGTAGCTTATAGATCAACATTAAGGATAGTTTTTCTTTTTGTTAAACACTAACCATGAAGTCACTTAACGTGTATACGAAGTCTCAGGCAACAGCTAGTACAGTACTTTTATTTAAATTATGCGCTTCCGCTTTGCATTTTTTACTTTTTTACACTTAAAGTATATATTAGTACTTTTTACACTTAATACTTTATTTTTTAAATTGGCTGACCTAATCTAAATATAAGCGAAATTATTAATTACATAATAACAACTTATATAGAGTTGTTATATTGTTATAGATGTCTTTAAAATATATTCGGATTTCCGAAGCTTGACGAATATAGCCGACGAGCATAATTTAAATAGTACTACTGTACGTAATCCCAAATTTTCGGAAGTAAAAGCATCACTACAAATAATATTACAAAGTAACAAAACTCTAACACAAAAAGCCCTAAAATACATTGCACTAGAAACTCATCTTCAGGGATATAAGATTATTTACGACCCACAAACTGAGCTCCATTTTTTATAAGACACGTAAATTTGTCCGTCTGTTGGGTTGCCATAAATCAGGGTGTATTCGCCGGATTACAGTTAGAGTAATGATTCAAGTCCACCTGAGGGACTGCTATTATTTAGCCATTCGCTCGAGCGTGCACTGGTAACACCACTTTTGGATCTTAAATGCTTTTGTGTATAAGGTTATTTATGGAATACCTATAAATAGTTTCCTTACATATGTTTTGTATCATTTGCTACTTATTACTTAAGAAGGGTAGATACTGTATCAACTGGACTACTTTCACAGTATCAAACATGCACATGTTTTTTTTAAAGATGTGTGTTAAAGTCCAGTCTAGGAGATAGAGTTGCACCAGTAACATTTGTGACCTTTTTTAAATTTTAGCCTTAGAAGCATAATTGGAACTCAAAGTGCAGATTGTACACCGGTATTTAGTGGTTCTTGCCATTTTTATACCTGGATACCGCTTCCAATTCGGGTAGGTACCTGTAATCCGTATAATCCGTAATAATACCGATACATAGCAAGTACTTGTACTAATAGCGATCGCTACCTGTACCTAATAAAGGCACGTACTACATACGAGTTCAACGTTGTGAATTTTAGTTTATGTATAGTTGCATCATTAAAATATGTGGAAACTTAACTTTTTTCGACTAAAGAAAAACTATCACTTGATATATTATTATCTGGTACCAGTGTAACATCCTTAACTAATAGTACCAGCACTAAGTCTGGAAATCCGAACTGATAGTAATGCTTCACCATTAACACTGACTCCCGAAGATACTGGTATTTCAAGCAATGCTCAGGAGTCAGAACTCCTTGTTTGTTCGCAATCATATATTATTAAAAAAACTCTTTTTTAATATTATATGATTGTACTCACATAGCATTTAAACATAGCATATTACATAGCATATTCCGCAAATAAATCATTTTCTTTCTTTCTTTAAAAAAAATCAATACTAGAGTGAAATAGACTTCTTCATATAAAATGTAAATGTTTATCTATTTGAGTGTACCTAATATTTAAAAAAGGGCTAAACCGATTTAAATATTTTTCAACCGTTTCAGTTTTATAAAATTCAGTTAAGTTTTTAAATCAGGATGTAGTATATTTATAAAAAAAAATATCCGTTTTGTACTCATACACACATTTACCTTACTTATATCTCAAGACCTTGAGGCGAGATCGATAACTTTTAATTTAACATTTTAAATTATTTATGCGGGACACTCTATTTAGCAACTAGGCCGAAATATCGATAAATAAAATAAAAATTTGTCGAGAGTATCTCGTATAAATCATTAAAAACGTAAAAAATACGCGACTATTTGACTATACGATTTAAGTTTAAAATCATATAGTTTCAGTTTTTTTTACCAAGTCACAGTTTGGAAGATTTCAAAGTAAGAGTGAAAAGCTGCATTATGTTTAGTATATCTTCATAATTAAACTAAATATCGCTTTTCATCAGATGTTTTGAGGCTCACAATCTTTTAAAAAATGTAAATATTATTACTTAGAACTGACTGGTTTTGTCATAACATACGAGTAGCTATGAGTTACATAATCTTAAATTTTATAATATTTCGCCTTTTCCCAACAAAACATAATACAGCAAAAAAATATTTTCATTATTTATTCACGCGTGATACGATTACCAAAGAAAAAAAATTGTATACACATAGATTTTTCTAAGTTATTAAAATATTCCATCTAATAATAATATATGATCTATGAAATTTTACATGGTCTCATCATGATTTTTATTTTGTAAATTAATTTATGGTTTTATGTAATCTTATCTATATAAACATCTGATTTATGAACACAAATTATCACTACCTTGCGATCATTTTGCTCCGATATACCTCTGTGTAAGTATTAAAATCAGCAGATGCCTTTATTATTGAGTTATGTCTGTTTTTTGCCAAAGCTCACAGTAGAAATTAATAACATTGGAACCAGTTTTGTATGATATAGATGATCTAGCTTTTGTCACTTTGATTGTCCGATCATTTAGTTTCATGGAACCATTTTAGTTTTTAGTAAAAGACAACTTACTCTTGAATCTCGATTTCACGCGAATTGGAATCGAATTTATGTCATTTTGTACTCGTGAACACGATACTAGCGAATTATTAACATTTATTTCCAAACGTATTCAACGATAATAAACAATAGTGATATATTTATATATTATAAATGCGAAATTTGTCTGTTAATCCTTCACGTAAAAACTGCTGATCTAATTTTCATGAAATTTGGCACACACATAGAGAGTAGCTTGGTATGCATGTGTGTATGTGTTAACATAGGATAGTTTTTATCCCGAAAAAAATGTTCTTTTGGGACCATTAACCTCGCGGACAACGCCGCGGGCAACAGCTAGTGATATTATACATGCAAAAGTTTGTTAGAACGAATGGATGCTTGCTACTCTTTCACGAAGAAACTACTAAACGGATTCAGATGAAACGTAACAGGAATATAGTTTATACATTAGAATAACCAAAGGCTACAATTTATAAAAAATAAATAAATTAGTAAGCAGACAAAGCCGTGAGTGGAAGGTAATCAACTAATTTAAACATGTTTTCTTGTATTGTCTTCAAAAGTAAAAAATGCCAATTCCAATTTCCAATTTGTACGAAATTGGTATTCAAAAGTAACTCTATTGATGCCTATAGACAATAATTGATGTTGTAAGTTACTATTTTGTATTAAAATTGACGACTTAATGGCTGATTAAAAGATAATTGATGTCTCTGAGAACGGTCATGAGTCTTGTTACTCTTGGTATACTACCATAAGCCATACTCGCACAACTACAAAATATGCAACCATCAGTAATCGATAGTTAACAAAATAAATTTTGTAGACAATTTCAGCTTATTACGTATTTATTGAAGGAAATGAATTTAATGGATATCCGCTTAAAATATTCATCGACAAAGTGGTAAAGATATATTTTAAACTGAGACCGGATAGCTAATACCCTTGTGCAAGAAATTATATTTTAGTTTTTAGCGTTTGCCTTTAATTACGTTTAAGTTTTGACAAAGTTATCCAATTTAATAAAATCGAGATAAGATTATTCAAAATTAGTCATAAATCGTCATAGAAAGTGTTTTCAAGGTCTGGGGCAAAGTTGAGACCTCTTTACTCCAGATCATTTAGTGAGATTTTGCAGCAAGGAGGAATTTCCTTATGAATACTTCAGTTGTGCACTTTATCTGAACAAAATTATTGAAAATGCCACCAAGATTGACTTGTTTTAGAATTTATACTCTTCCTTGTTTGCACTTAGTATAATGTGATCCAGGCCATAGGACAGTAACACACCTGTAAAATCTGTAGTGCTGTAGTTCTTGTTCGCTAACTTCTTACATCTAAAAAAAAATAATACAATTATCAGATAATGAATCAAGGGATATAAGCTCTTACAGTTCTACCACAAAAAAAAATGCTCATTGGACAACGTTTTACTAAACAGTATCTAAAACTGAATTCTCGACCAATAAGCTGTTGACGCATCATCCATGTGTAACATGTTATTGGTTGGATGTCATTTTAAACAGTGTTTAGCTAAACATGTGTTTAATTTTTTGTGGTAAAGCGGTCGGTATTTTTCAACAATTTATCCTACATTATGAGGTAACTCATTAAAAGTGACAAATTTCCCCACCTAACCTAGTAACAAAATCCGTTTTAAAGTATTACTTAGATAGTCTTTTATGTAGAAATTAAAGCTACCATGAAAGGCTTATAATTAACGGTCTAATTAGGAACGTGAGACCGCTTACTTTATTAGGTGGATGGGGCTTCGTGACACTCTGATGTTTTGATATCGGATTTGGATACTTTAATTAAATTTATTTCTTGTACTTAATGTAGGTACTTAGTATTTTCTAGAAAAATAAAGACCATAATTTCAACGTATTAAACTGCTCTAACCTCAATAACTTTTCATGTGTTCCTTATTGTCAGAACAAGGATTGAACCTTAATAAAAAATAAAGTAATAGATGTTATCAGATTTTTTTTTACAATTTAATACAAAACGTGATTTTCGGTATGTGACGGACTATGACAGAGCTTTGACGAATCATTAGTATGGTGATATGGAACTGGTCAGTTCAGCTAGTAAAGTATATATCAAAACTACTTGTCAGATATCACACAAATTTAGATGGGACCGCCTTTGAATTATCTTTCTAAAAAGAACCAGTATAATCTACGAGTATTTGTTACTAGAAGAGTAATTGCGAAACAGACATGCAAACCTCTACCTTTTTCGAGCTACTTGAAACCTGTAACTAACTTTTTTAATTGGAATAAGGACCTTCTGCCCATTTAATGGAAAGTGGAGACAAGTTTAGTGACAAGGGAAATGTTTGCTTTTTTAATATTTACTTAAAATAAATTAAATGGTCGACTAACAGTGCAAAATAAATTAATTCAATTAAATTAAATTCTAGGTAACTTTGATTCCAAAAATAGTAATGCCTTCAATAATATAATAATTTGTTATTATGTATAGAAAATTACATTACAAAAATTCACCGACCCGGGATCACCTTGTGTAGTATTATCATATTAGTTCTCTAAAGTTATTAATAACGTGTGTTGATTTTAGATCTTAATCTTGGCCCAGTCAGCAATACGTAGAGTTTAAAATCTGCACAACTTTCAAATTGACTACCACTGACTTACGTGTCAGACAAAGATAGCAGAGGAATTTCTTGATTTTAATAAATAAATGTTGCTCATGGACATCGAAGGAGATAAATGTAATAAAGCTTCTTGTTAGTAAGTACTCTTCAAATCTGAAATACGACATGAGACACACGACTCTCCCGATGGTACCTAATAGGTAACCATGGCCTAGAGGCACCATAATATATAAAACACTGTCATTTATTGTACCTGTCATTATCACGACAGAAATACATTTAGCGGTGATTCCCTACCCAGACAAGTTACTGTACAGCACTCCACTGTCAGTGACCTTGTTGTTAGTAAACAGTTCAACTTTTTTTGCCTCTAACAAACTGTCAGACGTAGAGGCACATATATACGTAGGAGACCCTCACTAAAACAACGTAAAAATTTGCCTTGCAGTCAGATAAACATGAAACCAGTTTTCTAAAAATGAAATAAAGACAAGACGAGTAAAATAAAAATAATTTAATTGATGCTTTTATTAAATTACATGTAATAATGTAATAACTAAACATCGCGAGCCCCTTATCTTTTCAGGCCACTACACGCCTAACTACATCGTCCAACCGCGAGGCTCGGGTTCGATTCCCGACGGGAGCAGGCATTTGTGTGATGAACATTTAGATGTCTGCATATCCGGGTCTGGGTGTTTATTAAGTTTATTCTGGTATCTATTTAAGTATTTATATATATTAGTATCGTTGACTAGCCATAACACAAGCATATAATTTGCTTACTTTGGGGTTATATTCAATTTGTGTGATTTGTCCAGGGATTTATTGTTTATTATTATTATCACACTTAGAGTCATTGGCAAGTATATGTTATAAGCTTACAGACCTATTATAACCTCATATTGGCACAGCATCACTAACATCGAACGTGCATTTCTTAAAACTAGGAAAACCGTTATTTTCCTTCCTAATGAAATCGCTTCCGTGGCCTAGGTGTCCGTTGCTAGCGTTCCCTAAATAAAGTCTCAGATTCGATTTTTGATTCGAACAACTAAAAATGAATATTTTTAATTGTTTAATAAAAACAACATTGCCTGGGATCTTTCAAGTGCCTGGTTGGCGATAGGTTTGCAACCTATAACATTGTGGGACCTAAGTAACTTCGGCTGATCGTGGCTGTATAAGTACCTTTAGTATACCTTTACCTACATTTTCGGGGATACAGATATGAAGTTCATTTTTTTTGTAAAACATATTCGAAGGTTATATTGTATATATTTAGAAAGCATTAGGCTTTCTAAATATACACAACCTATAAGATGAAGAATCTATTTCTTACTTACCTTAATTAAAAGAAAACC